>VXBA01005312.1:119314-179806 GCA_013399895.1 Serilophus lunatus
CATGCCCGCGGCGCCGGGCTCAGCAGTCGCCCGCCGGGGCCCCGCGGACAGCCCGCCCGCCGCGGGGCAGCGCCGCCCGCTCCGCCGCCCGCATCCTCCTCTCTCCTGGCCGCTGGTGACAGAGCTCCGGAGGGTTGCTGCCGATCTGCGGGGCGGAGAGCAAGCACGGGAGGTCAGCGGCGCCGGCCCCAGCCGTCCCGTCCCTCCCCGCCGCCCCGGCCTCTGCCCGCCCGCTCCCGCGGTCTGCGCTGAGCTCCGGGGAGCGCCTGCCGTCCCCGCGGGGGGTGGATCACGGCAGCGCCCCGGGAACCGCGCGTCCTTGGGGACGGCACATGGATTTACATAAGAGCTGGGGCGGCCTCGGCCAGAGGGCGACCCTTTTATTTGGCGCCGGATGCTACAGCCAAAGGTCGCCATGCCAAGCCTTTTATTTTCCAGCCTAAAAATAAACGGGCTGAAATAAATACTCCGCTACAACTCGGCGGCCCGGGGCGCGGCGGCGGGAAAAGGGAAGGGGAACAAAGCCGTGGTCGGGCAGCGGCGGTGGGCACCCCGGGAAGCCGGCACCTCGGGACAGACATCGCCGCTCCAGCTCGCCCGGGTGCCCCCCCGGGACCGCGGACGCCCGGGACCGCCGAGCGCACAGCTGTGCCCACACATCCCTACCCCGGCAGCGGAACACGCCTTTTGCCTTCTTTGTCCGCTTTTGTCTCCCCGCCGCCTCCTGCTCGCTGCGGCCGCGCGGAGGGGCGGGCGGGGGAGGCAGCGGCACCCGGGCAACCGCGCCCCGGCGGCGGATCTCCCCCCGCCCCCAGCGGGCGGGCAGCGGGCAGGGCGGCGGAGCGCACCGGGCTCTCTGCTCCCGGCCACCCCGAAATAAAACGACGGGGCTACTCACCGAGCGTGCGGTGCGGGAGGGGGGCGGCCGGCTCCGGCCCTGTGCCCCCGCCCCGCCTGTCACCCAACGCCGGGTCCCCCTCGGCCGCCTCCGCCTCCCCGGGCGGCGCGGCGGAGCGCAGGCGCGCCCGCTGCCGCCGCCGGGCCGGGCGATGCTGCCGGGCGCTCGTGCCCTCCGAGCTCCCCTCGCCTCCGCGCAGGGAGCGACTCCCGTGCCCTCTCAGACCTGCGCCGACAGGGCAGAGCAGCGGCCCGCAGTAAACCGAGCTACATCCCCTTGCCAGGGTCTCCGGAGCCCTCGCGGGTCGGTGAGACCGGCGGCGGAGCACGCCTGGCACGGGGCTGCCCGGTCGGTGCCTTTTGCTCCGCCGTGGAGCTGCTGAGTGCTGCAACTCGGTGCCCGTGTTTGAGAGAGACCGCGGAGCGCCACGGTTCGCAGCCCCGGGCGGTGGTTAGGATGCTTGGGATGGTGGTGCATCGCCTTGCAAAAGGCAATTGAATATTCGGAAGATGGGATCTCAATCGTAGCTTCTGCTGAAAAGTGAGAAGAAAGAAACAAGAAAATATTTATTTGTTTGTTTGTTTTATTTTATTTTACGGAAAATAGATAGGCAGGAGCACCTGATGATCCTTTTTGTCCAAGGTCTTGTCTCCAGTGTAGACCATCTCCAAAACTGGGAAGGGCACGCAAAACTTGGGAAAAGTAGTTTTATGGTTACTCCTCATAGTTTCCTCCTAATCCCCTTCTCTTGGTTCATGGTGTCTTGAATTGCACTGGTTTATTTTCCTCTCAAGTCCCTGTTTTTAAAGCCCTAGGACTAAGATAAGTCTGGATAGTCCTGCAAATTATATTTGTTGTGCCTTGATAGAGGGTAAACTATTGAGGTATTCCTCCTTTTGCATAGTTTTTCCACAAAATAATACCATGGAATTTTCCCTCCTTTAAAAAAAGTTTCAGTTTGACTCACTCTATTTGTTTTCTGTGGTTTTCAGCCACATTTCTCCAGTTGATAAGGCGCCCAAGTTTAGTGCTTGTCTAGGCCTATAGTTTTAGTATTCTCTTCGATTCAGTTATGTTTTCAAGGATTCTTGAAAAACTCATCTCAGTTGTTCTTTCTTTCTACATAAGGTACCCAGTTTCTTCTATTTTATCATCCCACAACTTGTTACTGCAGCTGTCTCCTTCATCTTCCACTGGCAGTCCTCATAGCTTCCTTCACTGCAACTCTGGCACTCACCTCAGTGCTCAGTTAGCTGAATAAACTCACTGAGGCAGCAGAAAAACAATCCAAGAGGGAAAAAAAAATCAACAAACACATGTTTTGCTGGTTTTATGAGCTTATTTCCTTCACCAAGGATGGCAGCACCAGTATTTGAAAAAAATAAAGAGGGGAGGTCCATGGGGAAAGAGGAAGAGAGGCTAACGCATTTCAACAAGGACAAGCTCTTAATTCAACTCAGTCATCTCACTGAGCAATCCCAAAGAACATGTGTGTCATTCACCTGGTAGGCAGTATCCCATTAAACTTCAGTAACTCCATTGCACTCAGACCAGTACATGAACCAGTAACTGCAGTCTTAATGATATGGCACCTCAGTGCTGGGTTCGGACCCCCGGTTCACAATAACCACATGCAGACTTGGGGAAGAGTTGCTGGCAAAGTGAGCTAGCAGTTTTGTCCAGAAGGCCAATGGCATCCTGGCTTGTATTAAGAATGCTATGGCCAGCAGGACCAGTGAAGTGATCATCTCCCTGTACTCAACACTACTGAGGCCACACCTCAAGTACTGTGGCTGGTACTGGGCCCCTCACTACAAGGAAGACATTGAGGTCCTGGAGCATGTCCAGAGAAGGGCAACTGAGCTGGTGAAGTGTCTAGAGCACAAGTCTTGTGAGGAGCAGCTGAGGGAGCTGGGGTTGTTTAGCCTGAAGAAAAGGAGGCTTAGGGGAGACTTTATTGTTCTACAACTGCCTGAAAAGAGGTTGTAGCCGGGTGGATTTCTTCTCCTGAGTAATGAGTGATAGGATAGGAGGAAATGGTATCAAGTTGCACCAAGCATGGTTTAGATTGGATATTATGAAAAAATTCTTCACTACAAGGATTGTCAAGTATTGGAATAGACTGCCCAGGGAAGTGACAGAGTCACTAATTTCTGGAGGTATTTAAAAGACGTGTAGATTTAGCACTTTGGGACGTGGTTTCATGGTGGACTTGGCAGTGTTTGGTTAACGATTGGACTTGATGATCTTAAAGGTCTTTTCCAACCTCAGCAATTCTGATTCCATGGTTGTTACATCAGCTTTGGAGTCTTATTCAATGATGAGGATTCCTAACCATTGTTGTACAAAATGAACAACAATTTTTATGAGATTGCAGAATAACAATAGATACACAAAAGCATTCTCAAATCCCATGGGAAAATATAAGGGTACAGCATTCTCAGCCTTCAAAACATCTGCAAACAGTGCAGCCTGTAAACAGGTACAATTTCCATTCTTTCCACAGTGGCAAACCTGTTAAGAGATAAAATTATTCTTAGGATTACATGAAGGTGTGTTTTGGGAAGTCACTCTAGCTGACTACAGCTTCTAAAATGGTTGACTTCCTTGCTTACTGTTGGGTCTGAATCATGAGTGAGCTGGGCAAAGGGAGTGTTTGTAGTCTACAGTTGGTATAAGCCTCCAGCACCAAGTTATTACTCTCTTCAGTTGACAAGTTGACTACAGAAGGTGCAACAATCGTATCCAAGTTCACAATAAAATAAAAATGCAAACTTTCTGCTTTTAAAGTTTCACCATAGCTCATTTAAAATACACAGTATCGATCAACCACAAAGCAATTAATTGGTGTTTATGGCTACAACTGCAAGAGAACATAATTCCCATTTTGCCAGATTAAGGACATGGGCTGACATCCTATTTTTTATTTATCTGTGTTAATGAAAGACATAAAGGCAGGCCCTTCATCTTAAGAATTCCTAAGTTTGCATCTGTCAGCTTCCTTCCCTCATGGACCGCCTATGCTGCAGTGGTGAGCACACACACAGCGCTCTTGGCTGCTGTTCTTTGAGGGACACAACCTTTTGTCAGAGAAATTATAACAATCAGCAGAGGGGAAGAGCAGGACCTAAACTCACAGCTTGGTCTCATGAGCTGATCAGTTTCGGAAGTGAAGTTAACAGAGCTACCAAGGTGCTGTCATTTGAAGGTCACACTTTAGTTGGTGACAGTTTTCAGGCTTTACATGTTGCTAGTTCAGGGAGCTGGTGATGGATGTCCAATATGGTATCTCAGCCTGGTCTACTTCAGACCACAGAGAGGAAAGAATTCAGCTGAATGGTACCTGAGTTTATGGCTCTGCTTTTCTTTCAGTATTTCACATTTCCAGCCAGATTTTCCACTCGATGAAATGCCATAAATGCAATAAATCAACACATTTGTCTTCCTTCCCCTTTTTCCTCACACTGCTGCCATTTTTGGGTAGCATCTGCTCCTCATTCCCAGCCCAATATTAATAAAGCAATAAGCAAAACAGGATGTGCATTAGGAGGCTAATGGGCTTTAGGTCCTCCTGGAGCGTGAGCATTGGGAAGCATAAAGCTAAAGGACAATTGTCACTCCTCGGGGACCCTTACAACACTAGTGTCCTAATGAACTCCCGAGGGCAGCTCACACTGGGAGAGAACAGCTCATTATGTTTTATTTGAGATGTCAGAGAGAGCACTTACAACAGCAAATCTTAAACTGAAGAGCTCATTTAGTAAAAGAAATGAGCTTAACCACAGTCAGATACTGTCAAGATATATCTACCTTAACATTTCTGGGTCTCCAGAGAAGAGCTAGGTATAGTATCATGAATGAAATAAAGAAACTTTGAATGCCAGGGAGCTGCAAAGTAGTAGGGGAAAAGGAAAAGAAGAAAAGAGAAAGACACTCTCAGAAATAATTGTTAAACTTTAAAAGTGTATATCAGAGAAGAAAGGACTACCTTTGCTCACTGAGGTCATTCTTCTACATTATAGTTTGCCCCTGCCATGGACAGGAATGGATGGGAATCTGAGCCTCATGATCCATAGTGGGACCAGGGCAGTGGGAGCAAAGGATTCAGTTGGCTGCCAGAGAGATGGTGAACCAGCCTTGCATCAGGACACCTGCAAAGGGTAGCACAGGGCAGGCTCTGACATGCTATGCTCATTGCAGGGCTGAATCCAGGCTGAATCCGTGCCTACAAATAGGGGCTCCACTTTTGAGTGTGTAGTAGCAAGATAAAGCCCATGCCACCTATATTAGTCATAGTGGTGCTTCTATGGAGCTTACTGTTTCGTTTTAGAAGATGCCGAGTCTCAGGAGGTAAGTTACAGTCAATCTACTTGAGATAATTTTAACAGTTGTATTAAAAATTAGACTTCCCTTGTCAAGAAAAAGTGCGATGTTTAAGTGTGCCTGAAAAACCTAGGCAAGCATTGAAAAGTGGGACTGACTCTCAGTTATTTATGTCTGTCTTTTATGCAAGTGCACAAAGAAAACCTCTTATTTTGAAAAATAAACTGAAGTGTAAAAAGTTTCAGTTTTTATATATAAGGAGTGTAAAGAATAAAATTTTTAAAAACTCAAGAAGATAAGGCATAAAAAGCACAAGGGGAAGCTAAAGCGTGTTTTCTTTTCATACATATCATTAACCTCTAGTGATCATATTGATAAATGCTAAGTGAAAAAACAGGAGGCAGGGGCAGGAAGAGGCTCTAATTTCCAATCTTGCAGCATGCCAGACTGTGCTAGGAATTTGTCTTGTGGAGCAGAGCTAAGGGGGATGATGCAGGAAGCTTTTGGAGTCAGCACAAGACCTTCATACGGACAGTGTTCTTAGAGTCTGAGGAAAGCATTGAGGGCTTCTTTCAGAGAAGGAGAGGAGCCAGTCCTCCCCTCTGGAGCCAGCCAGGCTGGAACCCCTCACCCAAGGCTCTGGGCAGATTTGAGCCACCACTCACTCTGCAGCACAGTTCTGTAAGTGCTGCACTCTAGCCCCCAGCAACAAATATCTAACGGCAGATAATCCACCAGCTGATCATCAAAGATATCTTTTTTTCCCAAGTTATTTACTAGTAAGACATACCAGATTATTAAATACCAGGATACTTTGTTCGGAATGTGTGGTAGCCTAGGAGCAATAAGATGAGACATATTTAGTGCCTGTAATTGGTTCATAAGGCCTATACCTCTGGTTTTAAGGCACTTTTTTTTTTTTCCTACTGCCACAGCAGTACCAGGCATTAAGGAGACATGAGATACTCACAGAGTTTACATGAGAGAGGAAGAAGAGAGTTGTACTGTGCCTGTCTATGTAATTTTGTTCTTTATGTTCACATTTTTCCTCAAAAGTACCAGTTCCTCTACCGCATCCTGCCTTTAAAATGGTATAAACATTCATCTGAAACTGAAATAATTGTTTGAATCCAGGATCAAAGCCATGAACAAAGACTAAACCAGATTTCCTTCTTGCTCTCATTGACAAAGATCTCATTTCTCAGCATCTGCTGCTTTATTTCAATGTCACCTTTCAGCAGCCTTTTGGCAAGAATCCTGTATTTATATTTAAGCTAATGCATTTATGTTTGGCATTATGACTTTAGCCATCCTTAAATATTATTCTCTCTAAACTTATATGCCTCTCTCTATGTGCTAGTTTCAAATGTGAAGTGACAAAGTCAAAATACTTTGAAATAACTGTTTGAATCTGTCTTTGCCCATAGGCTAATTCAAAATTCCATATTATAGAACATTTGCACGTTGTTCCCCCCCCCTCCCCCCTCCCATCTGATTATTAGTTATTCTCGGGGGAAACACACTGGCAAAATGACAAAGTATCAGTGCCACAATAGAAGAAACATGGAAGAATGCCACTGAGTAAAAATATCCTCACAGAAGTCAGTACACAGGAATATAAATACATCTGGAAACTCCTGGGTCGTCATCCCCAGAGCCCAGATACCAGGACACAGAAGGCTTTTAATCTGCTGTGGTCCACAGCATGGCATGACCACAAACATCAGTAACTGCAAAATGTAGGGTTTTAGTACAAAACACCAAAAAACCCACAAAATCTATAATGCACCATTAAACAGAGAGTTAGGAAAAAATCAATATCATTGCCAGTTTCAAAGTGAATCTACTGTATGTCTAGAGGTAGATACATCACAGACACCTTTCTGGACCCTGCCAGTGTCTGAATTGGTGCTTCAAGCTGTTATCCAGCCAGTCACCTCAGATAGGAGTCAGCAATGTGCCACCTAGAATCAGCACTTCTACCTTCACACAAAGAGAAAGAGAATTTGTCCAGGAAAAGTGCATGTAATAGAGACCAATATCTTTAAATAAAATCACAAGCAAGTTTAATTAGTGAGTAGCAAAAAAATTATCGAACAGTGATGAATACAGAGAAAGATAGTACAAAATAAGAGTAACACATGAAAGAATGATGAAAATAGCTTCTCATGAAACACACTGCCATCTGAAATGTGATTAAATATAATCAGTTCCGTAGATCTGAGATTAAAAACATTCTTCAATTGCCAGTACAGAAGCTAGCTCCCTTCTGTATAAGTAGACCTGAAAAGTGAGAAAACTGCTGAAAGGAGAATTATACTCTCAGGTTATGTCCATAAGACTTCTGCTCCCTGCCTCTGGAATGGTAAAACCCTTTCAAAGCCCTGAGGCTACTGTACATGTCCACACTTAAACCAAATTCTCTACCTGAAATATGAAAACCAGAAAAGAAGGTAGTGAGTTATTTACAATTACCTAGTCTGAAGCAAAACACTATAAAAAGCAAAGATAGACAAAAGTAGCTGGTAAATATTCAAAAGTTCAAAATAAATGCTCCAAACAAATTTAGGCCAGATATGAGAGTAGGGTTTTGTTGATTTTCAGGAAGAATCATCTGCCCGGGAATGCATATTTTATAGTGTTAGGGTCCCTGTACAAATAAAACTAGCAGATATCTTAGAGAAATGCATGAAAAAATATCCCAAAGTTATGTATTTATTATTATAAGGGTGAAAAAGAGCAAAAGAAAATGCTCTGAGAGGAGCCATATGCTGAAACATTATTCACCTTTCATCCACAAAAGCATCTTTTTAATATGGCCACTCTGAAGGCTCATTTCAGCAAGCAGCAGCCTCTGCAGCTGGTGACCTAAGAAAGCCTTTAGGCATGGCATTCATGGAGACTTACATATGAAATCCAATAGTAAATTTAAAAACTACCCCACTATTGCCCTGAGCTCTAATCTCTGTGGCCCAAATTCTTTTCTGAGTTAAAGGAAAAAGTCATTCCCTTGGGTTCAGGAAAATACCATTGTGCTTGATCTGCCCATAGGACTGAGATCAGCCGTGTAGCTGCCACTGAGATTGAACACAGACTTTAAGCCAGTGTTCATCAGTTGGGCAGGGGCTGGGGAACCTTGCTGCACTGGAGCTGAAGTGAGAGGCAGCACAGCAGAGAAGTGGTGACCTGATGGGTCTTGCACACCATAGGGTGTTCCTAGTGTTTTCTGGGTGTCACCAGGGACAGGTAAAGATGTGTTGGGCTGAGAGGACACCTTCTCAAAGGGGCAAAAGCGTTTTTCCCCTCCAGTGAATTTGCTGTCCTCATTGTCATACTGCAGGCTCTACTGCTTCTTCCAGATGTGATCCAGCTGCCAGCATATCCAGCTACTGTCAAGAATAGCAAAGTGACTGTTGCAGTGCTTCTTTAAATAATAATAAAAGCTAAACTAAGACACCAGCCTGTGCACTCTTCAGCTTAGGGTCACAGACGCTTGTAAAATATATATCTTGTCATGACATTTTGAGGAAGACCTATTCTAATTTTAGCTTTAGCTAGCAGGTTAAATCCTAGCGGGAAGATGGGACATTTTCATTAGAAATACTGTCCAGAATTGTGAGGCATTGCCAGAAGTGGAATTTTAAGAGAGGTTGAGGGAGTCAGCCCTCCTGCAAATATAGTTCCTATTCCACTGTGAAGTGAAATATTGAAGGTTTTATCTGCTCCCTTTCTCCACTTCCGCCAGCTAGCATCATGCTCCTGGTCTGGATACTAAGTACATGTTATTTTGTCTGTTATATCTATGATTAATAGTACAGGGAGCAGTGTATGAAGACTGTTGACTCAAGTGTGTCTCTGAGCATGAGTACTCTAAGCCAAACCCAGACACTACAGTCCTCCCTTCAGCCAAATGGTAATCTTTTATTTTCTTATTTAAAAAAATTCTTTGTATTCATTGTTAAATTAGTATTATTAGATGTCTATAGGGACCTTTAAAGACCTGAGTGTTGTGCAGTGTGCAAGGACATGCTGCAGAGCATGACCTCAAGGTTCTTGTGGTAGGCTTTACGCCATATAGGACATCACTGGGGTTGCTGCTGCCATTGTCAGCAGGAGCAAACATTGACTTTCTTATTGTCTTTACTGGTCAAAAACCCTTCAGTTCCAGAAGGACAGAGCTTGTGTTTGTAAAATAAATGCTGCAGTGCATCCAGATTAAATATGCAACATTACCTGTTGTGAATGGAATTGAATTATTTTACCTATGAAATGGCTATGTAAAATTAATTATAGAGAGAGTTAAAAGAAAACCCTGCCTATAATGTAGTTCATAAATCAGATTTTCACTCAGATGTTTCTAATCTGTCATTGTTGCCCCTGTAGCTATTATTGCTGGATCTGAAATGTCAGAAAATGGGCTGCCTATCTATCACCTAAAGGAACAGTTGTTCTCAGCACAAGGACAAGACAAAGTAAATAAAGCTTCAAGGGCAGTATTAGCAGGTTTCTTTTAGTATTAAAAATCTTATTTAGAAATACTATTTAGCAAAGTGAAATAGAAGACCAGTAAGAATTTATTACTTATGTGCACACACACACGCACACAGGCATGCACATACACAGACCACATTCATACTAGTAACAAATAAAGGGAATGAGTTGAAATCTGCAAGAATGGATGTGGATTCAGTGGATCTGTATAAAAACACTGGAGAAGGCAATCCAAGTTGCAACAGCAATGTCAGCTGTCTCCTTATATGGTGCCTAGTGCTAGCTCTTAGACTGCTCATTGTGCAAACAGAAATTCCCACTGAAGTGTTGGTTTGTGTTCTGTGAATCAGTACATATGGGCAGTGCTGAATTCAATAAGGGGTCTTTTAAGTGTTGGCTACACCGAAGAGATGAAATGCTATCCAAAGACAAAGGGTAAAATCGCGGCCCCACCCGAGTCTGTGATAAAATTTCCTTTGCCAGGCACTTACTCTGCAGGTTATTGCTGCCTTAAACCTGTCATATTTATTGTCTTCTGAGAAACAAAGGACCCGCGTGCATTCGCAACCTCTTTTCATGGGTGTCTTTGTCTCTCTGCAGGTTCCAGTAGGACCCTGTTAAGAGGAGTACTGTTCTGACAAGTTTGACACCCCCATCCTCCCACTGGTCAGCAATTACATTTCTGCAGCGAGCATATCATTCAAACAGTAAGAGAAATATGGCTCTGAAAAGCATAGCTTGAAAGCAAAAAGCCAAAATAACCTCTGTAATTTTCAATTGTTTAAAGATGGTAGCGGTTTAAGTTTTATGCAGGGCTTGTATGCTAAGAACTCACATCATCCAGCAATCCTTGAAAAGATGAAATCCTTAAATTCAGCAGTATTTTGAAATGTTTAGCGTTGTTCAGATATATAAGGTAAATATTCTACCTCTCAACACGTAGCCATTTACACTCAGCTGCGTCAGGGGACAAGTTTTGCATGTTGTATCTTCAAACGGAATTAAAACTAGTCTTCAGGTACAAATTATTTCCACTGAGTGCTGCACTCTCAAGCTCTATCATTTACGATTTATCATGTCTTCCTCCATATTTGCTATGTTTCCACATTGTCCCCATAAAAAGGTTTCCATAAAAGAGGTGTTAAGAAAACTTCCCATCCAAGAGTTACTCTGGCAGTCACACTCTGCACCTGGGCTGTGACTGAGGCCCCTTCACAGCTACACACCTCACACTCACACATTCAAACCAGGTTTCCTTACCAGCTGAACCCCAGGTTTCCTACAGCAAAGTCTCAGACATCTGGATCCTTAACATAATTTAATCATGGTGAATTAGCAAAAGAAGAGCTCGAGCTGAGCACCTCCAAGGAAGGATCCCAAACAAAGGAAATACTGGGCTTTTATACCCTCACTGTCGGTAAGTGCTTGGGGTCGTCGGATTCTGCGGTGCCTCTGAGAAACCTGGCTGGGCTACAGGACCTCGTGCCCTTTGTTATGCAAAGGGTCGGCAGGTCATGGCCTCTTGCCTGGGGTTCCCACCACCCACAGCTCAATCTGGCACTGCAGCTGCACACCAAGCTACTGGCACTATCTTCCTCAACACAGGGGACTCCTTGCACCCATAACAGAGAAGTCCCCAGCTTACAAATACTCCTTGGAAGACCGATAACAATTTTGGAACAGAGGACACGAAAATATGCCCACAATCTAAAAGACAATGTGCAGCATCAGCTTTTAAATGTCAGGGTCATTTGTGGTATTTCTATTTTGAGTAAAATGGCTCCTACTGTTTCCATGGTTTCACCTGAAATATGTACTGAGCCTCATTGTTAAGAACCTTGAAACCCAACCATTCTAATAAAAAAAATAGACATCCTCTTCTGTAGGTAGTCAATTTGACTTTTAAATGTAAAGCAGTCTGTATTTACCCTGAATGGGTTTATGGATCTCCGCACTGCATTTGTGAACAAAACCAGATGTTTGGATTATTCAATTTACCATTCTTTTTGGCATATTGCACAATAATAGCATTAATTATTTCTACAGCATATGGTTTTTTTCTGCAAGGAAAGATTGGCTTTATTGTTTACTACACATAAGGAAATATCAGCTTTATTAAAATAAACTATTGAGAAAACACAGTAACTCACAGTCATAATGAAAATGCAAAACACAATATTCTTTAGACAGAGTTTTGAAAGGTTAGCATTACTTCTAATTGTATTCTATAGTTCACTTTCAACTGTGGAAATAGTAACACTTATTAGAACTGCTAAACTTCCCAAGATGAGATAGTAATTTTTCCATTATTGGTGTTGCTTAATAACTGTTAATCAGGAACAGAATACTGGAAGGAGATTGAAGAATGACTCAGATGAATAAAGCGAGGAATAGCTTAATGAATTTTAAAACCTCAAAATGCAAAATTAAAACTGTGGATAATGAAGGACAGTAGATTTCCATATTAAGGCCTCCAGTACTGTTTGTGTTGAGTTGCCAGCTTCAGAATGTTCATCTTTGCAATATTACTGGCATAAATACTATGTTTTGTCACCAAAATGTGGTTACAGTGATGTAACTCCACTGATTTAGATACAATTAGAGCAGATACTGCATAGCAAGGAAGTCTATTGTCTCGTTAAATGGATGCCATCACAGCCCGATTTTAAGAAGAATATGGAGCCAAGTCATTATATACACTTGTACTTCTTTCTCCCTTTTTTCTTTCTTTCTTTTGAAACATATCTATTAGGAGACAATCATCAGCTGAAACTGTCATCTTTCACACGGCATCACTCTGTGGTATTTTCTCATTTGCTAATTGCACTTTTTACATCTGTAGAAGACACAGAAAATATAAGTTCATAGAGGAAAATTGCCATTTTAACTCAGCTAAATTGTAGTATCATGTTGTGCAAAGGCTGTTTATTTTCCCCTTATCAGGACAAAAGGTTTCAAAAGAAGTGAATGGGATTCAACTGACCTAACTGTAGTTGTCTAAAATGTGAACATCCGTGCTGAGTTCATGGACTAGGCTCTGTATTCAGCAATAGAGAGGGAATTCAGTGGCTGACCTCCTCCAGACATCTTTTGGTTTTTGCTTTATACACATACAATGAGAGTTACTCTGATGTGTTATACATAACTAAAATGTGTGAGAACTAAAGGCTTTGGTTACCTGTTTTGTATTATCTAGAGAGCCTACATATATCTCTACACTCTACAGTGTTATTTCTTCACAAATGGAATTTAAAAGTCCTTATGGTTTTAGTGATGAGTAGGAAAGAAACGAAAAAAATTGTACACCTTGTATGTTTTCCTACTCTTATTTAGTTAGAAATTCTAAAGAAAATTAGGGAGGGAAAGCACCATAATTAGTGTCAGGCTTGCTTACATTCTCCATTTTTCATCTCCATTCATATTGCCTTCCTCATCTATCCTTTCAAAAAGAAAGGATTGTTCATTCTTGCCAGCTATGCTAGAAGTCCCCTAGTAGGTGTGCAGAAGGTGTGCAGTAGGATGTCCACCTCCTACAGTGTACAAAAGAAAGGGTGCAGACCACAGAAAGATTTGTTGCTCCTACCAGCCTCACTTCGGTGTGACAGCACAACTTATCTCCTCATTCAGCCAAACAAGCTGGCCTGAATCTAGCTTTGGAAGCAAAAATAAGTTACTCAAGCAGGGCTTGTGTCAGATCGTCAAAAGGGCATCATGATGTAACAAAGTATTGCATTTGATACAACAATCATGTTACTAAGCTATTTGTTTCTTTGTTTATTAATACAGAGAGACTTTATAAATATGCAAGGTCTGTTATATCCTTTTTTATACCTCAGGGCACAAGAAAAATACATAAGTTAGAAATCCTAGCACTTACACACTTCAAATTACAAATTCACAGCTTTAATACCTGAGAGGTTAATGGCTGTAAAACACTATATACAGTGCTCTAAAATAACAGAATTGACTGAAGGCTGCCATATCCTAGCTCATCCAAATAAAAGCATAGGATGCTATAACCAATTGATACTATAAGAATAGTACGAATATTTTACAGACAGATATACCTTAGGCAATCTTACACTTGGGGCAAGAAATATTAGAAATATTAGAAATATTTTTTTGTCCTTCTTCTTACTTTTTATTCACTCTTCAGCTGCAAAACATTCTTCAAATCAGTCTTAAATCTCAGGATATGCATAGCACATCACTTTTGAAACTTCATATCTTTGCTGGTTTTGCAAAAGACAACATGTTCGGTTCTTTTGATCAGAATTGCTGGCTCTGAGAGAAACAGATAATTTCTACAGTCACTCGGCCTACCTTGCAAGCAAAATAAAATCTGTGCAGTCAAGAGTTTCAGTCAAGAATTTATAGGGAAAGCTTCAAAGCACTGTAGGCACAGAAGAATTTAAAAATCTCTTAGCTAAGAGCCCTTACTCTTCCCTAAAAGACCATACGGCCAGTGGTCTGCTGGTAATTCAGTGAGCAACTGTAGTGGTTTAACCCGGGCTGAGTGCCAGGGGCCCACTACAGCTACCTTCTCACTCCCCCATGCCCAGCTATAGAGGAGAGAGAGAATATAACGAGAGGTTTCGCTATTCATGATAACAACTACAGCAGATTCTTTCTTAATCACTGTCACAGGCAAAACAAGACTCTATGTGGGAATAATAATCAAATTTATTACTAACAAGATCAGAGCTAAGAGTGAGACACTAAAAGACACCTTTTACCTCCCAGTCCCCCTCCTTCTTACATCCAACCTATTCTCCCGCAGCGGTCAAGGGAAAAAAGGCGAGGTGGGGGGGGAGGTGTTGCTGTGGTCAGTTGCTGTTCTCAGCCGCTGCTTGAGAAGAGGAGTCCTTCCAGCCGCATTCCATGGGGTCCATCCCTCACAGGATACAGTTCCTCTCACAAACTGCTCCGGCGAGAGTCCATCCCATGGGCAGCAGCCTTTCACAGACTGCTGCCGCATGGTTGAAAATTCCACAGGGTGTAGTCTCTTAAGCACAGGCTGCTCCAGCGTGGGCCCCACGAGCCACGCATCCTAACAGGAGAATTTTACTCTAAGTGGGCTCCTCTCCCCACAGGCTACAGTCCCCTGCCAGCTACACTTTGGGTCTCCCACGGGCTACAGCCTTCCCCAGCGTCCACCTGCTCCGGCGTGGCTCCTTCCCGGGCTACAGGTGGATCTCTGCACTCCTGTGGTCCTCCATGGGCTGCAGGGGGTCACTGCTTCACCATGGTCTTCCCCATGGGCTGCAGCTGGATCTCAGCTCCGGCGCCAGGAGCATCTCCTCCCCCTCCTTCTTCACTGACCTTGGTGTCTGCATTGTTGTTCACAAGTTCTCACCCTGCTCCTCTCTGGCAGCCATCTTCATTTCTAACTACTTTTTTTTTTTTCTTCCTTCTTAAATATGTTATCACAGTGGCGTTCTGTCAACTACTGATTGGCCTGGCCTTGGTCAGCAGCGGGCCCAGCCTGGGCATGGGGGAACCTTCCAGTAGCTTCTCGAAGAAGCCTCTCCCTCAGCCCCCCCCACTGCCACCAAAACCTGGCCACAGAAAAACCAATACAGCAGCAAGGAAGCAAAGATTTTTAATCAGCTCTGTTAAAACAAGCAAATTCTGTTGCTGCTTTTAGCATTAAAGAATGACAATATTTTTAATAGAATTTTTATGAAGAATATGAGAATAATCTTTTTTAAAAAAAAGTGGATGCATTTTAGTGTCTAAATCATAGAATCATGGAATGATTTGTGTTGGAAGGGACCCTAAAGATCATCTAGTTTTAACACACACAGTGATTGTGTCTACATATAATCTAAGTGTAGAAGCTTCTTGACTCATTTGCCAAGTATAGATAACAACTGCCATTGGAAAAGAGCACTGCACAAAGATGACAAATGTGGCACAAGTTACAGAGGAGACGCATGACTTTCCAAACGTCAACAGGACATCAGGCAGGATGCTCAAAGGGCATTAGGCAAACTCAGCAGAGTTTGAAGGTCCTCATGTAGACTGCTGTTTGAGGGTGACTTGAGGAGCTCAGAACAACTGCCCCCATTAGGTTTCCATTACAGAATCACAGAATATGCCAAGTTGGAAGGGACTCACAAGGATCACTGACTTTAACCCCTGGCCCTGCGCAGGACCATCCCCAAGAGTCACACCACATGCCCAAGACTATTGTCCAAATAATTCTTGAACTCTGTCAAGCTTGATTCTATGACCACTTCCTTGGGGAGCCTGTTCCAGTACCCAGCCAACCCTCTGGGTGAAGAACCTTTTTCTAATATCCAACCTAAACCTCCCCTGACACAACTTCAAGTCGTTCCCTCAGGTTGTGTCATTCACCACAAAAAAGAAATCAGTATCTGTTGCCCCTCTTCCTCTCACATGGAAGTTTCAGACTGGAATGAGGTTTGAATGTTAGAAAGTTTAGACACCGAGTTCCCTTGTTGTTATCTGTATCCAGATACCTGTATTTTAATGTCTGTGACTTGGTCCTGAGTCACCACGGGTATACAGATAAGAACATATTTTGTTCTTGGGAATTGCAAATGTGTAAGAAAAATGCACTGTGCATCAGGTAACACTGATGTTTTAGGAAACAGCAATTTCCAGAATTAAACATTACCTGGAATAGATTGGTGGATAAGGTCCCTTTCTAGCAAAATGTTTACTATTAAGCATACAACAAATTTTGTCTTTGTTCAATGACGCATTGCAGCATATTCTGGGAATTTAGGATGTGCTTAACAGATCTTCTGATTCAAGACTCAAACTCTATCTATACATATGTCCTACATTAACAAGGCTTTGCGAACCCTGCCTACTGTGCACCAACCTTATTGGAAATGTGAAAAAAAAATAAAATCAAATAAGTGGATTTCTAAGCACAACCATAAGATAACTAGGAAATCACATCATCATCATGCTCAAGTGCTCACAGTAGCAGCCAGTTTGCTGACATTGAGCAGCTGGTGAAATTTTCTTTGTCTAAGCAACACAAGTGGTTTGCCTTCAGGTGCACAACCTTAGTTCTGCAGTACACATGCAATTCAGGTACATGTCTTTGAACATCTGAGTATTTGAAGTTGAATTCAGTTTTAGAAGCTTGCAGACCATAATTAATTGGCAAATGAAATCAGCCTGAAAAAAATGGACATAAAGAAGCATTTGACTATTGGATGTTCTAAAGCCAACGGAAACTTTGTAAGAAAAATGTTCATTTATTCTTAGCTCACCTAGAATTTCACTGCTGTGAACATAGATAAAACTCATATCTCTCTTCACTCACAGAGCTGAACTGGAAGATTACAAAAATAAATGGTCATGTCCTCATGGAAGAACAAATTTCTGGTATAAAATATGTGGCAAAGAAGAAAATATTAGCAATTTGACCACATTAAAAAAAGAACAGCCACACAAACAAACTGTTTTTATTGTCTAATCTAAGTATGGCTCCTTATCAGAGCTGGAAGGATCCTTTTCTTGAATAGGTTCTCTAGACCTGTCTGAAGTCTTAGATCTGATTTACTTTTTCGGGATTTGTGTAATTAGATTAAATTTGGGTGAGGAGGAGGGGGCAGGACAGGATGACACATGATGGATGCACATGACACTGGCAAACTTCAAGTAGGGATATTTTATTTTATGTAAAAAAAAAAAAAGTCCATCTTAACAAAAATGTCAATCTTCCCATATCGAAAGTGTATTTGATTCTTACACTTGCTTTTTAAATTTAGCTTAACCTGGCCTCCACCGAGTTTTTTCTACATTCAATTGAACAATGTGTGCCAAATGCATTTTCAATTAATAAATTATTTATCCAGAAAAATTGCTGATAATTCTATTGAAATTACAAGAGGATGCTGAACTGCTTACCTTGTCAGTATGCACTCCAGATGGCGTTTGCCCAAACCCTCATTAAGTTGTTTCTTGAATTTACAGTTAAAATGTTGCAGTGAAATATCAGGTTGTTTCTCAGATCTTATTATCCTAAGCCATGATCTCCATAAGCATGAGAAAAACCATCAATATGATTTTACACTACATGACTATGTTAAATCAATAAAACACTGTTAATGCAACCCAGAAATGCAGTAGCAATTGAAGTGCAAAATTGCAAAAGCCTCTTGTAAAAGATAAAGCTAGTAGGACCCAAACACTAATACTATTCACTAAGGTTCAAATACCTAAGGGGACTTTATTATTTGTGCTGTGTTGTCTACTGTATTTGATTAAATTCTGGTTCTGTAGCTGTGGCTCTGGTATTTTCAAGGCAAATCCTCCATCAGTGTTAAAAAATTGGACTAAACTGGCTGACAGTCTGATCCAAAGTAATCCCACAGAAACGCTAACAAGTCCCAAAAGCAGTAGGAGATACTGTTGCTATTAGTAGCTGATCTGTTTGAGAAAGGATGGACCGAGTATGATGGAGGTAAAAATAAGTTAAACAACCTGCATGCTTGGCCACTTTGCTTTTTGTCCCTGTTATCTAACAGGCTCACCTCAGAAGAAATCTCTGATTTAATTAGAAGTGCCAATCTGGGATTCGTGCACTTATATAACAAATCACCTTTGGAAAGAATTTTACAAAAAGACCTTTTTACCAAGAATACTTTCCTGAAATATTAATTATTCATGTTTATAATATTTACAGAATGGAACTGCACAACTAGCCAGCTGCATAACTGTGGGTCTTCTTAAGCTCACAGTTTTGTGTATGATGAATTACAATAGTTGCAGGCAATTAAGGCCAGAACCTGAGTGATGGTGATCACACTGCAGAAATATTATGCTTTTCCTCTAGCTTTAATGAAGCTTTCTCTGTTTCCTAAAATATATTCTGGCCACAGTATTTTTATAATTTTTTCTTACTAGGTGATCTGCCATCTAGCCAGAGAGTCAAAACTGGGTTTAGCCTCTGTTTTTAAATCTGTGCTTTTGAATGAGATATTCTTTTTTTTTCCTTTTTTTTTTTTTTTGGTCTGCTTTTAAATCACATCTACCACTCTACAATGAATGAATGAATGAATAAATAAATAAATAAAGGCCATAGTTCACTTCGATTCAGTGGATTTATCTCAAATACTGGCAGGTTAGCTTGACACGTTTTTGCAGAACACACAGGACATCTGGGATTAGAGTGACTCCTTATAACAGTGTCATTAGCCTTGTAGCATCATGCAGGTGCTGATTATTCTCTCTCTGCCTCACTCCTACATCTCTAATCTCGAAGCTGACCCAATTTACATCACTAGCTTTAGATGGATCTGTGCATATTGCAACCTAGGAGAGGGGAAAGGGCTGAGACTCCCTGAAAATGAAATCAGCTGGCAAAGAGATTAACCCATTTCTAAATGCATTTTTGCCTGTTGCTGAGTGTGCAAAGTTTCATCCATTTAAGAAACATAGGCCTAAATCCAGATACTGACACTGCTTGAGAAGGTACAAGAGAGAAACTGGTGAAGTGGTATTTCAAATGGATCTGTTGCTGACACAGCGACTCAAATTATTTGAGGATCTTTTGGGAGAGAAGGAAGGAGGGAGACAGAGTAGTGATTTTGGAGTCGACATCTCAGAGCAATCATTTGCAGTAGTTGGTATAAGAAAATATCCTTTCCTTTTCCAAGTATCACTCATCATTGGTAACTTTGGAAAACTTGATGTCCTCTTAAAAGCATTCCCGAGGTAGGTACAATCAGTCATCGGTGGCAGAGGTTTATGTAATCTCACATTTACAGTGTGGAAAACAATTTATGGAGGAGCACAAACATAAGACACAGTGGCCTTTGGGCCTTTGTCAAAGGATTCCCAGGAAGCAACTTAGCTGACACAGAAATTAACCACTTCACATGTGTACTCATACTCTTCTAAGCATGAAGAGTTTTACCCATTTGATAACCCCAGGTCTAAATCCAGATTCTTCTAAACTTGAAAATACAGAACACCATTTATTCTAATCAAGACCATTTTCTGCACTTCTAAAAAAAGGCTTCTGCTGAAGCATCAGATACATGGGACTAGATTTAAAAACAGTGCTTTGAGAATTACATTCACACATAATACTAGAAATAGCAAGACATAAGGTATTCCCTGGGTGACTTATTCCAGACGTGGGTGGATGCTAGATGTGTATATGGGACCTCTTTGCACATGGAGACCAGTTGGCCTTCTGGAGTTTCAGCACGCTCACACCTCTGACTCTGCTTCCCTCCTCTGGTTGAATGCAAGTCCAGAACATTTATACCTCTGAACTGTATTTCAGGCATTGTAATGTCATCCCTAGGAGCACACCTAACTGTAGAACCTGAACATTCTGCTTGATAAGCCAAGGTGCATCTTCCAAGTTTGTGAATGAGAGTACAGAAATGTATGGGGCCCTGGGCATCAGGCAGTAGCTGTGCCTGGAGCAAGCACACTGTGCTCATTTGCTGATTTGTTACAGTGACAGAGCAGTACAGGTCATCACATCAAAAATACTGGGATTATTCTAATTTTTTATATAAAAAATATCCAGCAGTAAAATCTCCTTAAGATCCTTATAGTCCAAAGAAGAGGAATGATTTTTCCAACAGATGACTCAGATAGACCCCTACATAAGTACTTAGAATAATTTCCAGCACTTCTAAATCAAATCAAAATCATGTTAAAATTAATATAGGGCTAGAAAAAATTGAGTGTGATCATAACTCTTATCAAAATCAACTATCCTGAGGCTGTGGGAGGAATTGTCTTGCCTTTGTCAGACAGAAAAGTGTAATGACTTTATTACTGTCAAATCTTCCTCTACATGAAAAACGTCAAGTTATTTTTTTCCTGGATACTATTGCATGTCTGGTGTGTTATATTAAAAATATGCAAAATTCCTTCTTAAGTGCAACTGTGATTAAAAAAGGAAGAATGAGTTTAGATGTGATAGAATGAATAAGGAAAAAGAATAAATGGAGTAGGAGACCAGGTAACAATCTCATTCAGATACTTTGTCATGTGTCCATAGACAAGGGTTTTTTCAGACACTTCCTCCATATATCAATGTAAATATTCAATAAATATAAATATTATATAGTCTCTGAAGGGTCATAGAAGAGACACACAAGACAGTGTAATGATCAGTTCAGAAATCTATTCTACATTTAAGTGGATTTAAGGTTGAAAGCACTTGTCAATAATTCAAGGGTAAAATACATTAAAGGACTACTGTTATTACTCAAAGCTCAGGCTAATATAAACTGGGAAACTGAAAACTAAGGAACTGATTCTAAAAAAATCATCAGGATTTTGTGGTTACTGCGTAGTATTATGACAAAGCAGAGTTCAGGCTAGATGACTCTTTCTGTTGTGCCTGATTTGTCTACATGTATCTTGATTATTTTCAATTTAAAATAACCATATATTTAAATGTAGTTATTTGCTGACCCTGGTGCTGCTACTAAGAGGCAATCAGCCAGCCCCTACAGAAAAGCAGCACAGTGTCTGTCAGAACACAAATAAGGTTATTCCCCTATCCATGCAAACATAAACAACATACTTCAGTGAATTAGAGCAAGAAAGATTAAATTAAAAGACAACCCCTGGTCCCTGACAGCTGTGTCTCTTTTCCTGCACACAACCCAGAAGAGGGCATCTTGTGCACTTGAAAACAGCATAAAAGAAAGTGATCTGTGTGTAAAATCGTAGAAAGCAGGCTGAAAGGGATCTCAGGGGTTCTGATTAACATGTTGCTACATCCTAACCCCATGCAATGACCCTTTCAGTAGGTCACTGTCAAAGACAGCAGCAAAATTCTGTATTTGAAAGAAAATTACTGTTTCTATTTGACCCTCTTGCTAATCCTTTGCCTTCTTAACCATGGCTAGATGTGTGAAGTAATAAGTGTTCATTTAAGGAAAAAGTACCCTTTAAATATAAAAAAGTGAAGAAGATGTCTTGGGAAAGTGCTGAAACTACAGATGACATAATCAAATTAAGTAAAACCTGTGTTATGGGCATTAGTCACCCATTCTGCATGTGCCCAGGCTGATCAAAATGACAGAGAATGCCTCTGGCACACTTTGGCATTAGGAAATAATTGTGATTCCACTTTTGACTTTTTTTTCTTAGTCAGATGGTCTGCATATCCTCAAACAAATCTGAACAGCTGAAAAAAAAAAGAGAAAGAAATAGTAGACAGCTTTTTGCTCTGTCCATCAGCATTCACTGAGCATCTAAATCAAGGCTAATTCATTCTTACAATTCATGTTTTCTTCCTGGAGAATATGCTGCCAGATCAGATCAAAACAGAGAAACAAAAAATCTCCACCTGAAATGCAACCTCATTCAACCAACACCAACACGGATTGTTGCTGCACAGTGCCACAACAGCTGTGTTCCTTATGCAGAGCACACAGCTGACAGCCAAACAGAAATAAGAGAGACACAAATTGAAGACCGTCCACTCTGTTTAGTTGGTGGCTGTATGGTTATCAGTATTAAAAAAATATATTTCGAATGCTTTCCTCCCTGCCATCTTCACCTGGGACCTTTCAATGATTACTCTGAAGCAAGCTGTCACAATAATGGGTGCTGTCAGCATCCTCTGCTTTCCAACTGCTTGCTGCTGAAGAGCTGGTCCCTGATGCCTGTCAAGGAAAGGTTCCCTCTTGACAGTGTCAGTCTCCAAGGCACCCTAGCAGCCTGACAAAGGATGTTTTCACTTTGTCTCTCTGTCTGCTCCAACGTAGATGTTAGGAAGTTAAGGATAGGCCATCTTGGCTGTAGATTTGCTGCCACTATCGTTTTTGTGACATTTTTATTGCTAAATGATCTATGAATGGACTAAATCAAACTTAAAGCACTAGGCTAGGGGATGGGCTGCAGAACTGGATCCTTAGTCATAAAGATTATGAATTTCTAGCTAATACATTGGCTTCATCTCTGGCCCTTGGCAATCCAAAGTCATGGTAGTGAACAGATCCCTGGACAGCATTTCCTTGATTTTGGTAATTTATTTTGTATTCCTCCTAATATAGGAACATGATGAGTTTAAAAAAGCACAAAAATAAATCTCAACATTCTCATGGCCCTTTGGAGACAGAAGAGCATCCTGGCTTCATTTGTATCTTATTCTGTCCTTGCTTTTCTGCTCAGGGAGTTTGTTCTGTGTTAATAGGAATGGAAATCAAGTGATTCTTCCTAGATTAGTCAGTCTGAGTAATGGTTAACCACTAATATAAGTGCTGAGAAAGGATTCTTAATAATTCATTGTGCTTCTTAAACTAGTTCTTTAGCCGGAGTTCTTTATTTTTTTATAGAATATCAGAAAACATGTGAGGCTTTCCTGAGCTTCACCCACTGGACTTTCCCATCCCAGTGGCATTCCACTTTGAGTCTCAGAAAAGAAATGATAAGCAGGGTAGTGGAAACTATGTCCATTGTAAAACTTCTCGAGCAAAAGAGGAAGTTCAATCATTTTTATGAGTGATTATGGTGGATAGAAAGGTGTAGTTGTTGACCCTTCCATTACAACTATGTATTATGGTATTTGCAAAGTTCTTGGCAGACTACCACAGCTGAGCACCTCTGCAGTCACTGCTGATGCTGAATCCCGTCCTATCAGTATGTGTGTTACACACCTGTGTTGACAGCATTAGCACAAAACCCTTCCATCTTGGGCTGGCCAACACTTTCTGTTACAAGGCTCATGTGCAAGCCCTTATAAATTAACGTAAAGGGCATATAAAAACATATTTGTATGGAATTTTCTATTTAATTCAGTACAAAAAATTAAACAAATCAAAAAAATCAGTGTAATTAGCAATAAAACATCTTGATGCAGGAAAATGTTTGAAAAGTGAGTGTATGAAACTAGAAGTAAGGTACCTAAAAGATAAACTTGGATGGATCAGTTCATTGGATTCAAAGAATGGTATTGCTGCTTTGGAAAATATCCAACAAAACATGCCTACCAATTTAACCTCCCAAGGGAGACAGCTTGATTAACATTATAGGCAGGAAGTCAGGAGCGTGTAGTAAAGCTTTGGTCCTGAGCACCTATGACAGCTGCAGGTGCAGTGCAGGGTAGCCTGAGGCTGCTCCTCCCCCACAAAACAGGGGTTTGGGGACTAGGCAGGAATAGCAGAATTTGGGCTGAGTCTGATTGCTGCCCCTCAGGTACCCATGCCCAGGGCAGGGGTACCAGGGATGACAGCATGACTGAGAGACACTGCAGAACTTGTTCTGTGCTCACAGCAGTGACAATCTCCCCACTAAATATGGTGATTAAAAATAGCATTTGTATTGATTGCAGGTAATGATCGAAGTTACACTTCAAAAATATACCTTAGAGTTTGACTGTCTGGTGGTACAAATTTGACTGAGAAGCAATGTGAATCAATTAAGCTATAAATCTGGCCTTTTGACTACCAGTAGCCCAAATATTGAGTAAACAAAGAAACCCTTAATACACAGAGATGACATTCGGAAATGCAGAGAAACACCTGGAGGAGTCCAGCTGCAACCAGTTTTGTCCTCTGTAACCTCCAATATGTTCTGCTCTTCAGTTCTGCCACACATCATTTTGAAAGTTTACTCGATGCCCTTGGCTTTTACTACACTGTTTAATCTCACAGCCTCGTCTCCAGAAACAAGGAAAAATAATTAAAAAGAGATCCTTGTCTAATGTAGACATCAAGGATATTAGTCATACATTGTTTAATTGGCAGAGCATTTCACCAATGCCACAGAGATGCTGCTAGAAAACCAACAGGACTGATGCTATAATATGTTCTCATTTCCAAGAAGTGTTTGAGATAAACTGTTCCAACAGCAGCCAGGCAATATTTAGTAGCTTTGAATCTTCTTTGTGCTTGTCTGCAGGTACATTACAAGGGCTCACAAGACTGACTCAGTGAGTGACACCCTCAGGGGTAGTGCCTTCCAGAAGGCATTCTCTTGAGCTGTGATAACGAAAGACACAAATAAACCAGTGGCTAACCCCAAACCTGCTCTAAAGACACAAATCAACCAAATAGAAAAGAATCCACAGCTTAAAATAAGACAAGCATACAACTGAGAAGTTTCAAAGGGTGAATTTTCTCTGTAACTGCATGTCCTGATAATAGATCCAACATCCATGGTCCAGAAGCTACACAGGTAAGGTTAAACCACCTGCAGCCCTGAGACAGGTTTGCCTGATAAAGCTTGATTGATTAACTGTGCCCTCTTTTCTGTAGGTGATTAAACTCTCAGAAATGGGATTTAGGTGTCCATGAGACATCATGCACTGCAAGGCTCATGTCTATCTCCCTTGCTTACTGTTATCCAACTCTGCTCTGACAGTTACTCATTTAGCTTTTCACCATGCCAGACTCATTTTATATTGGCACATACTCTCCCAGAGTGCCAGTCTCTAATAAATCCTGGGCCCAGGGGGTTACAGATGCATTTTTGGGGGACATGTAGACTTTTTCTGCAGCGTGCCCAACTTTATCCTTCTGTGATCAGATAACAGTATGAGAAAGCAACTGGTTTGCATTTTTAACTTATTGCTAATATAGGAATCTACCATTTATATACCAGTGAAAGTTGTATCTGAAATCTCTGAGCAGAGATTTCAGTGTTTACCCCAGGCCACATAGTTGCCTTTTGTGGTGCTCTGTCATATTTCATCAACTACATAAACACAGGGTGTCTAACCATAATGGATAAAGCAGGCTGAAATGTGACATATTAATAGATCTGCCACAACCCCAAAATTCACAGGTCTGTCCTGCATAATCTGATGCTGCCTAGAGTTACTCACACCAGATCTGGCATCAAATGTCACCTAGATCCATAGCAAGACCTATGCTTTTCTATCCTAGTCCTCAGATGAAAAGTAGCACCCAAATCCCTTCCCAAGTAATACAAAAGGAGGAAAGAGATTCAGGAGATATTTGTTGAAGTTTGGGGAAGCAAATATGGTACAACAGTAATACAGTTAATGCTCCTAGCAGAGACTTCTTAAGGAACACCTGTACAAACAAGATGGTGAAGGATCTGGGCCTTTGAGCCAGATCCAGCATCACCAGTTGCAGCAGAAAGCTCCTACTCATCTCAATGGATTCTAAATTAAGCCCTCAGGCCCTGAAAGGCAGCTGCTCAGAGAATTACGCTGGGTCATGGCTAGAGACCAGGCACTGCAGTCCCGGGATTACTGAATATTTTATGATTCAGTTATTAAAAAACATGTGTATCAGCCATCTATCAGTTTGGGCATCCATAACCCTGGCAGCTCCCGGGGAATTGAGAGAGGATATTAGCAGAAGAGCTATTTCAGGACTGCAGGCTTCATCCTCCAATAAGCCAATACTTTCGTGCAGTGAGGAACTTTACTGGATATTCTTGTAGCTGTCAGTAGGTGTGGGGCTGACTCACACTCTGCTGCAGTAAATAGCCATAACAGATTATTCAGAGGTGAGCTGGCCTCCTGGGGAACAGATCAGGGCAGGGCCAGGTCAGACACCTGAGAACAATCACCTCCTCTCAAGGCTTGTATGCACATAGGGTCGAGGCCTTCCGGGTGTTAAGCAAAAGGGAAAAGCTTCTGCAAAGAGATGAGTGCAGGGAGCTGGGAACAGCAAGGGCAGCTTTTAACAGGCATCTCGAGGTATAGCTGTGATTTCAGCAGTCAGCTCATCTAAACGGAATCAAGATGTTTGCAACACAGACTTGTAAGTATTGCCATTAAAAAGCAGCTGGATAAACAATCTACTTTAAAATTAGCATCAAGAGTAGCAGTTTCATATCATGTCTTCAAAACAATATGCAGACAAACCAAATCATTGTTAATTATTTCTTAAAGATTGTTAAAGCCTGCTATGATATGGGATGCCAATCAGTTTGCTGTTTCTCAGACTCTTGGTGAGAATAACAATGCCTCCTTGATTAATTCTACTCTTATGTAGAATAGCAAAAAAGAGGTGGGAAATTCAGTCTGTGTTTAAAAAAAAAGAAAAAAAGAAAAGAAAGAAGGATTATACAGCCTTTAATTAGAGCAGCAAGTCAACTTTTACTGTTTTAGTCTTCTATCTCTTATACCAATGTTTTCTAAGACAATGAAAGATTTCACATGTAGATGGATGATAAAGACAAGAGCTGAAAGAACAGCAAAGCAGTAAAGTTCCTCTGATTTCTTTCCCAGCCTGACTCATTGAAAAAAAGAAATTTTGGGGATAAATCTCACAAGAACAACTATGAACTCCACCTTGAGTTGATCTGTAGGAAAACACTATGTTCCTGAGAAAAGTGGTTTAGATTGTAATGTGCTGGTCTCCAATGTTCACTAAACCAAAAGTGACAATGGCAGTATTAAACAGACTTTAATATGTGGTAACATTTTTCTGTCCTCCGACTTCCACTTCTGCTCAGGAATAGTTACTATAAGCACGGATACTTGGAAACTGTGGCTAGAATAAGTGGATCAGACTGACGACCACCATACCGACTGAAGCAGACATCATTTTCTTCAAGTAGTGCTACAAGAGAAAGGAATGTGGCACAGTATCTTTATTATAAATAGTAGAAATGGTATGTAGCCTGATTCAAATGTATCACCAAAGCATAGCAGCCATCCTTATAATGGTGTTTTATTGTCTGCCTGAAAGGCAAAGGGCACAAAAAGCAAATGGGGTCAGATTCTGCTCCCAAGCATTCTGCTTTAGAACCTGTTTTGGTTCATTACATTTATTCAGCTCCAGTCCTGTGAGGACTGCATGCTTTTATCAGCAAAAGAAAGTGCTCAGGCAAGCCTTGCAGTGCCACTGCAGCTGGTGATCCTGTTTCTCTCCCACATCACAAGGCAAAATGATCTGAACAGAAACAGTGGCACTTAGCCCTCTTTAGACACGGGTGTGCATGATCAAAGGGAAAATGAAACATACTTCCTGTGCACTTATCGAACAAGCCAGTCCCACACTGTCACCAGACTCCATGCTACCTTTAGACAAGGATCACCTCCAGACATGCTGCTCTGCATGGCTAGGGACCCCCTGGTATACTGGTCCTCTGCCACCCCAGCACAGAGGGAGCTGAAAGCCTCTCTAAAAGCCACCCAACACGTGGTAGGAGGCCTGTCCCACCTCAGCAAAGGCAAACCTAAGTCATGACTCTGTTACCTCCAGATGAGGGAGAGCTGAGGATACCCAAGGGCCGGTTTTACACTCACTGAACTAAGGTGACAAGTGATACAGCCGCAGTTGCGTAGTATTGTGTCTCAGTAACTGAACCTCTGCATACAAACACTGAGTATTCAACTTAATCAAACTATTTTAAAGGTCAGACACTACAGTTGCTATGTGCGACTCCCGGATGTCAGAGCTCATCTGCTAGAAATCAATCCCTTAATGACCTCCCTCAGCACCAGCTACTGCCCTCACGCAAGTTCCCCGGCTGTTCAGGCTGGCTGAGATGAGACAGATAGCTCATCCATCTGGACACCATCTGCCTCTCAGGAGTACCGAGTCATGCTAGTGAGGGCTGAAGAGACTGCATACAAGCTGCCATGTGAAGAACACACATAGGCAAAGAAAATCCATCTACAATCCCTGCATGGACACCACAGACTTTGTCTTAAATCTCTGCTGCAACAGGTGGTTACACTGACCCAGGACACTCACAGTCTATCCCCCTGTTTTGCATTTTTTGTGTGGTTCAACGTGTGCATCTCTTCTGGATGACAATCTGGTGTCTGCCTCACAGCTGACAGACAGAAAGGAGATTTGTTTGTTTGTCAGATGGAAAAAGCAGCAATGACCTTCTCTTTGAGTCTCTAAAGGGTAGTATGTGCTCTTAATTATAGCCTCCAAACTGTACCTGAGAAGCAGAGAACAGGATCATACATATACATATGCATATACATATACATATACATATGCATATATATATACATATACATCATGTACATACAAATGCATACACATACATATACAAATACTTGTAAGGCATTCTTAAAGTGACTTTTAGAGTGACTCAAGGGCCTTTGTGGAGACAAAAAATAAGTGTAAACTAACATGGCAACACTGTACCTTTTACTCAGTGTAGCCTGTATTTCATTGTGCATGAGATGTGCAAGAGCTATGTAAAAACAATTTCCACAAAAACATCTCTCTCAGCTGGCGTTTGGCATTTCATTGCTGTGATGCCTCTCACCATGTCATACACTGGTAGACAACCCTGACAACCCTACACAACACAAGTCTCAACCTGACCTAGTGAGATGAAGAGAAGAAAACCAAAAACAAGTGCATTTGGGAAGTCTGGGTATTTTCAGCTAGTTGCATTAAGGAAAACGAAATGTTTTCAAAGGATATTTTTAAAGCTTTTTTTTGTTAAAAATAAAAACCTCTGTGATCTTTCAAAAGGCAGTGGTAGTGTGGTAGACATAATTGGTGGATAACTACAACGGCAAAACAATCTTTGTAAATGCTATGAATCATTTAAATCAACATTAAAAAATAGCATTATAGCAACACTTCCTACTTCTGGAAATATTAATGAGGAAGGAACTTAAGGTGCAGTTAACTGTCTGCTGGATTCTAGTCAGGGACCTGGTTCTCCTGACACAGCAATGGATGAAATTTTTTCCAGTATTTTCCTCAAGCTTTACAATCCCTGCAAGAAGGGTTTGTGCTCCACAGTTGTTAGACAACTAAAAGAGGATCCAGCTCACCTAATTCAATCAGTCTGTTAGTCAGGGCTGCAGCCTAAACTGTCTTAGTAAGCCAGCGGAAATAAACAGGCACTTGAGGAAGGCAATTCATCTGACTCTAGGCACTCAGTTTAAGATCCTGTAGGGATGTTTACCTGCTTCTGATTTTAGGATCTAGATGCTCCTACTGACTTTTAAGGGGAGAGATGAACTAGGTAAGAGAAGAACCTTCCCTTTGTAACCTTGCAAAATGGAAGGAATCACAGGCACAAATGAATGGCAGCAGTGCTCAATTGGACAATTCATACTTCAGTACCTTCTGTCTCGCTCTGGTTTCTCTGGCCAGCCCTGCAGTAAAAAACTGAGTCATCAGTGGTGTTATTTCATGATGCCTACAGAGCCTTTTCTCCTATGTCTTTTGTCTTCTTGGCTGACCTCTGAGCTTTGTATCAGGGCAATTGTTTTGACTGTCCCTCACTGAAATACAGTACCTTACACAAGGAGCACTGAGAAGACAACTGATTTACTGGTTCCCTTGCCTAAGTCAAAATTTAAATTATTGTTTTGGCATTAAAAAAGTTTTGGTATATTTCTTAGTGAACTGATTTTCTTAGAATTTGGATCTTAAAAATGAAAAATATTTGGTGCCAAAAAGTTAGTGCTGACCTCTCATCTTCAACTGCATCTATGTTGTTTTCAATTATGGGTTCCCCATATGAGTAAACAGCACAGCTTTCTCATGTTCAGACTTCCCTAGACAATACCTGCCTTCATAAACTCCAAGATCACTACCTGGCCAAAATCGTGTTGAGATTCAAAAGATGCATGAGGGAAACATGAATACAGTCACACATATAATTACATCATTGTTAAAGCTTTGTTTGATCTATTGTAGGATGAGGTGAAAGTTAATTTCAGGAGATCTAAATTAAATTGTGTCTCAGCAGAAAAAAATCTGAAATGTTGCTCTGTAAACATCCAATTCTTTTTTCATGAGATCTTTGCTTGATGGTCTCAAAAAATGTAAATAATCTGACATAATTGTGTGAGTTCAAATATTTTTCAGAATGAAAGGAAAGGAAGACTGAGCAGTCTTCCTCCAGTTCTAGCTTCTATCCTAGTCTTTTGACTGAATTTCTTTTTCAGAATGCGCAAGCAAACCGACTGCAAGCAAAAAGAACCATCTCTACAACTGTTATACAGCTGGTCTCAGTCAAATGCTAACATGGCAAACAGGGACACAGAAACATATTTCACCTAGGACTTATGTCTAGATTTATAGCAAAGAAGATTGATGCTCGTGATCAGAGACAGCAAATTAGAAAAAAGATCCTGAACGTCCCCAAGGAGTTACATCTGCTTACAGTGTATTGTTTGCATTTATACTCTATCTGATCTCAGAACCGAGTGTATAGATCTGCCTCAAAATTCTCATCCTTTCTGTGTTCATACACATGTTCAGAAGCCCTGTCAATGTTTTCATTATGCATATATTACATATGAATGGGCAAATCATTCAGTATAATTGATGTTTACACATAAAGTTTATAGATGCTATAGTTTAACGTCTGTAGATATTTATATGAATTGAAAAAATGTTTTATCCATTATAAAACTTTCCCCTCTCTGTACTTAAATGGTGCATGATTTTCATTATTCTGATCTATAACCAAGTCTTAATTGCATTGACAATTCTCTGCTATCAACACATTACGTTATTATGCATTACATTATTTTGCATTACATTTAATTTTTATTAAATCTATACCTTGCTGGGGTCTAGAAACACGAGCATTTCTTTCTATTTGAGTGTGCACTGTTGAGCAGGGCAGAATACAAGGAAGAAAACAATCACAAATTTCTGCTCTATTTTAGAAAGTGCTACTGTCCTTTCATCCCCTTTTCCTGCTGAATGGTAAAAAAAAATTATAATTTTCTTTAAATAGATTAGAAAGTTGATTGCACTGCATTAAATATACCCTTCTTACTCCTACCTGCAGCTAAATACTTGAGCCATCTGTCCTGTGTAGACTAAGAAAATGAAGACATGAAAAGAAATACCGACAAAATCAGCAGCTGCTTTTATTGGGGCTGTTTGTTTGCAGTTGCTATCTGTTCTTGAAAGACATACAAAACAACTAGTGTTGTTTTCACTACTGCTAACACCATTCAGGAATATATAACAGACACAACTCTAGTTATTATAATATTTAGCTATTTATTAGATGTAGAGTACTGTACTTCTGGTCCAACAGTCTGGAATACGTGGATGCGAGCTGCTAAATGCTATTTCCGCAGCCTGCCATACAATAGTAACAGTGCTCTCAGCAAATGGTTTAGAGAGCAGATTTCCACCCTGTTACCTGGAATGTTTGTTATATGCAGATCACTTGGAAGTATTGCCCTCAGAATATGGTCCGTGCAAGGATGTCATAAATAACAACAAATAGAAACAAATAGCTACATGTTGTGCTGGTGTTTGAAGAATATGAACATTTTTTCTGTAGGTCTGCTATCTTACCTAGCGAGCCAACACAGGTTTCTGGTGAAGTTATCCTTGGAGTCACATTATGCTGATCAGCTGGATTGAAAAAAAATCTTCAGCTGGTTCTGGGAAGAGAGAGGAGTAGACTCCTAATGTTCAACAAAAGAAAAAAGAATATATAGAGATAGGCAGTGGCCCTATTTCACCCACATAGAAAGAAGACCATCTGTGAATAATAACTTCCACAGTCAGCAATAGTTACTTGTAAGTTCTCTGTTTTTGAGATTTTATTGAAACAGATACTGCAAGTAAAACATTTGACATTAGACTAAACAAGCCAGCTAAGGATGAATTATTTCTTAAAGGTGAGCACTCCTCAAGTGCCATACCTTAAGTTCCTGGCTTAGAGACTGCATATCCTTATTAACTAATTGCCATAACGAGTTCAAACAGTGCATCCAGGCTCACAGCCATCTTCAAAATAGTATGTCTACTATAAATATGCCATGATTTTGTGATAAACTGGAATTTCTGAAGAATTAGGGCATTACATATCCCAGGTCTTATGACTCTGAGGAGAGAAAGTTCACACAGTAACAGAATGGCTGAGGTGAGAAGGGATCACTGGAGATGATCTGGTCTACACCTCTTGCTCAAGCAGGACAGGCTACAGACGACTGTCCATATAGAAATGTCCTTTGAATTTCTCCCAAGATGGAGAATCCACAACTTCCCCGTGCAAACTGTGCCAGTGCTTTGTCACCCTCAACTGAAGAAATGTTTCCTGATGTTCAGAGGGAACTGCTTGTGTTTTGGTTTCTGCCACTGCCTTCAGTCTTGGCACTAAGCACCACTAAAAAGAGCCTGTCTCCATCATCCTCTTTGCTCCCTCCCTTTGGGTATTTATATACATTATTGAGATCCCCGGAGCTTTCTCTTCTCCAAACTGAACAATCCTATCTCTCTCAGTCTTTCCTTTACAGAACAGATTCTCCATTCTCTTCATCACATTAGCTGTTCTTTGCTGGACTTTCTGCAGTGTGTCCATGCCTCTCTTGTGCTGAGAAAGGCGCTGATAACAGCAGGGCATCTGTGACAGCAGGAACCTCAGTGTCTTCTTCAGCATCTTGGTGGCACTGCCTGTCTGATGGCAACACTGGAAGAAATCCTAGATTTGGTTCCTCGCTAGGAGAGGACTTCCTTCTTCATTGTGGAATGGCTCCAGTCCGAAGTAAACATCTGGTGCACCTGAGTTCTGTTTCCAAGTTGTCCTCTGCTGCTGCAGTGATAAAAACTGGACTTTTTCTAACCAATCATTCGAATTATGCTATATACCCCAAAAGTGAGACACGAATCAAAAATTCATCTTCATTCTTCACAACTAGATTTTTTATAGCATGCAACAGCAAATATTTTCTATAGAATCTTGTCTCATAAACTTTAAAAAAACACAACAAAGGGGGAATTTGGTTATGAGCGCATTTCAGGAATACCCTTCGTGTGGTTTGTGCATGTTAAATGGAATCATAGTCTTGAAAAAGGAAAGTACATTCACCATTCTGAAGTCCAGAGCAAGAGGACAGACAAGGGAATGCACGGAGACAAACTGACCTCAAGTATAAATTAATAGTTTGGGTATTTTAATTATTTAGAAGATACTGTCGCTTCTTCCAGTTTCAATTCAAGCCTTAAGATTTTATTTTATTCATAAAGACTTATCTGTTGAAAACAAAGTAATAAGCATTATTCTGAACTTTTTTCTTCTTATGGAAGTACAAGATCTTTTCCATTAAAAGTTTAGGATTTATTTTTTTTTAATAGAAGAATACCTTAGAAAAATGACTTAAAAAACAGAAGACACAGGAAGGAAAAGCCTTTCAGTTTGTAACTGTCCTGATTTTGTTGTCCTTAATTTAGACTTCCCATCAGTTGCCTTAGGTCCAGCAACATTGATTCATGGTTATTTGCAACACGTACTTACATTCATGCATAGGAAAAAGCATGATGTGGTCCATTCTCAATTATCTAAACCCTGGATTTGCAAGGCTGAGGGAAATCAGTGCCTGAGCTGAGGACTTACCAGTACTTGGTACTTGGTCCCACTCGTGGGGACATAGAGTTGCTCTCTGCACTGTGCTGATGTCACAGAGCTCTCTCCAGCCTGACTGACCGTGAATGGCCTTTGGTACCTGCTCCCACTGAGCCATCCCGCTTTTCCGCAGGAACAAGGCTTGCCTGTATTTCTGAAACTCAGCACAAAAAAAGCCATTTCCATATTTGGCCAGAAGAGGGCAATATTACGTCACCGAAAACACCCAGACGTCGGGTTAACACCGCACAGATCAGAAATTCTTGCGATGAAATCAAGGAAGAAGGGAACCAGAGAAACAGAATCACAGAATACTAGAGCGGTTTGTGTTGGAAGGGACCTCTACCGGCCATCCAGTCCAACTGCCCTGCACTGGACAGGGATGTCTTCAATACTATTATTAGCTTTCTGAGACCCCTGTCCAACGTCACCTTGGATGTTTCTTGGAAGTACATACAGCTTCTCTGGGCAACCAGTTCTAATGTTTCACCACCCTCATCATAAAGAATTTCTTCTTTCTATGTAGTAAAAATCTACCCTCAATTTAAAACCTTCATCCCTTGTCCTATTGCAACAGGCCTTGCTGAAATGTCAGTCTCCATCTTTCCTACAAGCTCCCTTTAGGTACTGAAAGGCCTGAAAAAAAGGTATAAGGTCTCTCTGGAGTCTTCTCTTGTCCAGGCTGAACACATCCAACTCTCTCAGCCTGTCAATAGGAGAGGTGCTCCATAGCATTTTATATTGATAAAAGACAGCTTATCTACTCCTTTTTATAACTCTATTTTACTTTTCTGCTTTATGCAGTTCAGGAGCGGGTCCCATTACTCCCCTGCTCACTGTAAGACCCCTCAGCCTTCCAACCCCAAGGCTGCTGAAGCTGCCACCTGCAGGTCTGAAGCTCAGTGATTTATCCTCAGAGAGCAGCGATTAATGTAAAGCACATGTGCCAGTGCACTTGAAGAAAGGCAGAAACAAGAAAATAACTTTATTTTAGGTTTTTGAAAATTCAGAAAAGTGAGAACAGTGGTCTTTGTAGAGGAGCTGACCCTCACACTGCTGTACTGGCAGTGAGACCTACACGTGTGTGAGACAGCAGCCATGTGCATGCAGCCAGCACAGCATCCCCTCCATCTCCCACCTCACTTTGCCCTGCTGATCTTCCTGTCACAGGCTTGTGCACACTCTTGGGGACTCTATGTTCCCCCCTGGATCCGGTTTAAGCACTTTGAACAGTGTCACTTTCTGCCTCATCACCTTCCCTGTGAACTTTAAGCCATAAGAGGAGTCATAAGAGGAGTTTATTGCTCTGTGGTTCTTCCTGATCCTTCTACTTTCCTGCTTCAAAGTTTTAGGGGAAATAGCTCCCTCGTGGACCTTGAGGAACAGGCTGTAATCCATAAAGCCATCATGGGGGGGATCCTCTTAAAGGTTTTTCTTAACCCCTTTGGGTTGTATCAATGCACCATTTTGTGAGAACTTCGGGCAGCTCAGAAAATCTCCATTCACTGAACTAGAAAAGTGAGTAAAGTGATTTCTATTCGTGTTCTCAGTGCTTTTATGGTTCAATGAGGGCCAAGAGGAGGTTCTTACTGTGGAGCTAGGGGTCAGGAAGGCAGACAAATGGCATGGAGGAGCACACATCCCACTCTCAAGTGTTCTGTGGAAGCATCTCACATTCAAACTTTTCTCAAATCTGGGGCAAGTTTCCTGGCAGGCTGTGCCAGGGTTTCAGTCTAACATTCACCACAGATGATCTTTATCAAGATTACCCCAGGGAAGTGCAGACAGACAATTTACTGATTTCTGTCAGTCAAATATTTTTTCATATCAAAAATTCAAATCTATCACAATTTAACATTTCCTACAGAAATGCTGTCTGCAGAATAACTATAAGCAAAATACCATAGCTAGATTCTTCTAGAAATTGTTTTATATGACTTGTAGTTGTCCTTAATAACAAGAAACCAAGTAGCCTACTCCTGCAGAAACACTGTACAAAATTAACTAAATAATTAAATACATCAGTTCTACTGACAAATATAACCAAGGGAAAAGGAGGCTCAGCTGATATACCACAGAAATCCAGCTCTGGGGAGCACAGCAACTGCATTTTTTTCAAGACAAAGAGAAAAAAACACCCCTTAAAGATTAAAAGCGATTTTATGTAGTCCAGACACACAGTTTGACCTAACTGCTTCTGTGAATAGTTTCTTGGTCTTTTAACTAATGTAAAAACAAGAACCTATTCACTTTCATCCCATCAGACAGACCAATGAAGTCCCTGTGAGATAGTGGCTTGCATGGGGGAGAGCTGCCTATTGTGTCACCAGCTGCCACAGCATCTCAGCAAACACACTGGGTCTAACTAGGATCAGCTTTGCTAATCCAAGTGTTCTTACAAGGTCATAGCACATGCAGTAAGGCTGCTGTCCACAACCTGTGAGAGCAGTGGTATCAGCAAACATTCCCTTGGCCATAGTTCTTGTTACAGAGCAAAGCTACAGAATTTAAACTGTCAGCAGTCAATATCACAGTATCACAGTATCAGCAAGGTTGGAAGAGACCTTAGAGATCATCAAGTCCAACCTACAATCTAACAGCAACCCATCATCTAAACCATGGCACCAAGTGCCTCATCCAGCCTGCTCTTGGACACCTCCAAGGTCGGTGACCACCACCTCCCTGGGCAGCCCATTCCAATGTCAGATCACCCTTTCAGTAAAGAATTTCTTCCTAATATCAAGTCTAAACCTCCCCGATGGTGATTGAGACTGTGTCCTCTTGTCCTGTCGCCAGTTGCCTGAGAGAAGAGGCCGACCCCCGCCTGGCTACAACCTCCTTTCAGGTAGTTATAGACAGCAATAAGGTCACCCCTGAGTCTCCTCATGACTAAACAACTCCAGCTCCCTCAACCACTCAGGTCACACTATGATCAGTTGTAGTGTTGTCCCTCCAGTATTCGTGGGAATTCCTTCAAAGGTAACAATGATGTTGCTGTATTTACACATTTGCTGCTGCATAAAAAGGACTCAGGCAATGTGACCTAGTTATGAACCACACTAATAGAAATCATGGCATATCTCTGGCAAGGTGTGCACTGCCAGAAAACTCAAAGTTATCTGAACAAAGCCTAGTTTTACCAACTACACATAAGGAGGGGATGAAAGCTCTCAGCAGGAGCTTGACAGCATTCTCATGACAGCACATCTGGAGCAGACAGCCCAGGAGGAAAGATCTTCTGGAAATGGTGCTGTCAGCAGCAGCACTGCTGTGTCCTGTGCTGGAGACAGCTATGGAAGGTTGCACAGTCTGCTGATCATTCTGGCAGACCAGCCCACACATCTTATACATGTTTCATCATTTTCTGTGTACCAAGAGCTGCAGTTTCCTAGATTTGTGTTGTTGTTACACAGCCATATAAGAAGGTTCTGTCTGTTGGTGAGAAGAAAAACATGATCTCTATATAGAGATAGTAAGCTGAGCTCTGATTTGTTTTATACTTCCTGCAGCATCTTTCCTTCTGTCAGTCCTCCCACTTCTAGAGGTGACTAAACTTCTTGATCAATTGTCCTAATAGACTGAGAGATGTAAAGGCCGCAAAGATTTTGTGTTGCTGCAGTTTGCACAAGAACTGCAGTATGGACAGAGGGAAAAGACCCCAGACAATCCTTTCACAGAGGAAAGGCAGCATCCAGCAGATCCTGCTCAGGCAGAGGCCCTGCTCTCTCTTGGCAAGCACGGACTCAGTGCAGCAACAGCATGGCAGGTGAGCAGTACTGGATGAGAAGATTGGAAGACCCATATCACACCTCTACTTGAAAGCAAGCTTAGAGTTATTTATAAAACCTCACTGTCCTTAAATATGCTATCCTTTTTGTCATTGATACAATTTATGTATTTTTATTGATTTCTTTCAGTTTTCTTTCCTTATCCTGACATCCAGCACAGAAGAAAAAATGTCCAATATAAATCCAAAATGTCCAGCACAGGTTCACCAAGGGCAAGTCTTGCCTGCATGGCCTAGTGGCCTTCTGTAATAAAGTGACTACATCAGTGGACAAGAGAAGGGCTATAGACGTCATTTATCTGGACTTCTGTAAAGGCTTTCAGATAGCCCCCCTGCCAATGCCCTTCTCTCTGCATTGGAGTGAAGTGGATTTAATGGTTAGACCATTTGGGTCAAATGGTCGCATCCAGAGGGTAGTGATCAATATCCCAGTGGACATCAGTGACAAATGGTGTCCCTCAAGAGTCCGTATTGGGGCCAGCACTGTCTAATATTACACCAGAAATCTACTTTACTGTGCTTTGTTTCCTAGTGCAATAAACCTCTATTAAATTCACTGAAATCATGAAAATTAAGTTTGTCTAAAATATCTCAACTCCGTCTTTTTTATTACTTTCATGCTGATTTGTATCTTTATATGTATAATGAGCTAGCTAGCCATATTAGCACGGCCTTGTGTGATTCAGTGGTGCACTAAGTATATTCAAGGCTTTGAAAGACAAAGTTGTCATTTTTGCAAATGACTTCTTGCCACTACTGATTTCTCTTCTGGTTGGAGACACATACATTTTCCTATCTGTAAATTTAGAAGCAGAAGATCATTAGATTTTCTCAACTAGTTCAATGATTTTGAGTCATTCAAAACAAACAACATAAAACCCAGTATCCTGACCACGGCTCACTGGAATGCATAGGGCCTTGTCTGCAGTTTGTTGCCATGAAATGTCTGGCAATAGGGAGCTCATAGGACTCCTTCTTCTGTACATCATGATTGCACCTTAAGACTGTGCAGTCTTGAGTCTCAAGTCCACTTGAGAGAACTGCTAAAGATTAAATGATAATTTCTTTGCACTTGAGAAAAGGAAGGTATCATTAGGATCTCCATACGGGGTGTAGCTGAAAGCAAATTGGTTAACTGATAACAGACAAACTATTATACTACAAAATATTCAGGACAGGAAAAAAAACATATACAAGAAAAAATTATTCAAATTCAAGTCATTTTCTGCAAAGCTGAGAAAATATTGCAACTTGAGCAACTATAGAATGAAATCTTCAAATCCAATTGGCCAAAATCAACGAAAATTAAACCCTTGTGTTTTTTCTTGTTTTTTTTTCTTTTTTTTTTAACATTTTTTGCATATGTATCAACACACTTCTATAATTGCTGGTTTATCATGGCATAATAGCATGACAGTTAAGAAATTATTTTGTAGAATGAATAGTATGTATTTATCTGAGGTCCTGGTGTAGTGGTTTGTGGGAGCCGGGCAAGTGCTAATTCCGATCACACACAGAGCCATTGACCAATGTCTGCGGTCAGACCACTTGACCTTCTCTTTCTTCAGTCATCCTAGCTGGAAAGTGTATTAAATGCATTGCCCCTGGAAAATGACAGTGTGTGTTCATGCATTAATGTCTGTTTCACCACGTATAGGATGTTAAACTTCTCCTTCTCCTTCAGTTTGTAGTTTCTGGTTTCCTAAAGTGTTATGCAGAATCCTGTGCAAGTGATAGTTTATGTTTCCTAAACCTTTTATATCCTTGAAGTTTAAGAAATTAGATAGTATTATCTTTCCTCTCTTGGATTTCTAAAGACATTACGAGCTCGTTTTTTATCTAAATCATTTTATAGCCCTTTAATTGAATAGATAATGTTTCTCAGCAAAGTCTGAAGGGTCATTTAGCATTTTCAGCATGACAGTGTATTCTCAGCCAGGGATGAAGGTTTTCTTACAGTTTTAACAAGTGAGCCAGCTTTTAATATCCACTGTTCTTGATACATGAAAATCTTTGTGCTGAAATTTAAACAGAAGAATTAGGATTTTGGTTAAAATAACATGATGAAAATTCTAAAAGGGAAAGCAAGGTGTGAAACTACTGCTTTTAATAAGACAGACTAAAATCCCCTAAAGGTCTAGTCACTAGTTCCCACGAAATTCAGATACAGTTTTAATATGCTAGGTAGTAAAATACATGTTTTCAAAGAAAAATCTAGTTATACTATACATTTCAGCTCAAAGCCAATTTTGTAAGCCTGTTTAATCTCTGCTAAAGACCTTTGTTAACCATGCAGTTGAAAGCCTTGCTGAAAGAATCACTGCCATTAGTGGTCTGGAGGCACAAGGACCACTATTGCCCTGTGGTACAGTCAAACAAATAAGTCAAACTTCCTAAAATTATTGGTAGTATTCTAAATATTGAGCAGTATTCAAAAAAGTCAACATAAGCTATGTTGAGTCTACTGAGCCTTTATGTTGCATCATGTACCAAGGAAAGTGGAATGTGAGTCCTTTTACTCCCTTGCAAACTGGGGTCCAGCTCTGTAAGGTCTTGGAAACATGCTAAGATGAACACAGCCTTTCCAGGCAGACATGGAAAATAAAAGCCTCTTGATTGACTAGTTGGATATTTCATGTTTAGAGTCAGTAAGACTTCTTGGCTTTTGGGAAAATAGAAGGAAAACTAAGCTTAGGCGTTAAAAAAGTTCTGCAAGTCCAGCATCAGACCTCTGGCTAATAACTGGATCATAGAAAAGTATGGTTTGGAAGAGACACTAAAGGTCATCTAGTTCCAATACCCAGCCATGGGCAGGGACATCTTCCACTAGATAATATTGCTCAAATAATTATCCTTTCTAAAGTTAATGAGACTAATCACATTCCATAGTATTGTTTCTGTGGGCAACCTTTGCATCTAAGTTGGCATAATTTGTGGTGGGTCTTTAATGTCTTAATTATTTACCAGCTCCTTATGTGGAGGATATCTTTTTGAGAGTTGAACTGGGGAGGGAGAAAGAGAGTTGGCCATTTTTATATATGTATATATATTTATCTATATTCTTATAAATACATATATTCATATAATACCTTTAACTGATAGTTAACAGCTAAGTTAAATCTTTAGTGGCCACACTCAACAACTATAGCCTAAAAGTATGGCAGATAATAGTCCATTATATCAACTTAAGTCTTGGTAATTTCAGGGTGCATTTTGAAAAGCTGTGTCCTCTATTGGTGAATAGCAAGTGACTGTACTTCATTTCTAGAATTAGTCTCTATTGTTGCAACTCAGGTGGAACTCACATGTTACTCCTCCTTACGGTACAGTTGCTTCAGGAACTACTTTTGAATTCACACTAAGTGTTTACTAAATATATCACTTAGAGCTTGCAACTTCTATTTCAGCTCCAGCCTTATCGCAAAGAAGCAATAGGGCAAAACAGGAAAGAGGTATCATAACATATATGCTATTTTCTCGTTCATGAGCTGCGGGTGCATTTCTCTGTGAAATGAGAACAGTAGATCACTAAGTTGTGCCAAGAGGTGTCAGATGTGTCAAATAAAATTCCATAAACTTATGATCTTGTAGAAAGAATGAAGTCACTTAGAAGAACTAATCAGCTCATCGCTCATCTTCAAATTACTCCAGACTCCAAAATTATCTTTAAAAGAGTGTCTCCCACACATCTGTCCTTGACCAGCACCAACACAAAAGAAGAACCTCGAAAGAAGCATTTGCCCCACATGGTCAGAAATCCTTAGTATAGTAAAAGTACGCAGAAGGCTCATATGAATAAGGATATCTTGTGTAGTACGTTTTATTCTGAAAATATTGCTTACCTCCCAAGGGACAGGAAAGTGTCATATATTTTTGAAATACTAGTTATATGACTGCATGCTCAAGCTGGAAGCTGTGCAGTCCATTCTCCAACCAGGAGCCCACCAAAAAGCTGTCTCCCCATCAATACTCACTCCAACCATCAAATACATCAAGTAGCATGTTCTAGAAGGGCGACTGGGGTTGCTGTAGTCAGCAACTGACAGAGCATGACATGGGGCAGATTCTCTGTTGAATGAATGTTCCTGATTCCTTATGAATGAATGACACTTGAATTTCACATAGGATTTAACACCTGGATGTCAAAAGAACTCGGCATCTAACAGAAAATAAATTAGTGTCTGTTCTAGTTCTTTTAGAAACATGATTTTGACAAGTAGTCATTGAGAGAACTGGAAGACTAAATATGTCTTAACTTTGTAAAGCTATCAAATAGGACATTTTGAATGTTTATAACAGAAACTTCATGTATAGTATAGCTTAATGCTATAGAAGAAACAAAAACAAAGGTATATGTGAGTTGGCATGACTTCCTGAACAAGGGCAGTGCCCTAGTGCCAAGCAAATAGATACTTCCTGATGGGACCATAAAAAGTCAGAGGAAAGACTAGTGGGAGGAGGAGGGTAAAAAAGAACATTTGAGGACTTGTACGCTCATTTTGCGAGCAGTAGAAAATGTGATGCATTTTTCTTTACTCATATTATATGACTTGAGGTAAAACTATGATTCAAGTAGTAGAAGAAATCACAAAAGCAGCCATACCAGGGGTGAATAACATCCAGAGACATACGGATGTGCATATTTACAACCGTGTGTGTATTTTCACCGCTCATTGACTGTTTTAATCCCCTTTCTTTCACTCACTCATTTTGTCTCTCTCTGCTTTGCTCCCCGCAAGCCACTGTGCCTCACAATGTTTGCTGCCATCCCGCAGCTAACTGTGCTGTCTCTTGATTTCCTTTTTCTTCTTGTGCTCTTATCTCTCCCATTTGCATTGAAAGGTCTCTGGGACAAGGACACTCAAGTATCGTGTTTTCCCAATACCTTTAGGCCAACTTTGGTTCCTGTACCGATTTATAAGGTGCTAATCTACTCACTATAAGAAGCCACAGAGTATCTTAACTGATAGCACTTTTAAAATAGATTATAGCCACTCACTGCTGAATTTGAGACCAAAATAGCACAGTATACCTACTTCTTGTTACAGTCATAAGACTACTTGCAATTTATGTTTGAAATGCCGAAATATACCAGGTTGTTTTCTCTTTTCTCATAATGTATTATGTACATATCTTGATGGAATCCAATTTTTTTTTCAACGAATATAGGAGACTGAAGCCCTTGCAGTGAAATACTTTTACTGCTAAATGAAACTCCTCTCTGATTTTGATCAGGTGCATTAGCATTGTTTCCACGTGCACTTTATCAAAAATTAAATATGTAGATGATTTGTTGGCAGTGAGGTAAAGACTTGCAACCCTACATTAAACATTTTTGTGGGGAAAAGCTTGTGAGACAAGTCAGAATCAATCTACTGAGAATTTGGAGAGAGCTTGTGGCCTACTGGTGAGGTCCTGATGTCAGTGGAACAGGAAGATCCTACTCTGAGTAGACAGAATTAAATTAGCAATGAGCAGTAGATAAATTAGATGAGAGAGACACAATCTGAGATAACTGATTAAAGAAGAAAACCCATTCCATTAAGAATGTGAAACTAAAAAATACAGGCTCAAATACACCTTCCCTTCTAAGGATAAGTCTGTGCTTCAGTAAGAATTGTGGCTTCAGCAGCATGCATAGACCTTTATCTTTAAACAAGTCTGTGCAGATGTTGATATCTGTGGAACCAGAAGGAGCCACCAAATACCTAGGACGACACTGAGTACACCGTTTATTGATTACACTAGTGGTCTAAGTTAACACAATACTGTGTTCTCATTCATTTATTATGGCAGTGGTCTAAGTGGAGGCAGTTAATTGTAGCTAAGAGATTCATCAAACCATGGTGTTGTCCTAGAAACTACAGGTTCTTCCACAGTGGAACTTCTGCCCCCGAAGGCAAAGGATGACAGCAGAGAAGGAATGGATGGGGAGACCAGTTGTGCAGCTTGTACGAAACTGTGAATGCAGTTATTCTGCCATTTTCTCTGGGGCCAAAAAAGGGCTTGAGAAGTTTTTGGTTCTCATTTTTTCACTCTTCTTGCCTTCACACAATTTGCTTCTGATGCTGTGGGTTAGAGTGCACTATAGTGTGCTCATGCAACTCTATGAGACAATGCTGCAAACAAAAACAATATGAGGAGGAATTCCAAAATTACACAAGCAGGGAGCTTCCCAGACGTGCTTTGACAGCAGATAAAAGTAGAGTACCTATAAAGAGAAAGCAGAGTACCTATACTGTATTTCTAACTTGCATTCGTATGAGTGGGACTTAAAATCAGCTTTTCTGTTACTGTAGTAGGAAATCTTGATCCTAAATTAGATCACTGCTGTAGATGAACTTGAGGCTTCTGTAGTCTTATTTGTGTTTATCTTAACCAAGTTCCCAAGCTTAGTCTTGCTTGTCTTGTTTTCCCCAGTCTGAGAATGGTAATGCAAACATTTATCAGGGAACAGTGTATCAAGAAAAATCAATTAACATCTTGGGAAATGCAATATTCTACCCCAGGATTTTGCATCTTTTGATTCATCAGAAAAAGTTTAAATAAACGAGATCTTTGTGTGCACTCACCGCTCCTCTATATTTAAAATACGTTGTTGTTATTTATGATTGTATTTGTGTGTTATTGTTCAACCGTATATTACAGCTCCTAGAAGCTAAATTACATAAGCCCAAAATTTATCTCACGGATAGTTATATAAGTATATTGGGTAAAGCTGGGCCTACATAAGCTTTATGATTAAATCACTTGTGTTGTGTCCTTATTTGAATTTCTGTATTTACTTAACAAAAGGTTTCGCTGGGGCTTTTCAGTGCGTATTTACACAGATCCATCAAAGATGGCGTAGTTAGATGTAGGATGTAGTTTAAAGTAGACAATAGCACAGCAGGGTTAAGGTATTGGGCTGCAGCTGAAGTGTTTTGTTAGGAAGATCTGATAAGTGCTTAGACTTTTTGCTAAAATAAAGACCCTAACAACAGTGGGAATTCAACAGGGTAATCACACTTAATGCAGACTGTTTAGCGCAATTAGAGGTGATTGGCAGTGTCTTAAAGCCCTTAAACAGAAATAACATATAAAAAGAACTGACCTCAATTGGATTTCAGTTTCGTTGCCAATTTCAGTCTAAGGTATTATATCAACTGGTTAATGCAGGTAAGAATAAAGTATTTTCAATTGGTCCCATGACCGCGAAGTATCAGTATTGAGACTTCCTGTGCCATGGAAATACCAAAACGATCCATGTGATATGCAGTCCTATCAGTAGACAGTGTAAATAAAGACTTTATACTTGCCAAGGGATAAACCTCTCTTCCCTGATATCCATGAGGTGTTTATCAATGAATGGATTAGGAATGTCAGGGGAAGGCGAGAAGACAGTGACAGATCATCCAGTAGCAGAGTGGACTGCAAAGTGTATTTTTAATGCAAAGACAAAGTTTTCAAAGACCCATTTACAAGCAACTGTGCATTTGTGCTTATAAATAACAAACAGATATTTAATATACAGTGGATGCAATACTTTGATTTAAATCTGTGCAGACATACTAAAGTTATTGAAATAAGGCTGACCTTCCATTTCTCAATGATTTAGCTCATAGCTCTAAGTGGAACTAGCTAATGTAATGAATAACCAAGGCAGTTGCACACACATTAGGAACATTGGTGGGATACGTTTCTGTGATCATGTCTTTAGGCCAAAATTTGCTAAGGCATGGCACCCACTGCATTACCAAATGTTGAGTAGTAGTCTGACCTTGGTAGAAGAGCTGTTTGAATTTATAAAGCCGCACTTATCCAGAGAGAGGGGGTGGCCAGAAAGACAAAACATCTGTTTGGAGTAGTTTAAATTATGTCAGTCTGGTCAGAATTGCCATACTCTCAGCTGAAATGCAGGAGTAGAGTAGTTGTGTGCTCCTTTGTTGTTGCAGTGTTGAAGCTGGATAGCTTAAAAGTTAAAACCTTCATGTAGGAAGCAGTAGCTTCCATAAAACATGCAGTCCAAGTCATCTTTGAATCTCTAATGTTATCCAAGTCTTTATAAGTTTTTATATTTATATCATTTGTAGTTATACAGTGCTTGTGTGTATAAGGCGTCCTGTATTGACCTAAATTAATCTCTTCTATATATCTATCTATAGATATATGTAGATACACATCTATCTATATATATATCTATAACTAGGGCTGTTGGAGTGGCTTTGAAGGGATATAGTGAGGGAACAATCATTCCATCATGTCAGTCACCTCAGACAGTACTTTTTGGTCTCTAAGGGGTGAGGGCAATGCTGAAATCCACGGCTGGATACACTACTTTGAGCAGCAGAATTTATGTAATATAATTTATGTATTTCCACAGGTTCAAAATTATGACCAAGGGGAACAACAATCCTCTGCCAGTTTGAATGCACAGTGAGGTGTATATATATCAAGAGCCTCCTTCTAGATAAAATCTACAGAAAATGAGGATTTGCTCAGAGACTTTACATTATGATGGGCAGCAAAAAAAGCTTCTCGTTTAGCTTCCTTAATCAGAGTCTCAGGTTTAATCAGTAGTCATAGTAATCCCATCTACACAAGGCCGGGAATTGCCTCTGTTTAGCCACCCAAGAGATAAGCTTTTTTCGTCTGACGTACTCACCTGGACTCCCTCCATAGCCAGTGGAGACAGAATAGGCACCTTCACCAAAATATTCCTCCCATCCCAAGGAAGTATGTAAACCAGGTGAGACAAAAGGATGCCCACAGTGACTATTACACAATCAACTTATCCCAGGTACATAGCTTTCAGTGATTAAAATTTAGATGAATATTTGCACAGTGTCCAGCACAGTTAGATACAATCAGACATTGTGTTCAGTAGAATAGTGCCTGTCTACAGTGACAGGATCTGCCCTTCATGGCTCCTGAAGATCCCACCCACACAGATCACATACAGATCCCTCATTCTGCAGCCATAGATGCGAAAATGTCTTTTTCTCTGCTTTCAGATCCAGTCGGACCAGGGTTTTCTTTTGCAGTTACGCACAACCCCCCTGCACTTAGGTGTAACTGCTTAGCCATTCACTAGTTTCACGTTGCTCCTTACTGGTCATAAGTCAGATGTCTAAAATTTCTGCTTATGTACACATTTGACCAATGACAGAAGAGGTAATAAACGTTTCATATAGTTTCTACATTAGGATAAATTACCATTATTGTATTACATAAGAGACGGGGGAAAAAAAACCTCCCAGAGGTAAGCTCTCAAAAATAGAGAAACATCATGATTTTAGTTGCTTGCGTAGTAGCATAATTTTGAAGCTTTTTGCTACTCCAGCAATTTTGTTTCCATTTTTAAAACATTTACTGGAGACAGAGGCTTATGGCTACTCAGAATGTTAGTTAATTAAAAAGACGTTAAATAACCATTCTTTCCCTTGCCATGGGGACTAAACAGCCAGAGGATAATGAGTTTTATTAACTCTCATAATGACAGTGTTGACTGCATCCAAATATTGGGTCCATTATTTGTCAGTCCCTGAAGAACTACCGAGAGAAGCAAATGGGTCAAGGATTAATTGATCGGCTCAAGGTTCTCTCCTTCCAGTCAGTTTTGCGACTGTGCCATTTCTATGTGCAGGAGTGCAGAGCCAAGGTGTTTTGGTTCTCTAGCGCATCATCCTGCTTTTACCTGGCTTCTCGGGTTGAACCTGTATAGTCAGTGACATCACTGCAACCTTTGGCAGCTGCCAAATACCTTTAAAAAAATCTGGAAACTACTGAGGAATTTTCTGACAAAACTTTTGGATTTTTTTTTTGTTTTTTAAACCTCATGCTAATTTGTGTAGTTGGAGTCATTACCTGAGAATGTGCCTCTTCTCCAGGCAATTCTCACCACAAAAGGACTCTGCAGCACAGAAATTTGCAGAGACATCTCCAGCCCAGACTAAGGAATAGATCAGTGATTAGGATACTTGACTAGGATGTTGAAGACCTATTCTTCCTCTGCTCCAACTTTGCAATAGCCCTGGGCTACTGCAAGAGGAAGAGAATTTTGCTGGTTCTCCACCAAGAGCTTTCCACTGTAAATAAATAAACCATTAAAACTGTGTAGCTTCATAATACAGTTAAATTTGTATAACATCTCACTGCTTGCCTGTGCTATCAGTGGTATTTTGCCTGGCTCCATGCTTATAGGTGAATACTAAGTCTACAAAAAGGGCAGAAAAAAGCCGTTTCTGCTCCATAAATTGCCTCTTTTTGAGGGATCCAAGGATCATCAGTAGCTGCACAAAGAAAGCAAGGCACAACCAGGAATGAAGGAACAAAACTGCTGAGCTTGGTGGCAGGTAGGCTTTAATGCGCGTAGATTAAGAGATCATGTATTTTCACATCACTCTTGACCCTGTTTTTGAGGGAAAAGGAATTGGATTATGATTCCTTTTATTTATTTATTTTTTTAAATACTTGGCTTCACCTCACTGAGAAAAAGAAAACTGTGAAGAAACATTCTTTAGCAATTTCGATACTATAGATTTGGGGGTATTTTGTACAGCCTTTATTACAGATTTCCTCGAGTTGGAAAGCAAAGTGACAAATCCCCATGAAGATCCCATTAGTTTGGTGTCAGAGATATTTTCTAACCGTTAAAAGGCAAGTAATTCTGCAAAGTCTAAACCCACCACAAATTAGAGGAAGTAGGTAAAAGCCAATTATTCCACTGTGGATTTCTATCCAATGTAGGTGAATTCAGGAATTTGCCTCATTTCCCACATTGGTCCCAACCGTTTTATGTTGTTTACACGTTGTCTCATCTTCAGTGAGCCAGCCAGTTCTGCAGCCACAGGACGTAGTTTCAAGGAGGATCTTTCTCATCTTTGTGAAATTAAACAGAAATGCAGTATTTCGTACACCTTTAACTGTCCATAAAGTGGATTTTAGCCCATGTTAAAAGGAAATTTGAGATGCAGAACTAGTTGACGGGAAAAAAATGTTTAGATGGTGTTTTTCAATTACTAAGTCTGTTATCCATCAGCATTTTCTACCCCTTTACCAGAACCCTGGTAAATATGATGTTGAAGCACTTCAGCACTTTAGATATGAAGAATTGAAATGCTTAAATTCAAAATACACCATGATACTAAAAATAAACAGTGAAATGTAGGAGTATAAAAATATGTATAATTTAAAATTATGCACTAGAACATTCAGGATAGGTTAAACATGAGAAACACTGGAAAATATAGCACTTTGCACTGTGTTCCAACAAAATTGAAGTCTCAACTCCAGCAAAACCTGCTTTTCAAGAAAGTTGTCTGTTAGTAGTACATCTTCCCATGATACGAAGAACTGAAGAACAAAAATATAAAGTTCCTGAATTATTTTAAATGCAACCTTTTAGGAAATAATTATCAAGTGTCATTTTGTCGTTTCCATAAAAAGCTATGTATTAACATTGGCAATGTAAATGGAACATGCTCTATTGTCGGCTTCGAAATCCAGCTTATTTGTCGCATATGTCTGATAAAGTAAATCCCCAAGAGCAATGGTAAATTGTGAGCCAGTAACAACAGACACGAGCTTCTGAAAGGTAAGTGATGTGACCATATAAGACACTCATCTCTTTTCCACACATTCCAATTCCTACTCAATGGTGTGCTGCTCCCTTAGCTGATCTAATGTGGCTGCTCATCAGCTGCATGACACTGGAAAGCTGACCTGATTTTTTAAACATTAAGGAAATTAAAAAATGCTTTAAAAACTAATCAAAAAGCACCTGTAACCCAGCACTGTGGCACATCAGCAGCAGGAGCACTGTAGACGGAAAGACAGAGGGATTCAATGTAATAAACTTTGTTTATTCAGCGTAATAAACGTCGTACTTGCTTAATCTCAAGAGGCTCAGCAAAACTTCCACTTAATACAACAAACCAACCTCTGTCTAAAATAGGAAATGTTGCCAGATATTAACACACTCAAAGCCATCAGCAACTTAGAAAGCTGCTTGTGTTTTAGACCAAGCAAATCCTCCAGAGTAGCCTTGTTTTGTAAAAAAGGATAGAGAAGCGCGTTAAAGAGTCTGAAGATAAATAATAGATGAGTGAGAGATTAAGACCACAATTAGGCCAACATTAATAAGCACCCATTCCAAAGGATAGGAGATTTATCTTTAGAAGTAACCACCACATAGTAAGTGTCCTACTACACCTTAATGGATAAACTCACTTGGTATTACAGTTGATTACAAAACAGGAAAAAAGTTATACATAGGAAAAGGCCAAGTAAAAGTCAAATTACTAGTTTCACCTTTCTTAAAGTCAGACACTGGTGTTCTGTTTGCCCTCTTTGCTGTGTGCTCCTCCAGGGCACCTAGAGAATGCTACAATTACAAGACACATCTGCAGATGGTTTTCTCACTTTCTTTTTCCCTTGCACTACCTCAGCAACAGCTTTACAGTCATTCCCATAAGGGAAAAAAATATCTGAGTATTTGTCCATCCTCCTATCACACAATCCTAACCTTCAAGAAGAGGTCTTTCAGGCATAACTAGCTTTGCCATGAGTACTATTGGTACCCCTTTCTCAACCCAAAGGGGAACTCCTTTCTGTGAGAATTTTAAATTCACTAACTGAAAGGAACTATGCTAAATAATAAACGTTCTATCTAGACTGGTAGGTCTTAAGGTAGATGAAGCAATCTGTAGAAAATAACATTTCTGAAGCAAAAATGGTGAGTTAAATGAGGTCTTGTTTGTTTGTTGGTTTGTTTCCCTTTCTCTCTTCTATTCCTAGTGTTTATTTCATCAAACTGCACTGAATGGCAAAACTTCCCTCTGATGCGTCTGGCTCCTGCTGAGTATATTAGCTTATCTGTCCCTTGATCCCATCTTTTACAAAATTGAGTGCTGTGACAAATTACACCATCTCAAACTGTTTTAGGTTCCTCAGCTCTAAGTTACTTACTGTTTGCTATTTTTACCTTCGTTAAAACCCACAATTCTTAGGGAGTAGATAATGGCATGATATCAACACACAACAAATAATGCCTGGTAAGATAGAGAACTTTAATAGATGATTATAGTCATGAAAATGTAAATTGCATAATTAGTTGAGACTGACTTTATGCCTTGTCAAGCCTAAAGAAGTGGAAGTTTAACTTATTTCTAATGTATTAGAGCATGTCAGCCAAGTGCAGGTTTTCATTATGCTGACTCTAAAAAAGTCAGTTCCATGGTCCTATCATGACCCTGGTTTACCGTATGTCAGTGGAGTTATCCTTCAAACTCATAGTCTGTATCTAGGAGATATCAAGCCAGTTGTTTCACATGAAGCATTGGAGTTGGGAAGAGTAGCCCATGTGGTACAACACTGTATCATTTATGTGGCCATGTAGCAGCATAAGTACTTTGTTTTACTGATGGAAAATAGAACTGCTTAAGTAACATTAATATTCTTTTACCTTTCAGATAGCCAGAAAGAGATTTGGTCTTTACTCATGGAGGTGTCTTTGCCTAAAACATTTAGAATGAAGAAACTGAACAAAAGATTGTATCATTGTTCCCTTAAGGAAAAGTAGTGCTAGGAGTAATACGTAAGTGTGATCAGATGCTTTAATAGAATTTTATTCTCCAACTATCAAGAATTTAAGAGATGAACCTTTTTCTTATTAAAAAACATTACTTTGTGAAACTGCAAGTTCCTTATCAGCCCTGGAGTATAATACTAAGAGTAATGATAATACTTATACTAAAATCAACAGTAACGACTTTCCTGAAGGTCATTCAAGCAATCACTGTTACTACAGTCATTGTTTCTGTTGCTTGAAGCAATGGAAGAGATTATGGAGGAGTTAATCCACTTCTTAAAGTGAAAACAGTCTTGTCCAGGACTCCACGGGAAGCTGTTATGCTACTGGCACCTCCAGAGCAATACCAGGTGGTATCAGCTCAGGTAACTAACATATCTCAGTTGAGTGATTAAATGAATTATAGCCTCATTTTACAAACAGGAGGGATATTTACCCAACTCTCAGTGACAGATTTCAGTTTCCACTCTGATAGAAGCCCAGTGATTCTAAAAAACGAATTAATACTGGAGATAACAGACCTATCTTCTTACGTATTTAAGTGTAAAAGTCTTCCCAAGATAATAAATAATTACAGCATTTGCAACTGCTTCACTGAAATTGAATATGGTATTTCATAAATCACTTAGATGGCAGCTCTTTCTATGCAGGAAACTGGGAGGAAGAAGCACATACCTTCACTAAACTAGGCACGAGCAGGAAAAACCATTAACCCCATGTTATGAGCACTGGATTTTTCAAAAGCAACAAAGTAGTAGCTGGATATAATTTTGAAAGGCTTACTCTCAAACTACTTTGGCAGTGAAGGATTAACACGGTCTTACTTCCCTGCTCATTGCAGGGGGGGGGTTGGAACTAGATGGCCTTTAAAGGTCCCTTTGAACTCAAACCACTCTATGATTGTATGATTCTGTGATTCTATTAAAAGCCTGCTTGATGTCAAACAGCTCAGCTTCTTAATGTTTTTCCAAGATTTCCCATTCTCCTAGCTCACACTACAGTGCCCTGTCTGCCTAAGACAGAAGACTGCAGCAGTTATTGGTGATTACTGTGATAAACTCAGCGTTGATGATGTACAGTGGTGTCAGTGCTTATGTTCATGTATCGGCTATCTATAGACTCTGCACACTTCCAACAACAGCAAATACGTACATGATTGATACATTCGCTTTGTATCTTTTTAGATCAATTCAAACTGCAAACATCTATTGGTCATCGTTGCTACAAACCTGGCTAATGCACATCCTGTTGCTGTTCTCAGAGCTTAATATTACCTCACACTGGTTTTCTTTCAGGTCCTTGAGCAGTGGTTTCGCATTAAGCCACATATCCTTCGTATCAGGAAGAATGAACATATAGGTGTTATTGTCTCTATTGGCAAGCTGAAATTCAAAACACCTTCACTCTGTCTCCAGTGTTTATAATGTTGAAATCCTCACCAAATCAGTTGAAGTTTTTCCTCAAATGAGGACATGAAAGTACATGCAAGGATTTGGCCCCACTTGAAATGTTATTTGCATGAAGATTGCATAAATAAGGATTACTTGACAATTGGTGAAATAACATGATGGTTCAGGGACTGCTAATGTCTTGTTAACATTTTCAGTTCTGGATTACTGCAGTCTAGAATATGACTCATGGTGGCATGAGGTGACAGCTGCTTAGTGACCCATCAAAGATGAGCCAGTAGTAAGATCAAGTCCTTAAGGACCAGACATCTAAGCAGGAAAGGTGAGTAATGGTGGTACCAAACACATCAAAGTCCTGATGAGTGGATCTTGAGTGTGAACTCCTGAAATGATGGCTTCACAAGGCCAGCAGGGCCCTGGCACACTGCAAAGGAATTACACTACTTGCAATTACAAGTTTTTGTTCTCCAGCGCTGGTGGAAACCTGTGCTGTTATATTAACTCTGATTTTCAGTTGCTGAAACAGATACTTTGTTGGGTACACTCTATCCCTACATGATGTGAAATATGGTGAAGCAAAGCCCGTCCTACAAACTATGGTATTACCTCCCTGTAGTATGTGTGGTCTGAAGTCTGTTTCTTTTAAAATGCTACTGTTAAGTAGCAGAGTTAAAAAGCAGTAAAAACAGCAACACTTTCCACAGGTTGCACACACATTGCACTTACATTGTTGCACACACGTTGCACTTACATTGTTGCACAGATATTGTACTTATTGCTGTGGTGGTGGGTTTTTGAGGTGGCAGCAGTAAAAGTCGCTTCAAAAACAACTTGATAAACTTACAGTAAAAATATTCCTTCAAAAATCATGTTAACAAAAAAAGCTGAATGCAAACTCACTTCATTAAATCCTTAAAACGTAGGTGGCCAGAATTTTGAAGACATATCAGGAGTAGAAATTTTTCTATATCTGCCTTCTAATATTTTCGCTAGACATGGAGAGATGACCACTCAGAGATATAATTCCTTTAACCTTAAATCTGAACCAGTACTTATATTCATGTATTAGTTCCCAAGAAAGACAAAAGCCATCTTATGTCCTTGTTCTGCTTAAATGTGAAGGAGACCTTAACTATTTCTGGACATTGCCTTTGTTTGAACTTTGAGGTCCTATAAAAATATAGGTGTGGGGTTTTTTCCCACTACCTTTGAAAGGTATCAAGGATCCTTCATGAAAGGTGTAATATTTCACATGGAAGAGATATTGTATTTCCTGTATTTCCACCAAAAGGTTAGCTAGTAGACTTGATGTACTTATTATGGGCTTTTTCCAAAATACTGACCAGCAAAGCTGATACCATTTTCTACAGACTTTCTCCAAAGAGTTAGTCAGTAGTGTATGTAAAGATGTCTTCATTTTTAATCATATTTTCCAGTATGTATCTCTTTGAAGCCACTGTTACTCTCTAGTTCATACTGTGACTTTTGGCAAATAAGATTTGACATGCATATGAGTGTACATGTGTAGAATAGAAGGAGGCCTTTAAAAGGAGCATCCTCTTTACAGACAGACAGTAAAGATAATTGGATTTTCCTTTTTTGGTTTCAGTAATATTTTATTCTTAATTTCAGTGATTGTGCCTTAACGAGCTCATTTTATCTTAAAAGGAATAAGTAGTAGAAAGTCATGTTTCAGTATAATCCTGATAAAGCCCATCCAAAGAAATACTGTTTAGTCCTGGTTAAAAATCCAGATGTGAAACACTGTGCACTGTTTGCTGACATCTCAAAGCCATTGTTTGTTAGAGAACAATTGGGCAAAGCACAACCAAACTTGGCTACGAGACATATGACAGGTTTTGGCATGGGCTTCCTCTCTTTTTGATGGACAAGCCTATGCTTGTGATCACCAACTTCTCCTCAAAACACAGAGCTTAATCCGAATTTGACATATGCAATACAGCTCCTGCATTTTTGTCTTTCAGTTCCATTTGAAAACATAGAAAAAATTACTTGAATGTTTTTCCTTAATACATAAAATACTCACTGCAGGCTAAATTTATAAATCAGTATCATTTCAACACATGGATTTAATCCAGTGCTACAGAAGTAGATACAGTCTGATTTTGTCTATCTCCAAAGCTGAAAATAAAAGGCAAAAATACCTACCATCTGAATCTCATATATCAGGCCCTACATATATTTAAAAAAAAAAAGTGTGTATATATATATATACACACACACTCATGAGGAAAACTTAATTTCTTAAACTGTCCTGTTCCAAAATGCATATTTAAAGATCATTACTCAGTTACTGAAGCACACTTAGTCTGTATGTATTTTCTAGCTCACTAGTCTTCATTATTTTTCTATGTTATAAATATTTTACTATATTGTTTGTGTTGGGTTCTTTCTGATTTTGGGGGTTTTGTTTGTTTTGTTTTGTTTTTGCTAGTCACTTGCAAAATCAAAATCCCCTCAGGTAAGAACATAGGATGAGAATGTCAGTTCATGAACTCTTAAATGCTTCACCTACTGCTTTACTACACTCCTTTCTTCTGTGTCAGTTTCTTTAAATATTTATCTGAATTTTCCCCAAAATTATTATTTATTTTTATAATCAAAACCTTAAAATGTGAATATTTATTCTTGAAAGCAGAATGAAATTAGCTATAAATTATTGAAATAAAATACTGTTTTCTGAAATTTCCAGTAAAATAATGCATATATCGACAGTGGATGTTAGTGAGCTTCTGGAAGACTTTGCTGTAGGACTTGGTACTACAAAAAAACCTCCACCTTCTACAAGCAAACATAGATTTCTTGGCAATTAGACTATCTGGACTAAATTCCTTTCTGGCATGATTTATAAATTCATCCAACTTAATTTGCTGATAGGAAGCTGAGCACTGTACCTGGGTCATTTTGTCTGATTTATATTAGAAAAGTGTACAGAAGAAAATGGAGCTTCTCTATCTTGCTCTTGTCTTTGCCTAGATTCCCGTTACTATATAACAGGCATCCTTTTCCTTTAATTACCTTTTTCACGGCTTGAGAGCTTTGATGACTTGATTAAGACTTGCAGCGTGGTTCCAGTCCCTACCCATCTGATTAATTAGCCCAAACCTTATTAACTTCCTAATTCTAATCAATAATGCACTGGTGCTGAACTGTGCAAGGGCAAACTAAGGATAGCATTTTCATCCGAAGACACAGAGTCACATATGGTGGGTTCTTTTACTTCTTCATAGCTGCAGCGTTAAAACTACCCATCAAGAATATATTTGTTCTGGGATGAATTTGTCACCACCTATCTTACCTGAACCACATTTGCAATAAAACTTGCGGTGATGGAGGCATATTGGAGGCACCCCTGTGCTGAGCTCTCTTGTTCCGAATATTTAGCTGTTGCTGAATGTACCCAGAATGCTGGGGTCGTAGTCTGCTGCAAAAAGTGCTAATGGCACTTGAAAGGCATGGCAGACCTCAGCCCTCTCCTGTACACCCTCCCTCAACATGTACAGAAGCAGGAAGAGCCAGCTGGTGCATTTTTACTTTATTTTAAGGATGCCAGTGGATATATTTCAATGCTGAAGGATTATTTCAGCAACTGCCAGCACAACAGAAACAGCATCCATGTAAGTCAATGCAAGTTTAACTATAGGTACCTAAAACAGGGCTGGGAGGTGAGGGCGTTTCTCATCTCCTTTGTCCTGAACTCTTTCGTACTGATGCTGGAGACCTAAATGCTACCCAAGGCTTGGCAAAAGGAAACGAGGCTTTATTTTCTTGCCTAGGATGATCTGCACACGTTAGCAAAGGATTCACCATGGCTGGAGCAGCCATCAAGCAACTGTCAAGAAACTCCATTTCTTAGGCTGCCACCTTCCCACTCGGTGATTGACCACTGCCATCATTTTACATATTTTCATTACAAGTGTATGCTAGACCTAACTTTCACGATCCGTAGCAATTGAATCTGTTTGTTAGTTTGTTTAATTGCAGCAGCACTGACAAAGAAAATTGCATTCAAAGTCTCCAAAAGTCTGATTGCACAGAGATTGCACATTAAAGAAGTTCTACCTGTTGTAATGCTCTTGTCTATGTTTGTTTGAGTTGGTCTAGCTTTCTTCAACTACTAGAAGAGGAAAAATCATAAAATCATGGAATATCCTTAGGTAGAAGGAACCCACAAGGATAACTAAGTCCAACTCCTGGCTCTAGACAGGACAATCTCAAAAATCACACATTGGTTTTAAAGGGAAGCAATACCAAAAAAAAAGTAGAAAAAAGACTCCTCTATCATTCTTCCATCTCTAATAGATAGCCCTGGCAATAACAAAGTAGTAAAAGGTACAGCTCACAGCACAACTCTCAGCAACACACACCTGTTTTCATGGTTAGAATTTCAGATAAAATACAGTACCTAAGATTTATGCTTGATGCCAACTCTGCAATTTATCGCCGAATAGAAACACGCAACTGCCAGACAAAACACATCTGAATAACAAACTTTTAAAGCACTGCATTGTGCTAAGAATGTATGCAAGAGGGTTACTGCACGGGTAGGATGTGTGAGAGGACACAAGGGCTTCTTATAAAATACAATTGTTATTCTTATTTTCACTGAGTTTTCATTTTCTGATCAAGTAAGCAGCTTTTTTTGTTCTAATTAATGTCTGACTTTCTAAACAATCTATAGTACCAAGTACCTCCATTCTGCTTTCCACAGGCCAATGACAACAAACCACAATTCTCTGTACAATACATTTCCTGTGGGGTAGTGGGCATCAAGGACTCTTAATAGCGCTATGGAAAGGATCAATTGTTCAGCTCTGTAGTACAGGACTATCTCCTGAGCATCTCAGTGTCTGCCTTTGTGTACTGTATCACTGATGGGGAGTGACATTTCTTTCTTAGAGAACCTTCCATTAGAGAGGCTGCTTCCAGGCAAATCCAGTGGTGGAGTCTTTGGAGAACAAATCATGGATAGAAGTGGGCTTTTATCACATTTGGCCGTGTGATTGATAAGGAATGAGATACTGATCCTGCTAGTCAATAAGAAAATCTACAAAAGCGTTTTCATTCCTGAAGTGTTACTATTTCTCTGAAGTTTTAAATATAAATACCTGGAACCTTAGCATAAGAGTAAATATCCTAATATAGAAATTAAGAAAAACAAACAAACAAAAATCCTTCGTGTCTCCCTTTGCTAGAGGGTTTACATTAGCAACATTGTATTTGGGCACAATGGCTTTAAGCTACCTCCTACAGTTTCCTACAGGTATGAAATCACACTTTTCATGTACCTGTGCTGAGTTAGGCCAGAATAATAATTATGCAAGCATTATATTGAAATATATTATATTATGCAATATTATACTGTGCGTAAAGCTTCTACCCCATGAAAACCATAAGCGGCAAGCAGATCTGGTTTTGAACAATTCCTCCTATCATAGTAATATAAAATCTTTCTGCATGTGTGCTTGTGAGTTTTGAGTTCAGCATCATGCTAGAGTTGCCAAGTAAATAATGAAGATTGCATCTTTACTGATGGTGGCCTTCACTGAAGCAGCAGAATGTAGTGTTTTTACCTTGCATTAACAGCCCTCCAAGGCCATCCCACAAATCGTTGATTCAGAGCTTCTCCTGGGATATTAGGAGAAATCAAGCTGTAGCTGAGGTCAGCAACTGAGAAATGGAACTGCTCGTTTGTTGGAATTTGGAGTCACATTGCCCTGGAAGGAACTTAAAGGGAGCTTAACGTTCTAGCCTTGATGGCTAAACACTAGAAATAAGGAAGAAGTACTTGCATGAGAGAGGCCATACAGCCTCACTGTGCCTCAGCTTCCTATTAGAAAACTAAAAAGGTCCAGCGTGCTGATAAATCTTAACAGAGGACAAAGAGCTCCAAGAAGGAAGTGAGCAACATAACCCGTCTTCATTAGAAGGTGTTTATGCAGAGCTAGAGAAGGTGCGAGAAGTTCACCTTGTGAGGCTGCGGCAGAATTAAGGTGTAAGTGGAATTCCACATTAGTCCAAATTATGAACACATCCTGCTAAGATTCATGAACACGTGAGCCCAACCAAGAAAATTGTAAGCCAGTTTGCTACTGGCAACCAAGCTTTGCAGAGGAGTCTCATGCACTGCCACTGCCAGTACAAGCTCTCAAGGGTCTGCCAGGCTGCATGCACTAATCGACCTGGCTGCTTTCCCAGGGCTGGCACAGGACAGGGGCAGGCATACTTCACTGGTCAAGATAAGCATTTAAGCAGCTTCTAATAATCCTTTCATTCATTAAACTACACTAAGCAGATTTGTTTGGTCTTCAAAATTAAGTCAAACACGTGGAGAAAGGAAAGTGCACCTAAACTGACTGTACAAAGTTAGCACAGGCTCTTAGCACCAAGAGCTGGCTGCCGGGGACACAGAGAGGCACGAGGCTGGCTGCAGCAGTGTATCCATGCTGAAACAGGTCACAAGGGCTTAATAAACATCCCTTGTTCCCTGTCACCAAGGGGTGTTGAGAAGCAATGTGACTTCAGGGCTCTTGGCACTCATAGCTTACAGAGAAGTACACAGGTCTCTGACACTTTTGGCTTATGTTTCTACTGTGCTCAAGGCCAGTCAAGAACTTGAGTCAGACAAGGCTTAAGACCTATTAAGTTTCAAATCCATGCCACCTAATTATTCTCGCCATCCCATCTCCTTTCTCCCCTCCCCTCTTCTCTTGCATTGTCTTTCCTTCCCTTCCCACCCTCCATTACCTCCTTGACCCTTCCCTTGCTCTGTTAAGATCCCTAAAAATTCCAGCCCCCTTTTCACAGATATTCATGTACCAAAAACAGCTTCTACCTGTCCTTGTTTTTCACTACCTGTTCTCCCATTCCCATTGCATCTCACCTCACTCATAAACATGCAAGCCAGATAACCATCACAGGACACAGACAGCAATCATGATGGCAGACAGCATTGAAAGAACAATTAGCTCCTGCTGCCAAGCCCTTATATAGATCATCAACTGCTGTGAAGCTGAGCACAACTGGCTACAGCAAAAAGAGAGAACAACAGAGTTTGGTCAGGCATACAGAGACTGACATGCCTTCCCCAGAGTCACTTAGTGAGAGGCTGTTATGCCATCCTCTCCTTCTGTTCTCTGCAGAAACAAATTTGCGGGGATGCTCTTTTTGTCCAGATACTGCCACCAAAGTGGTGGCCACCACTTCTGATATTGGGCTGTATTGTGTCTTGTGGGATTCGTGCCCTTAGAGATCCATGGCCCCGAGGTCTATAGGGTGAGGCTCTTCCTAAACATTGTCTGGGCAAATGCTCCTGACACCCTGAATGGCGTTATCTGATCTGGTATGTATTTCCCTGCAATGCAACCCCTTGTCGAGGGGGAGAAGCTTGCGTGCCCTTATGAGTTTGCAAGCTTTTCTGGCATTGGCATATGCCCCTGGTAGGGTCTCCCATGCCAGACAGGTCTCAACTGAAGGGTCAGACTAAGTGTGTCCATGGGTAGGATGGGCTCACTTGCCTCCTGGAGAACCATCCTAGGAGAAGGACTACTCTAACCCCAAAACCCAGGCACATGGAGCTCGTTTAGCCCTGTAAGGCCATCCATCTCAGAGAAGGATACTCTAACTAAACCTGTGTCCTGAGGCCTTCGCTGTCACCGTCCAAGCTTGCCAGGCCCTGGCAGATGAATCTTAGGAGTAAAGGGTGGGACCAGTTCTTTGTATGCTGAGCCTCACCTAAAAA
>VXBA01005313.1:0-78828 GCA_013399895.1 Serilophus lunatus
TTTATGTAATTTATTTGAATCTTCTCGGGACAGTTTCGCAAACTCTCGGGGCAGAAATACGCTGCTATCGTGCAGGTTAAAAGCGTGGTTCAAACTGGTTTTGGACTTGTGTGACAGAATGTTTAGATCTATTTTTATATGTCCTTGCACGAAATTCTTGCAACATCAGCACTGTTACTTGTTTGCCCTGAAAATGTTTTTAGTGGTCTTTAACTATTTTTTTTTAATTTCAGATAAATAAATTAACGCACAGCTGGTTCTGTTATTCTTTTTCGCCATGTGGCTCTTGAGTGAGACTAATCTCAAGTTAGATCTCTCATACCCTAAGGAGAGGTAGATAGAATTTGATTCTTTCACCATGGTAATGACTCTAAAACAATTCTCTGTGGGCTAAAGGTGTTTTTCCCGGGTGCGGCTGTATTTCCATTACATAGCTGAATGGCTAGACCTCTTCTGCTCTCCTGGAATACAGAACATGTGACTATACTTGTGAGGTTTTCATTGGTTCTCCCCCCTCCTCTGGTTTCTTAGTACCAACTGAACTTGCATTAATGCATTGGAGAAAAACTTCAGTCTTTGCCACAGAAGAAGGTAGATAAGTTTGAGATACTGCTTTTCAAGTGTATCTAGAAATTCATGGCATTTGGATAGCTGTAGATGTGAAGGTGATTTTTCTGTACCCAGTGATTTCTGTTTGAACCGAATGATTCATAAATAGGATTGGAGCTGTATTTATGAATTATAATATGTTTTGCCACCTAACTTCAAGTCTGTTCAAGCTGTTTAGTTCTGCAGGGTTCTGTCTCAAGTTTATACTAGTGAAGAGAAAAGCATTTGTGCTGCATTTTTTTTCACAGTCTACTGTCAATATCAATTGGGCATTCAAAACAGTTTTCTTTTAGCATGTTCAGCTGTACTGGTCTGTGACATTTCTGACAGCACAAGAGTACAACTGCATCTTTTTCTCGTAACACTGAAAGCTTCAAGCTTACCTGATAACGTTTTTGATGTCTCTTCCATTTGGAAGATGCTGGCCAGAGTTAACCTACAATAAGAATAGTAGAAAATTTCGGATCCTTTAATTTGCAAGTAACAGTTCAAAAGTGGTATTGACATACACTTAGCTGGAAATATTTATTATCTTGCATTAGATTATTAGACTACTAACTTGTGAGTGGAGAAATCCTGCAGATCTGTGCAGGATCAATCCTGTGCACAATCCTGTGCAGTTCATACTTGATTTTATAAAAATTGTATGACTGCAAGTTTTCTAAGCACACTATGCACACAGAGCCAACTCTATTTTCAAACAAATCTAGTTGAAATGTACTTGATGAGGTAATGGTTTATTAATTCAGAAAACTTCATTTTATTTAGATCACAAGAAACTATTTGTCTACTGCCTTCAATGACAGTTTGTAACACTTACAGTAAGTGTAATAGTGAAAAAGTTCACTTGTAATTATTACCGGGGCATTGTAACATCTTCAGCTTGACAGTGAGATGTGTGTAGGCCAGTGTCAAGTTTCTGATGTTGAGGGGTTGGGTGCAAAGTGGGAAATAAGACTGCTTATATATCAGTGTTTTAAAAACAGCAGACACTTGAATATGGAAAGGAATATTGAACATGTTATAATTATAGGCTTGTGGCTCCTAGATGACTGTCATTGGGGATGATCATTGTGGTAATCATACTCCTTCAGTTGTGGAAGGCTAAAGCTATAGGAGGGGCTCTTGCTCATACCATGGCAGAAATGTTCTAAAAACCCCTTCAGAATAATAGCAAATACAAACCAGGTACATAACACTGAATAGATGTGTAGGTATATTGAAATAACCTTTTGTTTGTATTGCCTTTTTTCTTATATTGATTTACTACATATCTCCTAAGACTCGTCTTTTTTTTTTTTTCCTACAATACAGTAGTATGGCCTTGGCACTTAGCTAAATTGTTCTAAAATTTAAACAAAAGTCATCCAGTAAAAGAAGGAAGTGAAGTAAGCTTAAATTATGGAATTTCAAGGTAAGGTTAAACAAAATCCAGAATTAAGGTTACAGGTGCAGCTCTAACTCATCTCTAATGAATAATATTATATCAGTAATAATTGTAAATTAATATACACATTTTCTGTGGAACTCCAATGCAATTAATCCATGTCTTACACAGAAATAATACATGAAGCTTGAAACGCAAGTGCTACCTAATGAATTGCAACTAAAATACTCTACTTGATTTTTCCTTCCCAAGTAGACTTTCCCTTGCCTACAAGTTGTGTTTATGAGAGCTCAATGCTTCTGCACTTCACCCCAAACTGATTGTTTGTATTACACCAATTTCTCCAATCTAAAAGGAAATCTGTTATTGCATAGAACTTTTTTACGAGATACATCTCTTCAAAGAATCATTAAATTGCCTTGAAAATTGCAGTGACAATTTTCCTGCCTCATTTGATCTCTACTCTTGTCGGTCCCTTATACATTAGCTGTTCACCTTCTAATACTGACTTTTACCTAACTTTGTCCATCATCTGCATGAAATGAACCGAGAAATCACTCATTAAAAAGTAGCATCAATCCTCTTCAGCCATATGAGCCTGTATTTTAACCTACTGCAAGGTGAAGGAACAAACACTGTCAGTGGATTTTTGAGATAATGGTGCAGGACAACACGGGGGCTGTGTAACTGGTGCAGTTCCTGTTTCGGGAATGACAGTTGTTACTTTGCCTCCGTGTTTTCTGTATCTTCCCTTTTGCTGTAGTCTCCTACTGTGCTCTGCCCAGCTTGTGTTCCTTTTATTGTTCACGTAAGCCTTTTCCCATTGTTGTAATGGGCTAACACTCCCATCTCTTTTGTCTTTTCCCTTTCTTTTGTCCGAGCTCTACCTCTATTCCGTTCCTTTCCTTTTTTTTTTAATCCCCATTTCTTTCCTGTTCATAGCTGACCTCTCTCCTTATCCTTGCTTCTGCCCCTTAGTATCTCCAGATTCTGTTTCAGTTTCAGCTGTGCCCTCTTTTCTATGTCCTTGCAACCCCTCTTTTCTTTTTCCTCCTCCTACTGGTTCCTGCTGTTAGCCTATGAAGATAGCTCCATCTTTGAGTTGTTTCTCCTCCCTACTTCACATCTCGTGATCCAGTGTTCCTCACGGTTTTTAGAGTTTATGTCTTCTATTTTTGAGTTTCAACTGTTGACCTTAGGCATTTTTTCATGGAAGAAAATTGAAATTGTACTTCTGAGAGTATACCTGTCCCAGACTAAATATTAAAACTACTGCAAAAAGGTCCTTAGTTTGATTTTAGTATGATTGAGAGAACATTTTCTCTACCTTTATTTTCAGAAATATCTGACCAGTTTTAGCTGAAACTTCTATATTCTACTGGAGCCAGCTGTCTGGAATGAAAAATTTGTGATACAAATATGTTGCTGAAGCTTTAGAAAGCTGACTTCATATTCTTGTAACGGCAAGTCTGTGATTACTTTAGGTGCAGGTACCTGTACCGTGTTCAAAATCATCTAGGTATAATACTCAAATGTATTTAGGAACGAGAACATCATTTAACTGATGTGTTGATTCAAGCTTAAACCAAGTTTGGTTTTTTTTTTTTAAAAAAAGCTACGCAGAGATACTCTAATTTGTCGTGTAGTCAAAGGCCACGCTGGGCATTTTCTCACTTAAGTGGAATGTGGTTAACAGCTTCTATTATGTGCACTGAGTACCGAGGCGGTGTGTGTGGCTGCCTAGCTCCTTGTTGGGTGGCTGGGGCTTGCCTGTGCTGCGCCTGCTTTGATGCTGATTTCGAGGTGTGGGCAGTGCCGACTGAGGTGTTCCTCCCTCTGATTCATTGTTTTCCTGGAGCTGCTACATAAGGAGTTTATGGGCTGGTAAGTGGTGCACCAGTCAACCTCTGGCCGGTTTCGTCTGTCCTAATCCACTCGGTTATCAGAGCATGTTTCTAGAACTCTTAAAGGGACTGTGTTTTCTTCTGTCATGATAAATCAAGGGTCATCATATGGCTGAGGCTACCACACTGGTAAACGGGAAATCAGGAAGTGGAGGCTCTTAAATATTTTAATCATACACATAAAATAAATTTTAGATTTTATTATTCAGTTCCTTACATCTGTTCTACAGAGGTCACATTGCTTTGTTTAATTTCCATATTTCCAATCACAGCAATGAAGTTCCCTTTGCCAATATTATTAAAACTATTGATTTAATTACTGGAATTTAAGTCTTTATTAAGTGAATATGGATTTACATACAAGAAGATTGTATTAAGTGTTTTAACAACCAATACATTTATGGCTGTATATGTAATGATTACTACATTAGTATAGATTAATTTTTAAATTCTGGTTACAGTTTGCAGTGTGAAATGGAGAAGGCTAGGGACAGTTAGCAGAGCAGAATAACTATGGTAGCATAGTCCTAAATAATGTCTAATTTATACTTCTTGTCAGGTAAATTGTGAATAAGCACTTTATCTTACTCCAATGATTTTAAAATGTATGTAATTAAATGGGCATGTGGTCGTGTGGAGGCAGGGGATTTCTCACTGAATGCCTTACCATCCTGGTAGTATACTGTAGAATACTCTTGTATATTTTGTATTTTTTGACCTTAAATGTAGTTCTAGTGTGTCTGTTTTAGATTTAAATCATGAATATACCTTATATGTATCTCTACAAATTGGAATTGCTATAGCTCTTAGAATATTAATGACATAAGTTTTGAACTTTTGAGTGAAACACCCAAAGGTCATGGTATATATCACCTGACAAAGATAAAACTGAAACACTAATGTCATGAATCCTTCAGTAACACAAATCTCAAAATGAAGAGCTTGAGGAAAAATACAGAACACTTCAAAGCATATGTAGAAATGCCATTTGAGATATCAGTAAATGTCTAAAACTTGATGCAGTCTCCAGGAATTTCACAATTAAATTTCACAATTAAATTACAATTTTGTTTCCAGTTGCCTTCATACTCTTTCAGAACACTTATTTTAGGAATGTTTTTCACCTGTAGTGGGACAGTAACAATAAAAATTTGAGCTGCTGAGGCTATTTTGTTTTGTCTTTGTCTTCTCCTTATTAAAAAATTCACTCCTATATTATAGCTGTATTGTGATACAAATTAATTCTAGTTATGCTGAAGTAAGGTTTTAGAAACAAAGTTCTTCATCAAAATAACTTTTTACCGTGTAGTTGTTTAAAGCAGGATTCCAGCATCTTCTACATTTTAATAAGCAGCAGTTCAGAGAAAATAAATTTCCAGAGTTTTCTTATCAGACAGAAAATTCTATGGATTACTCCATTACATGAGTTACCAGGGGAATATAGTTATTGTTCACATTGAGGATGGCTGCTCCCTTTACCCATAGAGAATATATTTAGGTACCAGTAAGTCTTGGGTTCTTTCCAAGGCATTGTGGAATTACTTTATGGTGTCTGATTTACTTTAAAGCTTCTTGTTATTGCCGTTTAGAAACAAAATTTACCCTGCACACATCCTGTTTAAAACAAAAATTTGTCCTCTGTTGAACGAAGATAAAGAATATTTTAATATGTTTTTGTGGTTAAAGGTTGTGTTCAGATTGACTGGGAAGGTGAACCAGTATTTGTAAATTGATGTACCTGAATTGTTCGATACATTACAAATTTTTATTTCAAATGCACAGATTAGTGTCACTGGGAAACAACTAAGGAAGAATTAGGTTCTATAGTCTTGATTTTGGTTTTGCGCTTTTATTACTGTAATGAAAATATGACTTCTACAAGCTAGAATATATATGTTTCCTTGATTATGTGCATATTCTTTCTGCATGTCAATGTATGCCAATTTTACTTGTGCAAAATCAGCAGTGAAGAAAATGAGTGGTTTCCATGAGCAAGTGAATCAGACTTGGCATCAGAATAATGCAATCTATATGAATTTTTCATACCTTTGAAAGTGTAGTACCCCATAAACACTCACTAGTATTGATATGGTTGATATCAATATCACTTGATTCAGTGTCCTGGGCTTGTTCTAAAGAGAATGGACTTAAATCACCGCTGATTTGGAACACAGATTAAACCTGTAGAGAGGTATTTAATGCATGGAAAACTTGCTAGAATTTGTCAAGATACAAATGCCATTGCTTGTATTCTCAGACATAATTAACTAAGTTATTTTGTTACAAATATTATTGGAGAGCAGAATAAGAAGACCATGTAAAAAGCTGAGGAAAAAAAGGATTTTGCTATTCCTGAGTAGGTCACAGTAATTTCTTGGGGAATAACCCACTATTTTGTCCTTACTGTTATATGGTTTGGAAACCCCCACAGGAGGTGTGAAAAATAACAAGGCTGTAATTTTGTTGCCATAAACTTAAATGCCTGAAAAAGATTATGTCCTTCAACCATTTCTTAGCGTCTTGCAAGGAGTCCCAGAGAGATAGGTTTGTTTCATCCATGAGATGAGTGATTTCCAATTACAGCACCTAAACCATGCTGTATTAACTTCCCAGCAAGTGTAGCATCACCTATACTCTGAATTATTAGTGTGGGGGAGAGCTACCTCAATCTAGATAGGTTTGCTGTGCTGAGTGGGTTGGCATATTTAAGTAAGCTTATGTAATCACTTGTCTGTTCTGTAGTCACTCACAGTCTGTTCTGGTTGGAAGAAGCAGAAAACTAGGCTTTGTCTTTCAAAACGTATAAAAAACCTCATTTGGATGTATCTAATCTCAGGACAGACAATTTTTTAAAACAGTTTTACTAGGTGAAACACTGTTTAGAAATTTGAGAGCCTTGACAAGATGGCAAATAAAAGGTCTAAATAAAAATTTTCTTCAAGGAGATCAAACTCAGAGTACCAATTCTAAAAGAAGAAAACACTTCATTTGAAAAATCTTGTGTCATGGCTTCACCCTGAGTGACAAATCTGAGGTTGTTATTCCATCATTTTTCATGGTGACATTACCAGTAACACTGATCTTAGTTAAATTACTATGTTTTGGCTTTAGTCCAGTTTTTCTCTGACAGTAGCATTCATGGAGCTGGAGCAACTTCCCTGCCTTGGGTTTGTAGCAGCACTAGGAGCTTTATGGTAGACATGGTAGACATGGAAGTGTCTAAAAATGCAAGTGGCATCTGTGAGGTAGCTTTTAGCTTATTGGTGTTGACTAAATCGTCAGAGATGCAGCTAAATGCTGTTGAGGGTTTGGGTCTATGCAGCACTTAACCTCTGGTTATAATATCAGCGTAGCAAGACACCAATGCCTTATAACTTTTCTAGGGTGATTTGGCTTCGTACTTTGGTCACCTTAAACATGCAGGGCAGAATTCAGAACTCATCTTTGATTTTTTTATCATTATGAAAAAATACAATAGATGCACAATGAAGCCTGGATGACTACTTTCTTCCAGTAAGCTTCAGGCTGAGAATGTGTTTAGGTTGATGTGAACAGTCATGCTGCCTGCATTCAGGGAAAGTCTCACTGGGGAACATGACCGCTAGATGGCTGAGAAAGTATAAATAACACCTGACAGCAACTTGTAGTAGCATGCTCATAATTTTCATTTATAGAAATTTAGATTTAGATTAGATTTTTGATTTATGATTTGATTTCTTTGTGGAAAATGATTGCAGTGTGTTGTATGTAATCCATGTTTAGAAGCAGCGTATTTATAAATAATTCTCAAGTTTTAGCAGAATTTGAAAAATCTGATGTGACAGACACCTGAAATTTTTTTAGGGGTAAATTGAACATAAATATTCTTGCATTCCTAACAACCTTAATGCTTCCACCAGTCAAGATGAGGTATCTAGATTGACTTGGAAAACATAAAGTAATTATTGCTGTCAAAATATATGAACTGTGAATAGTTCAGTCAATACAGACTTGCTGCTGTAGAGAAGCTGCCTATGGCAATAACAGAATATGGCATGTTCAGGCTTGTTCTCTTGCCTGACAACCTTGACATAATTGTGCTATTTCCTCTATTTGTTTAACAGTCCCTGGCTACAACACACATCCTTGGGCAAGACTTTTCATTTTACTATTCCCAAACAGCCTTCATGTAATTTGCTGTGCACACGTGACTGGAGTATTGTAGAAATACCTATGCAAATCTGAAACTTCTCCAGGACATTTAGCTTCCCTTCATCCTCCAGAACTGGTTTGTTTATTGTACTTAGTTTGCATTTATGTCAATACCCTAGCTTTTCACTTTACACTGATAAGAAATTTATTTTACATAGGACAAGTATTGGCTGCTTTTAGTCTCCTTCGGTTGTGACCTGCTAATGGCAAGTGTGGCTGAAAATGCACATATTGTTAGAATTTTCCCTGAAGTGAAATATTAGAAATTCACGGGTTTCCTCCTGCAGTATAAGTCAGAGTGTTCCCCACCTCTGCAATCTAGAGACCAAGCAGTCTTCTCCTCCTTAGGGGAAGATTTGTTTTCTTCACTGGTGTATTTCCTGTATTACTCACTTTTCCATTCAATAGCTTCATAACACATTGTGAGTTGCACTTGGCAGTGACATGTAACTTGCTCTTCATTTTGTTTTTCAACTATCATAACGAGTTTATTGCTCATTCCTGTAGCAGTGGTGCTGTCATTATTGACACTCTTTTTTGGGTTAGAGTCTGAAATGTGATGGGAATGATCTGTAATCATAATATATACATTTCATGAAATTATTAGAGAAGTTTTTTAACATAGCAGATGTTTTTCTATCAATGTGAACATTTTTGTATTTTACTGGAGTTAGAGATAAGAAAAGCCAACAGACCTTTTACGATCACCTGGCAAATGTAAAATTATTTTCCTGTTTCATAGAAGTTTAACAAACAACCTTTATAAGCAAGTACATATTTTGTTATGTACTAGTCATGCTAATCTTTTCAGATGCTTTTTCATGCTTTCTATTTAGTTGTGGGGTTTTTTTTGTTTGTTGGGTTTTTTTGTTTTGGTTTTTTTTTTTTTTTTGCAATTTAGAGAATCTACTTCTGCTAGGGATAAAATAATTGCCTCTTCAAAAACGAGCTGAATTTTTAAGCATTTTGCAGCTAAATGACAGTAAGATTGCCTTTAAATTTACATTAGCATATCCCTGAGTTTTGTAAAATCTTGTAATCATTCTGGTGTGCTGCGTTCTCACCTGCAACCTGAGAAATATTCTTGCAAGGTTTATAATATACTTTCTGTCGATGGATTTTGTGATCCAAATACCTTGCAAATAATGCTATGCTTCTCTAAACTTGAGGATCTGCCACCATTTGAGAGCTCCTAGTATTCACGATGATAACACAAGGCTGTCAGATGCCACAATAGAACCTGTTGAAAATCTTCATCCTTGTGGAGTAGCACGTTGGCTGGAATATACAGTTGTTCAGGCAGCATCCTTTTGGAACTAAATTTGTCATAGATCTGAAGTGTTCCTAAGTTAAAACCTGGGAGTGAATCTCAGTGTCTGAGCTAGATAAAGCACCATTTCTGGTGTTGCCTCTTCAGCTGCCTCAACTGTTATGTGAAATTACTCCAGTTTGCTTGGAAATACTCCAAGCTCTCTTTTGTGCCAAGTGATGAATAACAATAAGTGCTGTGATGTCCCATATAAACAAACCACCTTGACTCTTTATACTTCTTAAATTAGAACTATAGTAATATCCAGGAATTACAGATATTTTCCAGTATCTGTAACTTCCACGAGTTCTCATGACTTACTTTAAAGCAAAAGAAACTAACTGATTTCCAAAGTTTACCCCTGTTATCCTTGATAACAGGAAGGCAAACAGTGTCAGTTTTAACTATGAGTGTCTCAGTTTGGAAAGCTCCTTTGTCAAACAAGTTTTCCCTCCTCTTCCAGCAGTAGCAATGAGACCATCCTCTGAAGCATTGCACTGTATTTATAGCCTCTTAAATACTAAGCACTGAGGAAGGACAACTAATGAAAAAGATACCAGTAGTCAAGAAATAAGGACAAAAGTAATCCAAGTAGGAAGATAATTAGACAATTAGATCCATCTGTATTTGGCCTTTAAATCAGTAGTTTTATATTGTGATGTGTAGTAAAATTTTCAAAAATTATAGTTTTGCAATATCTAATTTTCTTAAAATGATGGGAAGATCTAAAAATCTGAGGTAACTTAGAATAATCATGACATTTTATTTCACAGCCCTAAATAGGATTCTCTGGAATGAGAAAAGACAAACATAGTATTTTTCTCAAGGAAAGCCTGACCTGGAGGGTCACAAATCATTTGGCCTAGGATTGATTATTAGAAAGGTATTAAAACCAAACAATTATCCTTTCAAGTAATGAGAAGATAGAGAAACTAAAGAAAGAAACCCATTTTTCAAGAACAGATTTTGTCAATTCGACATGAATTTCTGTTTCAGCAGAGTAAGTGGTTGAGTGTTTAAGGGAGGACCAGTATATATAGCTTGATGAACACTTTTAATGTTGTTATATGTTACTTTCTCATAAATTGAGGAGGCATGACACAGATTAAATCACACTTAATATTAGTTGTCAGCACCTTCACCTATAAATAGAAAAATTCTTTCAGATATAATCTTTATACAGACCCATTTCTTTACTTTTTACTTTTAATAATGAGTCAAATGAGTAGACTATAGACTCTACTTAACAAAATTTCTGGATTTTGTTAACCTGGAAAGGGTTGCAAACATAAATGATAAAACTAGACGCTAAAATTATCCTGGCAATTTGGAGAAGAAAAAGAAATTCAGTTTAGGAAAGGACAAATAATAAATGCACAAATATAAATAAAGTAATAACTGACTTTATGGATGCTGTTAAGAAAGTAAGAAAGAGAAGGGAGTGAATCTCAAGGCAACAGTGACATGTAAACCAAGCCACTTATCCAACAGAATACTCTGAGTTAGGAATGGTTCAGACAGAACAGTCTGAGTAGTTGCTTCTTCCTTAGTGGGAAATTACTGCACCTCAGCTGAGACAAAATAACTGACTGCAGTTTCATTCTCAGTCCCTTGCAGTGAAAAATAAAATACATTAACTTAATCCTTTCTTTTTTCATCACATTCCTAATGATCTGAGTCAACAAAACTGCTGTGAAAAAAAGCAGAGGTCATCTTGGCAAGCATGAAGAACTCAAGAGTTAATTATTTCACTGTAAGAAGTAGCTATGAGACCTCAGGTGAGTACTGCATCTATATTTGCACACCACACTTGAAGAAAGATAGAGATAAGATAAAGCTGGGGGCAGAGGTTTGAACACATGATTTGTGAGTAGAGGGTGAGGGCACAATTTCTGCTTGCAAATGAAAGGATGATTATCAGCTGTTCTCTTTGGTCACAAGGCAAAATAATTTATCTCAGCTGATTTCCCCCCAACATAAATAAAGTATCATTGGTGTCTTCAATGCAAATGGAGTTCTAGATGTAAGCAATTTGTTTCACAATATAAGATATGGGAAGTGTGATCAATTAATATTTCAGAGATTATAATGGCATGCATTTTGGTATTTTTCCACAAAGCAGCGTGAAGTTTTCAAAATGTGTTAACAGGATACGACAGTAGGGCTGCTCCCTTGTTTCTTGAGTTGGATCCTAGCGGTGAGGGAATGGTGTGCCTGAAAAGAACTGAGCTAGGTACGACTACTAAATACTACAGGGAGTTCCTATCTGTTGGTTCCTCAGGGCATTCCTCTCATCCAGCTGTACAGTAATTGACTCCATCACCTCCCTTTTCAAGTCCTCCTCTAAATTAATCCCAGATACTCAGCCCCCTCAAACATTTTCCCCATTTCCTCCATCAGTAACCTTCAGTAACCTCACATACTCTTTCCCATCCTGAGAACATCTGTACAGGAGTAGACACCTACTCTTGGCAGTGGTAAAGAATGTACTGTGTCATTGAAGACATGTATAGTTTTATGGAAATTAGTTTTTTAAATAGTTCATAATATTTCACAGGAAGTGCCACATGCTGCTGAATAACCATCATCAGTTTCTGCAATATATGCTCTGTATGGCTCCATTTTATAATTTGCATGAGTATGTTTATATTTTCATTAGCATGAAGAGTCATGCATGCAGGGCCACATCCTTAGTGCATAGCTGAACTTACTTATCTCGGTAATGTACTGTAAGAAAGTTAGTCATCTACTGCAAATTTTAAGTTTTTTTTTTTTTTTTTTCTACACTAAAGATCAGACTTTAAATTTATATTTGATCTCATACAGTGTGGGAAGTTGTCAGAACAAAATTGGCTTGGATTTTATATTTTTACTCATATAGCATGACTAATTGTTTTAAGATTATCATCTGCATTGTGGAAAAGGACAATCAGCAGACAGTCCCATACAAGTTACTGCATAATTAAGTACAATATATGAGATCCTCAACTCAGAGAGATTGCAATTAAGAGATCAGCCATAACAGATGACAGGAAAAAGCCTGTAGACAAAAGTCAGAGTTTTAATGAAGGGAGAATAATATGCAACTCATACCTACTAAAGAGAAGTTATGGTATGTGAAAGCACTTAGGGAACAAAAGTATCACAACAGTATTAGAGTGGAAAGAAGTATGTTTGTATGGTATAAAAATATATTACAAAATCACCCTTCATTTTTTTTTCAGTGCAGCTTACCTGGCAAACTTATTGGATAATTATTTTTCACAATTTAGTGCCTATAAGTATTTGGTACCTCTGTTGTCAGTATCTTCTTGAGAGTTCCTTAATGGCAAAGTGCTAGCTGTTGAACAGAGAAAAGTATACTCTTAAAATCATAGAATCGTTTATGTTGGAAGAGACCTTTTATATTAAGTCTAACCGTTAGCCCAGCACTGGCAAGTCCACCACTAAACCATGGTCCTGAGTGTCACATCCACATGGCTTTTAAATACCTCCAGGGATGGTGACTCAAACACTGCCCTGGACAGCCTTTTCCAATGCTTAACAACCCCTTCTACCAAGATTTTTTTTCTTAATATCCAACCTAAACCTCCTCTGGCACAACTCAAGGCCATTTCTTCTTGTCCTGTCACATATTACCTGAGAGAAGGGACCAACCCCCACCTGGCTACAGCCCCCTTTCAGGTCGTTATAGAGTGGTAAGTCCTCCATGAGCCTCCTTTTCTTCAGGCTAAAGAACCCCACCTCCCTCAGCTGCTCCTTATAAGGTTTGTGCTCCAGACCCTTGATCAGTTCCATTGCCCTTCTCTGGGTGTGTTTTAGCATCTCAGTGTCTTTCTTGTAGTGAGGAGCCCCAAAACAGATAACAGGATTCAAGGTATGACCTTGACAGTGCTAAGTATTAGGACCACTGCAGTAGCGAAAAATAAGTGAATTACAGGTTAAAATATCGTAGCCCCAAAACTGTTTTCTACTGCTGATAAAGCCTGCTCATTATGGATGTTTTTCTTGACTCTACCTTCATATATCTTTGAATTTTTTCGCAGTCATGCCTTTTGAATAGATTGAGAAACAGAGATGACTTATGGTAAGTCATTCAATTTTGTATCTATTGCAGCCAGAGATACTGACCTCGTCTGATGTACTCTAGCCAGGAGCTGAATGTTCAGGTAATGCACAGTAGAAAAGAAATGACTGTGTAGTGTTTTGTGGCATGAGAAATGGATCATAGAAAAGCTAGACTTGGACTGTGCTAACTCCTATTAATTCCTAAAGCTAATTGTATTGCCATGAGCATGGCTAATCCTAAAAGCACCCCGCTCCCCGATAACCTACATACACCTCAGACTAGGAAAGAGGATCTCACTTAATTGGTGAGAAAATAGAAGATGTTAATGGCTTGCCTCAAGGTTTACTGGTTGTTTTCACGGCTAAAACTTTGTAATTGTTGATTTTAACCTTTCACATGGCCAGGATATTGTGTTATGGTCCTAGTTGCCAATTTTACATTACAGTAAAGTACATTAAGTAAGGAGTACTTAAGTACATTGCAGTAAGGAGCAGTTCTCTGACATAGTGGTTGAATCAGGTGAGGAAAAAACCCAACAATATAAAAAAAGTACCTGACATAGTTAGTCACAATGGAATATTTAAGTTTTCAGGCAATATAAATTAGGAGTAAATTTTCTTAAAAGTAATCCAAACATTTTAGACAGGACTAATTTAGTTGATCTCATCATAAATCCATTTCCAGAAAAGGTAATAATATCATGTAAAGTTTTACTTGATCCAGATTTCTTTGGTTAGAAACTTAACTCTATAATACTTGACCACTTCTTTAATTCATAAAATAAAGCTATTTTCATTTTTTGTTGTTTGTTTTATTTTTTAAAAATGCAATAAAAATATTTTCTGAAAATTACATTTGTTTATTTTTTTTTAATTCGTGACTTCTTGATTCTTGTTAAAAAGATTTACTGAAAACCAGCCTTCAGGTTAAAGCTGAGTAATGAGAAATCTGAGAACAGTTCCTATTAGTTTTGAAATACTTTAAACTGCATTTATGCTGTATATATGTGGAATTGATTTTGTCTGATTTGACTTTCTCAAAAAGTGAATTCTTGGACTCTTGAAAGTAAGACATTAAATTGATACAAATAGACTAACAACTGCTAGTCAGTTTTGAAAGCTTTAGTCTCTGTATAATTGTTCTCACATAGACATGCATCGCTATAGTACCTTATCTTTAAAGACCTTTAAAATGCTTGTGGAAATGACACACTGAATTTAACAAAATCAGTATCGTATTGTTTGAAATACAGTAAATGCAAATGCTTGTCTTTTAGTATACCTTCACTTATTTTCTTGTATCAATACAGCCAACTTTCTGTAATGTTTTTCATTTGGAGAGTGGCCACCTATGGTGGCTGTTTATCCTGATGTGTATGCCCGTGGGTAGGCAGCTACAGTCTGTAATCCAAACAGAAGTTTTCATTTAAACAAACCCAAGTCTGCTGATCCTATCTCAGTAGGCGTAAATTAAGAAACTTGTGGCTTGCAAACTCCAGAGCTAAAATACTTGGCAAGATTGTGGTAGGGGACCATTCTAATTAACAAAGGACATGCTAATCCAAAATAAGAGCGTAATTGCTGACAAATTACATTTAACTGGTTTAAAACATGTGTAAAGATAACATAGAATAGCATGCAGAGAACACAGCAAATACAAAATCTATAGTCACTGTAGAACGTTTTAATTAGTAGAACTGTTACTTTTACCTTGAAAAAGAGATGAGGCAGTTTGTGCAGAAAATGGATATAGGGCCACTGGGAGGAGGGACAAAAAGCCCATTAGTTTCGGATTTATGAATCAATTATCATGGTTCTCAAGCTGATAAAATGTTTTTTATCTTTGCCAGATATACTATTCTTGTATGCAAAGACCTCCCAAGTAAAAATCAGAAGTTAGTGTGAAAAAATTAAGATACATTTTCAGAATGCTGCACCATTTTTTAGACAGATACACAAATTAAATATTTGGTACTACTAGCAGAAGTCCAAAATGAAAAGTTAAATATCGTAATCCTTCTACAAGTAAAATATGCTTCTGTGAGGAACTGTTAATGAGTGGGATAGTGTAGAAAAATTCAGAGGGTAAAACAATTTTTTGTTTGTTTGTTTGTTCCATTCTTGATATCTTGACTCTGTACACGAAGATTCTGGCTGATTTTGAGATTGAGGGCTATAAACCATAAAAAGCTGAAGTCCGTCCAGCTATGTTTATCTTGCATGTCTGGGAAGACAGAGAAATTGCCGGGAATAGAAAGCAAGGAATTTTTTCAAAATGTACATCCTATATCACTTTTCTGTGCTTTGTCTGCAGTGTATATCCTTTTTGGTAAAATAGTTTATATGTTGTAGATAAAAGATGGAAACACTAATGCAGATGAACAGTTATTTTGTGTAGTGGCAATTATTTTTACTGATATGCTTACTTCCATCCCATTTGCAGACATACACATAAACACAGACATTTATGTTTCCTTTCTAGGTTTTGCAAGCCCCTTTCTCAAATGCTAGATTGATGTCTGCCAATATGTAACAGTATAAAACAGTGTTACTGTGTTCAACGTATGTTTTTTTTTCAGTAAATTAACTGCTCTGGATTGTATCTTTATCTGGGTATCTTCCTTTGTTGAGTTCAACACAGTTGTTGAGCAAGTTTGAGCCTACTGCTTTTATGTAAAGCACTGCCTTCAGGTGGAATTTTTCTGGACTTGCTAACTGATGCCTCCCAAGTCAAATCGTGTGCCCAAATAAAGAACTACAATATAATGGAAGGGTGATGTGAAAGACAAGGAGCAAATGTGCTATTGGAGCATATTTGGGTGTTCCATACTGTTTTGATGGGTTGTGGGGAAACTCTACCTCCTAGCTGAACTGATGTCTGAGGCCATAGGTGATGTAGATTTTGTAGGTGTGGAGCTGAGTAGCTCATGCACCATTTTAAGTCTGAAGTAGAACTTGCTTCTGCTCCATGCCTTTTTGTTGTGAGCAAGAGGTTTCTACTCATAATTTGGGTGATACCTACGTTGCACGTTGTGTTCCTGACTACTGCCTAAATGAACTAGCCCACAGAGTTGAGTACAATCTTGGCCCAGTAACTCCATGGGGACTAATGTCACCCATTTCTCTCTCCTGCTGTTCTTGACTCAAGGTCATTCCTACAGACTTAGGTCCCATATCTTCAAACTGTCTTGTCTGTAGAAGGACACGCTATGATTTGCCCTTGGAATCACCTGGTATTATTTGGTTATAAAAAGCGTGGCACAATGCTACTGTGTTGTGAATTTACATTGAGTTAGATGGAAAGCACAGGACTAGCGGTTTTTAATGATCAAAAAGTGGCACTGAATAGAATAATTCATTCAATTACATTATTAATAATAATAGAATGAAGGGGGATTGGCATCACTTGCTGACTAGGTAAATGTGGTTTTTAAAAACATGTTGTCAACAGAAACACAGGCAGGTGTTTGCTGGGCTGGGGTGGAAAGGAGAAGCCTGAACAAACCTGGATTCTTCATTTCCTTGTGTAACTTCTCGTGGAAAGATCTGTGGGAAACAGTATTTTCTGCCTATCTTTACCCAGGTAGAAGAATTGTTCTGCAAGACAGTTTTTCTTCATGATGTTTGCCTATTCTGCTACAGAGCTGAGGGGTTTTATTTTAATGTTAATAAAACATGGTGCAGTGAGAAAACACCCAGCTTCCCTGCAGTCTAATTTAGCACAAAATGCTGAAAAAGTTTAAGTTTCAGGCTGCTTCTAGACCACCTGTCTTGGTTTCCTAGCCTTCTGGCCTCTGTCTGCCCTGTAGATGACAGATTAGCTGTGAACATCCTCTATAAAAGGAAATAGTGTTCTATAAAATTCACACCAGGGTTTCCAATTTAGTATCAGAGTCAGGACATCCTAAAATAAAATTTGTTTCAAAAATAGGTCGAGGGGGTGGGGGGGAGGGTGTCAGGGTTAAAAACAAACAGTCTACTGATGTCAGTATATTCTGTGAGAAAGTATGCATGGAAAAAGGGTTTAGTGTCTTGTTCAGGTGCAGTAGTTTTTTGCTGATGGAGAGTAAAGCAAAGCAAAACAATAACAGCATGATAAAGAAGAGTTCCTATATAGCAAAACAGGAAGTTTAAAAAAGGCCAAACAATTGATCTTTGAGGACAGGAATGATATTTTAGTTTTAACCTTTTTGTTTCGGCTTGAATTTAGAATTTACGAGGTGATACAAATAAGTATTTGTAAACAGTGTTTTAGTGCATTCAATGTACACATGTTCGTACATGAAGAGATATGAAAATATTTTAGGTATTTAATTTTCTTTCTGCAAATGAAATACTGAGAGTTTTAGTTGCCTGAGGTGTGTGAATCAGGGTGTTTATCTGGTTACACTAGTTGTTATCTTCCTAAGGTGTTTTTTTTTTCTCTGTGTCTTACTGTAAATCCTTTGTCTATGCTTTCCTCAGAATTTTGTACTACAGACTTTTTCCCTTCCATTATTAAAATTTTTTCCTTTGCAAGTACTGTTTTCCAGGTCTCATCTATAGTTAAGAATAGTTTGTTTTGGAAGTCTATGCAAAACCAATCAACTGTCTGACATTGTTAGTAACTTTGATCAAAAATTGAACTGTACTTTAACAGACAATTTATCTAGGCATTTGCATCTTGAATCCATTTATTTTTTAGAATCTTATTATCATTTGTTTATTTTAATAAAATAGGACAGCTTTACATAATTCATAATTAGACGAATCTGATACAGTTAATATAATTGTCATTTTAAAACTGTCCTGTATTGAAAATGATATATAGTAACATATAATTGAATAATACATGGTACAATACATTATAAAAGTGGACTAATTTAAAAAAAAATATTGCTTCAATATTCAGAATAAGCCTAGTTTTAGATATTTACTCTTAAATATTGGAAAAAATTGATTTAACCAAAAGGTAAATACTTCATTATTTACACACATCTGTCTCTTCTGAATATTTGGCTTAAACTTTCAGCCATTGGTTCTTGCTGTATCTTTGCTGCTAGCTTGAGAAATGGTGTAGTGCCACTGTTCTCCATCTGGGTACTTGAAGCAATGATTTGATCATGTTCTTTAGTTTTCCTCTCTTAAGATGACAAGGTTGAGTCTCTACATCCTGGATCATCAAAATTCTGAATTGTTCCTGTACGTTTTTTGATGCCATTGTAGTTGACCAATGTTCTTTTTAACGTATCTTGAAAACGAGTTGTGCTTTGTTTTAAAAAAAGATTAAGCACTGCCAAACACAGAGATAAAGGAACTACCTTTTTCTTTTTTTTTTTTTTTTTTTTTTTTTTCTGCTCCTGCTTCATACTCCTCCCTTTAAACACCTCAGAATCACAGTAGTCCTTCCGGGCACAGAATTCTTTTAGATACCATTTAAATTTGAGGATTTTTTTCAGAGTTTCTGGTTAGCAGAGCATAAGTTGTTGTCTTTGCTCCTATGCATGATTTTCACTTGCTTATCTTAAAATGTGTTGGGATTGCTTGTGTCCATGTTACCACATGGTCTTGACGGCTCTGTATCAGTGAAACTATCTTGTCTGTTATTTGCCTTTTCCCTAGCCTTCACATCTTCTTTAATGATGTTGTTTTCTTCTAGAAGTGTTAAGCTGGAGGAGATAAGGACCAATCCTATGGATTCCCATTAAAAATACAGTTTTTTCTGAAATCTCTGTGGCTTTGTTAGTCTAGTGCTGACCATATCCTGCTTATAAGCACATGCCAATGCTTTTGGACGGAAATTACACAGCCAGCCTGGCCTTTGGCTGGCCCTCACAGTATGAACGATGAGAGTCTGGTGAAGCAAGTATGAGAATGCCTTAATTTGATGATCTGAATATGCTGCACTGACACTAGTCATTACTATCAGCTGGACTTCTAATGACATAAAAAAAAATCTATCAAACTGAGTTCCCATAATTGAATGTAAATGCACATAAGTTAGTATGTAATCACCATTCTTAGCTTTCTTATTGACAGTGATGCTGGCACTGTTTTATTTTATCCAGGATTTTTAAGAGGTTGGCAAGCCCTACAGTACTGAAGATACCTCAGTAATGTTGGCTATTAATGACATAGACTGACTTTCAGTGTTCTGAATATTTTGTGGCATTCTCTGACCTGAAACTTGTGAAGCATTCTTCAGGGTTCCTCTGCCACTTGTTTTTCTAACTCATGGTCCCAACCTATTTATGAAATAATATCCAACTTGTAAGCTTTATATAGAAAACTCCTTCAAAACCACTGAAATAAAATAGAATTTCATCATCCTTATGTTATGACTGTGTCTAATTAACCATGCATAAAACAGGTTAGGGAACCATTGTACATTTCTGCTGTGCCCACATTATCACTGAGAATTTATACTAATACCATTGCACTGTCTTTATTCTTTGTTTACTTAATTTTCAAACTGTTTTCATCACATTTCTTTTATGATTATTTTATGATTTTTATGATAGTTTTTATGAGTCTAATTAGTTTTCTTCTACATAATTTTATTTACTTTTGAAATAATTTGTCTCTCAGATTGTGGCTTCTTGAAGAACTGTCTCATTTCCAAATTATTATGCTTTTTAAAAAGCATTTGCTTGCAACTATGTTTAGCTCTGCAAAACTGACCCTTTAAGATAGCTGGTACAGATATGAATCTCTATATGCACATGTGTAGAAATATATGGAGGACTTTTTGGGTGCCTTTGACAGCATAAAATACAAGATTTCCAACATGCTTCATCTCCGTCTTTTGTTTGGTCTTTAATTTCTGAACATAAATTTTGTGACACTGAGCCCAGTTTATGCTTTCTACCACTAAGGGCAGTGTAATAAGTATATTTTTTTATGCAAAAAAATGTCAAACTCTGACAAGATCTAGAAACTATAAAGCAAATATGGCTTAGCTCTCCTTATTGGTAATACTTGCTAATCCCACTTAAGATTTCTGAATGCTCCCAAGATTTTGTAACCCATCTTTTCCTAACTTTGGTTAACAATTTCACAACAAAACCCTCTCTGGATGATGTGTAGGTTTTAGGGGAGAGTGGATAACATCAAAGGAGATCTGAAAGCTCTCTGCATCCTTGGTTTGCTCAAGGCTTAGGTAATACCTCCGGGAAAAGTGCTGCTGGGGGTCTCAAAGAAAGCTACATAATAAAAAAAGTAGTTGAGCTTTGAAAGTAGTAAAGACCTTGTTCCTTGTTTGAATGACTAGATAACACCCTGTAGTTTGATACAGAGCTGTACGCTGCTGTACATGCTGCCTTTTCCGTGTCTTATTGAGATGCAGGTTCAGCAGCAGGCAGTATCGCCCCCTTTCCCCTGCCCCCAGGCACAGCACCACCGCTCATCTTCCCGGGAGCGAAGGGGAACACTCCTCCCTCCGGCCGGATCTTGGCGGGATAAAGCCTGGCATCCAGGCTGAATCTGCTGGAGGGCATGGGTTAGGGTTAGCACTGTGTGCTCTGGCACTTGTCGAGCTGGTTTAGGATCACAGAAAACACGATATTCTGATTTAGCCAACTACCTGAGCTAGGCGAAGAACAAAGAGGGAAATTTCTCTACTTGCTCGATTAGGACAGTTACCAACGCAGAGCCGCCCGAAAGGCAAAAGACCCGTAGTATTTCCATTTCAAGGAATGCACAAATAATGAGACCTTGCAGAAAGTTTGTAAAATGGGGAATACTGGGAAAATAGAACAGCTGCTCCTCGGCCACAAGTGCTTGAGCTCTTGTATCCCTTTTATCAGATGGCTGCGTTTTCACCTTTATTTACTTACTGCTCTTAAATAAGAACATGAGCACCTTGAAGATGCCTTTTTTTTTTCTATTGTCATTGTGTCCTTTACGGACATTTGTTGCATCTGTTTCCTGTTAAGGAAGCTTAGTGCTGCCTTTTGTCCAGCAGGTGGAAGACTTGCTGCAGTATGTATACTTCAGCAGCAGGCTATATGTAAACATTTTTAAAAGAATACAGTGGATTTAAGCCATCGTGGCAAGAAGATGTTATTAAACTGACAATTTTAAATTAATATGGGTTTTTGCTATTGCGTTTTTAGTCAAGGACATATAATGGAAGAGTAAAAAGAAAGGCAATCTATGCGCTAAAATTTAAAAACTTGAATTCAGTAACTGAACCCAGGAGATGGCACTAGGGTAAATCCTAACACTATAAATAGCTGTGCAAGGCCTGCTGGGTTTTGTTCTATATACATACTATCATCACAGATGTTGAATGTAACTCTACTTGAGTTCGAGAAATTCTTCCCCAAAGCACTTGCATTTGGCAGATTTAGACAGATTTTCTTAAAGGTCAGTGGGACAGTACTACTAATGTTGAGCTTTTTTTTTTTTTTNAAAACACATTTGAAAACATTGGAGATATCTCTGTCCAGGGCAGATAGAAAAGGCTGCAGGACTTACTCTGAATTATGTGCAGTTGAGCAGACAAGATTCTGCTTCTGAACCTGTGAATACTACCCAATCTATTGTGTTGATCATCTTAGAAATGCTCTGGAATTTGTCTAGTGGTGTCTGATACAGGCAGAAAGAGATGTTTATAGTTGCTTTTTAGAAATAATTGATCTGTGTGAAGTGGCAAAAAGTTACTTTCAATAGTTTGTGATATATATTGTATACATCAAAATGAAGGAATGTGTGAAGCGATGAACTAAAATCTGTAGTAATTTTTTTTGGCTGTGAACCTGTTAAATGTCTTTATGTGATTGCTATGAACTAAAGGAAAAATTGTAAAAGAACGTTTAATGGGTAAAGTGATATTAAAACTCTCTGTTTTATCTATGCAGTTATTTTCACAAATTAAGCCTTAGCAGTTACACAAATAAGACTAATGGAACAGGTTAGTCTTTTCCATGTGTTACCAGAGAAAAAAGAAATTTAGTACATTTCTGTACTGAGAGAAAGAAACATTTGTTAGTATTGTTGTCCCGTGCCTTCAAAGAACATGAATGTCTTGATGAATGCAGTTCTGGTACAGTCACAGGGTGTTCTTTTCAAACTTCACACTATCACTGTAGGACTGGAGAATTCTTTGTCCTCCTACCTCCATCAGTCTGCTATTTCTAAACACAGTTGAATTTTTTTAGCTTTTAATCCCACAGCCCTAAATACCAGCTCACTTCATACCTCTGGCTCTTGAAAAGCAGGTCTTTGCTATCTTTCATTTGCCATTGAAGTGGTCAAGCACCAGACTTAGTTATCTCAGGGAAGCCCTTGGTGTTGGGCAGAGTAGTGGAATTAGAACCAAGAAAGAATGGTGTTAACAAACTTAATAATGTACGTATATTTATGAGTTCCAGGAATACGCTGAAAGTTGTGAACTCTGTTTTCAGAGCTCAATGACTTTCAGTATTTGAATGACTTAGTGGCTTAGAATTAATAATTGGAGACAGCAACATGTTTTTCATATGATAAGTGAAGTTATTTGGGAGATAAGAATGATTTTTGCACTGATTTCAAGTGGATTAACAAATGCTGCAGAGGAAAGGATTTGGGGTATAAGAGATACTGGATGTCAATTAAAAGCCTGTCTGGTAGCCCACTCACACCACACCCTCTGGAGCCTTTGGTTGCCTGCAGGAACCCTCACTCTGGCTTGGAGGGCACTGAGTGGTCAGTGTGCATGATGTCCTGCCTGAGAGGGGTGGCCACAGTGGCCAGACCACATAAATACACCAGCACATGGGCTCCATCTTTGCCTTCCTCTTGGGACTTGTTATCGTGATGTGACTTCGTATGTGTGATCCTTTGGTGGTAGCTATCCAATTCTGTTTTTCTAGTCTCTTATTCCTTCTTGCTTTACTCTTCTAATCTCTTTTCTTTCATTTCACTTCCTAAATCTCTTTTGGGTAACTTAAAACCGATAGGTGGATTTTACTAAGCTGTGTACTGACTGCCTTGTTTGCTGAGTGCTTTTGGTAGAATGTTTCTGCCTTGGTTGTACGTTATCCTCGAAATGCTTTGCCAAAATATTTATTTTCTCACTAAATTAAAAGAAATCTCTTAGGAAAAGTCCATTACACTTTTATATTTATAAGACTTTGAGATAATCACAAGCTGAATGCTTTTTAAAAGTTTGGTGGGCAAAACTTAAGTCTTAAGTATATTTTTAAAAGAAATATGTCTAGTTGACCTTGTGGCTCTGGGGCTGGGGTGTTACAGGGTAACAATGCGTTGAGTGTTTTGAAAGTCTCCTTTTGAGAAAGGGGATGACAAAGATGATGTATTTCTGTTAGACTGATGAGCTTGGTTGATATCATAGGAGCAGGTCTTGCAAAGGGTAGAGTGTGAAATTCTGTTTTGACTCAAGCAAATATACTTGTTTGCCAAACCTGAATGTTTTTATCAAAAGTCTGCAGACATTACTCCTGAGGAAATTCAATGTGAGATGAGTTTCCCTACTGAATGTCATGGCTGCAAGGTAGGTGTTTTTTCAACTTTTTCTAGTTGTATAGAAATGTGATCTAATATTTCAGCGGTTTTGTGCATCTATTACTACTGTTTTGCTAGTGTTTGCTCAACAAAAAATTAACATTTTGATCTTTTAGAATTTGTTTTGGGGTAGCAAACATGCTGAAACTATATGTGTAATAGGAAAGGAAGCCTGTTAAAAGTAGACTATGAAAAAGATCTTCATAGCACTTACTACAATTCATGATGTAAATGTTGGGTCTGTGGTAAATACATAGTGTTCTTCATTCAGATGAATTATTGATAGTCTCTCTTTGACTTGGAAAGCTAGCTCTTTGTCAGTCACTGTTTGCAATGTGGTGATATTCTATGGCTGAGCAAATTGTTGTGCTTCAGCAGTCCCACTGCTACCTGAGTCTTACAGCCATAAGATCCAAGTGCACAAGAAGGCTCACTGAGGATTACAGTAGTGCCTCCGCTAGTTTTGTTGCAAAGAAGGGGAATACGAAAGACATTTCTGCTTGCTACAACTGATGGAAGCAATTCAAATGTTGAGTTGCGTGATTTATAATTGTATACAGACAGAAGTTGCAGTCATTGCAGATAACTGTACTGAAGTGATAGCTGTGCTTTTCTTCTTTTAATAGCAAAATATTGTGAAACTCTTAGCAGTTAAATGAAACTTATCACAGATGAACTGTTCTGCGAGGCAGAGTGCCAAGTCCTTTGTGGTACTTGCATGTGGAAGTACTGTGGACTTATCTACAGTCATGAAAGATAATGTTTGTTTCAGAGAAAATGTTTCTCTTCAATGATATTGAGCTAGAATCCCAGCTCTGTCCTCAGGTGAATAAGCCTAGACTTGTCCCAGACCTATGAAAATGGCTTAGTAGGAATCTAGAGTGGGAACGTTTTTGTCCTTTGCTTGCCTTGCCATATAGTTTTAAGGATGTGTTGTTGATAGTTGTGATACAGATTTCAGCTAAAGAGGAAGAATATATTCAGATCAGCTAAATATTTTCTCTGAAGCAAAGAATGATTTATGAAGGAGAAGCATTTACTATGACACCATGGATGTCCTCTCTTAAAACACTGGTAATATAGTAGTGTCTTGTTCGCCCAAGAATTGTCAGATGCTCTCTCCATGCCTGCTCTATGCTCCTGCTGTTGGTTGGATTGAAAGGTAGCATCAACAGAGCTGTAAGGAATTGTGTGTTTTAAGCACTGTGTTTCACTCTGGCACCAAGACAAGAATCTTGATGGAGCTTAGTGTCTTCCAGACTATTTGACCTGTTTTAAAAATTCATGTCAGGAGCAGCAGAGTGTTTGGCAGCAAATTTGTCTGAGTCCAATTCTGCCTTCTCTCAGCTGTTCTTCTTACTCCAGTACATTCTATTGCTTGTATCATCAATATATTATCAATAAGAAGACAGAATAGGAACATTTGGGAGTCATTGTTTCAATGCTTGTTTTTATAACTTAGAACACAGAAACTCAGCATATCATAAGGGCAAAGCTGATATCAATTTTTGAAGTCTTTACAAATCTGCCCATAACTTTTTAGTGACAAAGGAGAGACATTCTAAAGCCACATAAAACATGTCTGGTTTAATACAACTTGAAATCATAAATCTAAATATTTTTAATTTGGATGTAATTCTCTTTTGGAAATAGATTTTCTTCACTGTTCTGGGAGTCTGTGCTGTACGGGCCTGTCTTAATTTTTCTCTTCTTTATACTTTCATAGTGGTGTAGCAGAACCTTCAGAGCATAATTAACACATTTATATTTGGTAATGTACTTTTACAGGGCTGTAGAAACAGTCTGTCCTGTATACCTGCCTACACTTCCGAGCGAGCCAGAAAACTTTTTATTAAACAAAAAACAACTGTACAATTTAACAGAGTATATGTAAAAATTAACCATCTTTGTAGTCAAATAGCCTTCCTTCTCATGTTACTCTTCTTTCATCTTTCTCACATTTGAAATGCTTGCAGTGGCAGATTTGAGGTATAGCATCTTACAGGCAGTAATATCACTGTGCTTGTGTACTTCCATGTTGGATTTTACGGGAAATATACAACTGAGACTTACACCATTCATCGATTTTTAAATAGAAAGACAGTGCTGGAGCTATCTTAGTAGATTGAACTGATTGCCTATTTAGTTGCTTGTGGATATCAGGGTGTGACACAGGCAGGTGACTCTCTGAGGTCCTGACATTGGGAGCTGCGAGATGTCCCTGGCAGTCCCTGTCCTACCACCCTGATCAGAAGTGAGACAGCTGAGGGGCACCAGGGCAGCTTTGGGCATCTGTCACCTCCCTGGGGATGGAGGATCAGCCTTGCTACAGCCTCACTGGGTCAGGGTCTGACAGCCCTGGGGAGGTGAGATGGAGCCCCAAGACCTGGGCAAAGAGTGCGTCCTGGTTGAAGCAGGTCAGGGCCAGTGAGCCCTGTTAGTGCAATAAAATTGTGCCTCAACATTGAATGCCTTGGCAGTTCTTTATTCTTCATATTTTTTGAGTTTCCTGCTATTATAGTTGTTAGGATAGATCCTCCTAGAAAGATATGAGAAGAATTCAAAACCATCTGGCGGCTTCAGAATATAGAAAAACACAGAGCATTTCATTACATTTTTGGTAAAACGTACAGGTTTCTTCTGCAGGAAAACAGCTACTGCAGGAGACCTGCATCACGATTGCAAAAGGTAATTTGAATGGTTTCAAAAGTGCCACTATTTCTTTTATCTTCTGCTGTTTTATAATTCACGCCTGCAAGAAGGTATGACTTTATTTACTAATGTGTGGTATGTTTGCTACATTAGTTGCTAAATGGGAAGTGCTTGAGGGCTGAGCAAGGGGATGAGAAACTCTGTTTATGTAAATCCTTGAATTTTTAGCAGTTAAACTGGTGCAGCTGTGCTTGAAAAATCTCTTTGCTTGAAAATGATGAATATAAGTCTGATGTATTTGTTGCTAATATCAGTTGATTCTAATTTGAGCCAGCAGGCCTTAATGCTTTAAGAAGATATCTTTTGCAAGTTCACATAAAAATAGCTGAAGGAATATTTTTGTTAGTTTGGTTTCTTAAAATACAAATATTCTCTAAAATAATGGAAGACTGGCAAAAAAAGTATTTGTGTCAAGTGTTTGCCCATATGTACATTCACACTAACATAATCTGTTTCCATATTTTAAACCCAGTTCCTTGTGCCATCACAGTACTTGGGGTTTGAACACACCCTGTCCTCTCTAATTAAAGAGAAATGTGCACTTCACAGTTCCTCTCATTTCTTATTTGGCTAAGTAAATGTTGTCTCTTGGCAGAATATATTGACTTGATGCATCAGCAGACTTTCAAATAACTCGTCCTTTACCTTAACATCAAATTTTATATTTTTTTTCTATCTTCACTTTAATTCCTGGGTTTTTTATTGCATTTTGTTGCTGTTTACCTCTTTACATCAATAGTGAAGATAATGTGAAGTCATTTGTTTTCTGCCAACACGGAATACTTTTTTTCCCTTTATTTGTATTTGTCTTTTGTTTTTTTAATGAATTTTCCTGTGGATTTCTTTAAGACGGGCTTGCTACATATGTCCTTGTGGGGAGGCCGCAAGGGATATTTTTAGAAACAAATCATGCTGCCACACTGGCACAGGTGGCGTTACAACGATTGTTGCTGCTTCGAGTTTCTGTTTGAAACAGACTTTGATGATGTGGTCAGTGCAGGTACCTGGTTTTAGGTGCTGAATATATACTTTTCTTTGGAATGGAGTCCCACATAGAGGTAGAATTCTCCAGATTTCACTTTTGTTGGGGGGTATTGTATACTGCGCTGTATACCGGTCTGTCAACAGATGGAGCAGGATCTCAAGGGGCTCTGCAGTTTCCTCACAAGAATGCAGGGTCACTCCTGGCAGAGTTTATCTTGCTTGAAACTAGAATATCATGTCCACTTTTAGTAGCCCATTACAAAAAAGACAACAATAAACTGGGGTGTGTTCAGTGAAGGGCGACAAAGGCAGCCAGAGAGCCAGTTTCACGTGACTTCATTGGGACAGCAGGTTTAAGGAGGAAAGGTCTGAATGCTGATCTTCCTTCAGCACAGAAGAAATGCACAGGCCTCTGACAAAGTAAAAAGACTTACTTCCTGGGCCAACAAAATGAACCATGAGATTCTGCCCTTACTGTAGCTCTGGGACTCAAGAATGAGAAACTGCACTCTAGCATGGGACATGGCATTCCTCCTCTCACCCACATATGACTGCTCTGCAGGAGCATTTCCATCACAGGACTCTCAGACCACCGAGAGATTTTTTAATTTATGGAATCATTATAGTTGTTGTAAAAGGTAGAAGCTATACAGAGGAACCTTGATGCCATACAAGATGAGAAGCTCTCTTTCACCTCTGGGTGGCACTGCTTAAAAACGCTTCTGTTTGCTTTAAGGCTCTGTAGAAACTGTCCGTCTGTTTTATAACGACAGTAGTTTGTATCGTCATGCACAACAGATAAACGGGTAAGTAAAGCAGAGACTTCTTGTGGAAGCTCCTAACAAATCACAGATATAGAGAGAGCTCCAAGGTTTTGTCACTTTGTCCCCATTTTCCATATCCTACAATTTCAGATTGCTGTTTTTCTCAACACATTATTAGTCTTCTGTTTGGTTTTCTGTATGCTACTTGATAAAACTTTTACTACAGTTTTACATGCACTGTTTATATGAAGTTATGCCCACCTGGTGATAAATGATTGAGGGGAATCAGAACAGGAAATGCTATTCTTATCATTTACCTATCAGAGAGATACTGTGATATATGATCTTAGATATATCAAATATTACACCCCAGACTATCAGAGAAAATCTAGAGCTGCCATCTCTAATCTTCTTAAAAGTCATAATTCAGCATTTGAAAATCACGATATTAAAAAGAAGGCTTTCTGGTTTTCAATTTATTTTTATCTGGGTTGTCAGGGAACTTCTGAGTTAGTCTCTCCAGGACTGTCCCTGCGATGGTGATGAGTGCAGATGTAGTTAATGAAAGCCAAAACTCTCACTTATTTTGGGATTCCAAGGAAAACAACACAGGCTATAAAAACCACAAGAAATCTGAGACACCTGGTTGTGTTGCCTAGGCACGGGCTGTACACAGATTGTCTCTTATTATACTTCAGTCTCCATGGTCCCATCTCAACAGCAGGTCCTGTCTTTCAATGAGATAAACCTTTAGGGCAGATGTAGAGCCAAAAGGTGTTACTTAGGTTGGAGGGAGGGCTACCTTATTCCTGCTTTTGAAATGATCTGTTACTGACACATTGATGGAATGCAGAGGTAGGATGTGAGAAGAGCTCTGAAGAGGATGAGATACATAGTGAGGGAAGGAGGCATTCTTAATTCATTTAAAAATAAAACTTCATGAGCTGACCCTGCTAGCTATTTACTTATTTTAAGGATAGATCACTGTTAGTTTTGGAACTCTTTAAAATAATATAATTTATGCTTCTCTGAATTTTTTCATGTCTTATGGTGCTGGGAAGAAAGCCTGCAAAGAATATTGAAAAGAGAACTAAAAAATACCTCGGGATTTGGCCAGGATATATGCTTTGGTATTTTTCTCTTCAAAGCCACTTTCTGTTTCAGACAAGAAATTGTTCATCTACACACTGAAATATGAATATGTTGTGTGGTGTATTTTAGGCATTATATTATACTCTGATTCACATTCCTCCATTTTTATGTAACTGCAGCAATTTAAACAAAACGATATTCTGAGCTACGGTGCTTCTCAGTAATATGTTACTGCATCTGTCATACAATTCAAAATATAGCTTTTTTGTTACATAATTTGACAATTTGCATAGATTGTTTGGCCTGAGTGTAGGATTTGGAACTGCCCCTAAACTCTCCTAAATCTGATCTTGATTTCCACAGTTCCTGAACCTTTGGCAAGTCAGGTATTCTTGAAACACCAAAGCCCTTTACCTCATATCTAGATTAAAAAAATCTGTACCACTGTGATCAGGTGAATATGACTTTTCTATCAGTCACTGTACCCTCAAATACTTTTTTTTCTCTGGTGCTTTAATCTCTGCCTTTTTCCATATTTAATACTTCCGATATAGTTTTGTATGGAAGTGTTATAATGGTTCATTAACTAATGTTTGTGCAATATTTTGGATGCTGTCTTTGCTAATGTAGTTAATTGGTCCATCTCCTTCATAGGTAACATCAGATTCTAAGAGATGCCAAATGTTTTATAATACTTATAAGATGTTGTGAGTATTGTTGTGAGTGTAGAATAAAATGTGAAATAAATTATGTTTTTAAAAGCTTAAATCAGATATTTCTCTACAGTGTTGAACTACATTGTGAAAAAAATGTTTGTACAAGGCAGAGTTTACAGCACAGAAGACATGTTACAGAGTATCAGCCATTTGCACACCACTGGAAGATTAACAACTGAAACTATGATAAGAGAATAATCAGTCTGTTGCTTAAGTATTCAACATGTGTTTGCTGTTGCTATAGGTAGTAGAGAAAATGATACTAAACTAACGTCAACATTTGTTTTCAGCTATGGCAATGGCATTTGGAACATACTGTATCTGAAATATATGTGAGCATAAAGAAGCAGTATCCACCACTTATTGTCCATGTGATTTTAATTCTTCTCTCACATATTACAGCACTTCAAGGCTAGCAACTTGCTTTAGAGAGCATCAGGTAATGTCTCTTTCACCTTTTTCCCAATCATCCTTTCTATAGAGTAATGACATATCATGATGAACTTATATTCTGATTACACTGCAGCATATTATATTTCTAGTTTTTTGGCTTATTTTAAGAGATTATGTCAAATATTTGTTTTTAACATTTGAAAATTGTTAGCTTTTTAGTGCATTTGTTGTTCTACCTGACATTTTCTCTGTCAGCCTTAAGAAAGATGTGTACCCATACTTTTAAATCTGGCTAGGAAAGTTAACCACATTACCTCATATATGGTTTTCTTACTGATTAATCCCACAGGATCAGAGGCCTGGCAACTTTCTTTGACTTCAGTCACAGGTTCTTTTTCAAATAGAGTCTGTTTTTATTTAGATGCTTAACCTTGGATGCTGATGTTTGAAAAATTTTGTGTCAGTGATTATGAATATACCTTCAAAATAGATCTGAACAAGAGATACAACTTATGAAATGTGCCCTGTAACTTTTCTTATTAGCACATTCTATTGGAGCACAAGATTGAGGAAAAGAGATAAATGAGAGAGAACAGTTCATATTTTGCTTTTTAACTGTCAGCTGCAGTCTTACCCGTCCTTTGCCTTTTTAGCCATGATGAAATACTTTGCCCTTTTGAAAACTATTTTTTCAGAGTTGTTACCCATTTCACCACTTGTATAGCTCAAATGAAATTACAAGAGTTTAATTTTCAGATATTTTGATTTAATTTTTTGAGGAATCCTATAAATTATATTGGGATATGGACAAATCAAAACCATTGGTTTAGTAGCTTCTGTGGTAAAATTTTCTTCCATGTTTTGCTGAGTTCATGAAAAAGATACAGTAATTGTCTGGTTTGTCCTCTTTTTCCTGCCACATAGTCTGATTGCATCTTGGCTGAATGTGGGATTAACATTACCAAGAAGTGGTAACTATCTGTCCATAGTATTATAAATTCATTTTTATAAATTTTTCCAGCCTGGCAAAATGTATTAAGATTATTCTGTCCAAAATCCATGAGAACAGCATTGCTAACTGACCAGATTAATCTTAAAAATACTGCTTGCAGCATCAGAGAAAAACAGGCACCGAAGTCTCTGCTCTCTTTTCTAGAAAAAAATCCTTGCTGAAATATTTTCAGCAAAATGCTCCATGTTTGTGTGTCTCAGACTCTTATTCTGGGAAATTCCTGTAGGAATAGGAGTGGCAAAATACACAAGCTGTAATTGTGTGATTATTGGAGGAAAAACATGGAAAAACTTGGGCTGTCAGATACTTGCTTTAGAAGCTTCTTAATTCAAATATTATGATGCCCTTGCTGTATTTGTTGGCCTTTACTGGTGACTTGCAGTAGTCTGCTTGAAGCATGCTGTACTGGGCAGCAGCAGTTATATTCTTTCCTTTGGAATTTATCCACGTATTTTTTAAAATTGTACGATTCTTGCTTTACCAGGTGTTTGCAGCTTTCACATGGCACATGCTGATGAAGACCATTCTTGACTACTCAGGAAAACAATAATAGTATAAAAACTAACTTGCCAATGCAGTTGTGCATCAAACCCTCTCTGCTACTGTGAAATCAGGGTCTGACCATGTTAGGCTTTGTATGCACAAGTTGTTGAACATGGTTTTTGTCTCAGCACCCACAGCCTAAGTATGGAGAGGAAAAGTCTGATGAAGGGATAGAAGATTCTTACCTTTCATAAACCCTAGATCCTATTTTTAAGTACAAGTGACACAGTTTAGAAACATTAAAACATGAAGAACCATAAAGATTAAGGTTGTAAAGCATACTAGGAGATCGTGTAATTGGTTAGGTGTAACCTCTTCAGACAGGTTCTTTATTTTTGTTTTGTAGTGCATGAAGTCAGTGTACCCTAAATCAATAAGGCATCAATTCATGGCTAACGCTTGCAGTGGTTTCATAAGATGAAAACCATGTTTAATTCAAGAATTGCTCTGTGTAAAGAAATCAATGTTTGTTGATTTTAGGATGACTGAATTTTTGCAATAAGTTATTGCATGCAAGCCTATAAAGCACTAGGCTGGGAAAACTGCGCCTTTCCTTACGTTTGGTTTTATGTCCTGGTAACTCTCAAGTAGAAAAAAATTTTTTGTTATCCCATTACCAGAGAACAAAGATGAAGGAGGATGTTTGGTTGACACTGTTGCTGAACTTTTGGAGCCAGTAAATAAAAATGGAAACCAATACACAAATGATTTTAACTTTTTGTTTCGCTTTTGAGTGACAGAGACCTGATCTGAGGTTTGTCAAAGCCAGATTTTGTTTTTAGAAAATATGAAACTATTTTCCAGCAAGAAAAGCCATCAATCACTCCAGAATAGGCAGTAATGAATGCATTTTGCTGGAATGTGAGATAGCATGGACCTTCCTTACTGCAGAAGTGAATTGAGTTTTTGCTCCAGCTATTCTATGCAGAGACAGATTTGAAGCTGACATACGTCTCAAAGCTGAGTGTATAAACACAGCAAGTTTGTGTTTGCCTTTAAAGACAAACAATTCTGGAGACTCTAACTTCTCCCGTGAGATTGCTAGGTATCTACCTTGGGCCTCCAGACACAGGCTGGGTGGATTTAGCTCTTATATTTTTCTCTTAGACATATCAATATTCTACTTATGTTGATTGTGCCAGGGGGTAATTGCTAATACTAAGAGGAATGGCATACTCATACTCATGTTTACAGCGCTGAAGTAATCTTAACTAACCCAATGGTAGCAAAACACATCTCAGCTTTTATTATCCTGTTTTCTATGAGACGAGCAGTTTTACTTGCACATCAAGAAACAATTGGCTTGTCTAATTATAACTCCTTAAAAACGTCTTAGTGAGCTCCTCCTTGTTGAAGTGAATGTTTGTGCCATGGCAACACGTGCCTCTGGTTTCTTTGCATGTATTCTACTCCCTTGGCATCACTTGTGTTAGCACCACATTTAAAATAAATAGTATCCGTAGAAACTGTAAACTAAACACGGGGACGCTATTGGTGCTATATAGCTTGTGATTGCATTTTGTGTTCTGATATATGATAAAGATCACCTGGGAATGTCTTGTCATAGTTATACAATGTTCAGTGACTCAAATTGCCACTCATGAGATTTTACCTAAGTGATACAGCACAGTGAACGTATTTGTTGCTGTGCAAGAAACAAATTATGTTGAAACAATAGAACTATGCCTAAAAATAGATGATATGAGAACTGTAAGACTGAGCTGTGCTTTTGTTGTTTTCATAATGAAATGCTTCAAATGGGTAGATAATTGTAGAACTTCTTCCTGTTTCTATCTAACATGCAAATGTTGTGTGGACAGTACAAACAGGTAATGCAAAACAGAAAGCAAAACTTGAGCACACATGGAAGAAGTACCTGCTGATAGTTTAAAAACAGTTAATAAAACAGACATATTTCCCGAGAGATTGAAGGTGTACACTGCAGCTTTATTTTAGACACTTAGAGTATAATATTTTAAATCATTTTAATCCTTATAATATCCTTTTCTGTGTCTGTTCTGCTGTCCTGAGTCATGCTTGCCATAATCCTCAAGACTTCATGAAAGTCACTAAGTTCAGTGGCATATTTCAGGGATTATTTTCTGGTCCATTTAATCTCTCCCTGATTTTACAAAGGGGGAGTGAGTGAAGGGATCACTTGGTTGCTGCCTGGGGTTAAACCATGACAGTGGTATATTCTTCTCTGTATTGGAGACTAATAGGTGGTCAGTTCTTAAACCTAACTTAATCTGGTTTAGTAGAGGAAAATAACCAAAAGGAATGAGCTAGAAAAGTAAAAGAAAGTAAAAAATTAATCATATTGATAATTAATTACTCTGTCTCATAACTAGGCCAATACAATTTTCAGGAAGGAAATTTGAAAGTAAAAGGTTAATTTTTTTTTTCCCACTGAACTCGAAATCGTGAAAATCTTTGCCACTGCTGTCATGGATACTCAAAAGTATAAACAGACAAAGGAAGGAATAAGGAAAACCTAGTGTAGAATAATATGTACATCAACAAATGTTGAATGTTATGGTCTGTAAGCAACTTCGCACTCAGGATGCCACTCAGAATGTAGAATTTGGCAAGTTAGATGGGCCAGAGAAAGTATCTGTAGATGCTTCGTTTATGGCCTTCCTCCCTAAGATTCTGCTGGCAATGGTCAGAGGTTCTTGCTGTGCTGTTTTTTGGTCTGGCTTAGCCCCAGATATGTTCAGTTCAAAGATTTTTTTTTTCATAAATATGAAAACCTTGGTTTTGTCTTCCCATTATAGGAGGACTTCTGAAGGATTCTGAAGGCTACATACCGAGGTAAAGCTGTCTAAGGGATCCCTTCTACCACAAATTGTTAGAGTGAGGTCTTGAAACACAATACATTAGCAGAAGTCTTTCAGAGTAACATTCCATTAAAGCAGCTTTTACCATGTAATTTCTGTTTTGTATGTGCCTCCTCTGCTGCTTTGCCAAAGCATACTCTGCTGTGTTTCGTGTCACCATTGTTCATTGTGATGCATTCCTTTAGCACGTTGTCGATAATTCAGTGTTGGGCCTTACCTTTTTAATGGCATAAAGATATAATGAAAATCTTCTGTACCTCAGTAAGAACATAGCCATCAGGAATACTAAAATTAATAGGAAACAATTGAACTGAAAAGACCAAAGACAATACAACAGCATAAGAAATTATTTTCCTCCCACAACTTCTGTGCCTACCACCTGCAGCTGACAACAGCAAGTCCGTGATACAGATCTTTTTCCCAATGATTTACGTTTGCCAAGCAGTAAAAATGTTTTACTTTTGCTGACTGTTTGAATATGCAGGCCCCCTCATATTAAAAATAATTCAGCTTTGAGTTTGTCTTTTTGTTCTTTTGACAACTCTTACAAAGCATTGTTCTTCTCAATATGAGGATGCTTTGGTCCTTTCTAAATGAGTATCTACTGTGCATCTTTTGTTAGTCTCTTCAGTCAGCTAAGGTTCTATTTTTATGTAGTGATCTAGGTCCCCAAATTCATAGAATACATTTTGACAGATTCAGAACAAAATCGTCTAGTAGGAGAGCCAGTGTAATATGTTCAACATTATATTTGCACTTCATTCTAAAATATATTTTGAACTCAGGTCTCTGCAGGAAGGTGCTGAGGGTTTTGTTCAAACAGTATTTGAACTTCACTGTTCAAATCAGGTACCTACATTATTTTTAAATGTCAGAATTTGGAGAAAGGTTGAAACAAGGACTATGAGCTAAACCCTCATAATTTTACAAAGCTTTAGAAATTAAACGTATTTTCTTATTCTGATCAGCCTAAATTGCAATTGTTTTCTAAAGAACATTTCTATCAGCCTCTCGGTATCCCTCGAACAGAGGATTCTCTTATGCATTGTGCAATTTTATATAAAAGCATTTTATAATTTTTGAATTAAGATGTACTTTTAGAGCCATACTCCGTGTGCTACTTTAGTAAACAGAATATGCTGTCTACTAACTGTGTAACTTTCTCCCATTTAACAACTTCACTTGGCAGGTTTAAGAAACTTCTTTAATCAGTTTGTTATATACAATTAGTTAGATCACATATGTGGATATTTCTCCTTACTTTTGTCCTTTTGCATTAGATTAACTCTGGTTGTTTACCATTTACATAATTTTGGCTTTGAATTTTGAAAAGGTTTATGAATTTTCATTTTGGCATTTTTAAGAAAAAATTAAGACTGAAATGGTGTAAAGTGTCATTTAGTTCCTAGAGCTGTCAATTTTTGGTTTTAAATTTTACTTTTGAAATTTTTCTGCAATTAGAAATATTCAAACACTGTTACGGATAAACAGGTGAAAGTATTCAGGTTTTACAGGAAACCTGAACAGAGTAACATCTCTGAAGATTTGGGCAGTGGACAAAAAAGGTTGTTGAGAGCTGCCACACTAGACATGATCTGCTTGACTGAACCTTAGGCTTTGATCTTATTAATCACTTAAGAGTTTTCCTCCCATTAATTTTGGCTTCAGGTAGTCCAGGCTGCAAACATAAAGCCACCAAATATTTAAGTACTTTATTCCACCGGGTCTTTCTGTTAGATAAATTTGTATTGTATTATAATAAAGGTTGAATTATTCAGAGAGGAGGAGCTTTTATATCATCACTGAGGATAGTTTTATGTGTCTTAGTCATTTTCAGCTCTAAATTTATTCTCATATTGCCCCAGAAAATTCAGTGGTATTAGTTTGAAGATAAAATCCCAGGTAACTGAAGCTGAAGCAGAGCAAGATGGATGTGATACTGCTGAACAGGAGATGCTGAGAAGCTCTTGCCCATGATGCAGTCTTCTTTGGATGAAAGATGCACATTCATAACTTACCTTTAGCTTTGTAGTTGAGGTCTTCTCCTTTATTCCTTGTTGATTCTAGATTACTTCTGTCTTGGTGGACTGTGGCCTCAATACTGGTCTTTCTGTAGAGATAAGATACACTTAGACATCATTACTCAGGAAAGTGGCATGCTGCTGAGATCTCCTCAGCAGCACTACCTATTGTGAATATGCCAGCTTGCTTTCTGCTGGCTTCCCATGGAATTTTCAATCAGGTTATTTTTTTAGACTTGTCTCAAATACATGAATAGAACAGCTTCCACCTGTCTCACTTTTCATCTTCCAAGGATTAGTTTCAGTAGAAAAGACAGTTTTTTCGTGAGAAAAAAGTTTGCTTTTTTTTCTGGTGCAGAATTTAGTAACAACTTGTAGTGTTGTGTATAAACAGCTCCTTCTCCCGTCCATCCCCCCCTTCCCCCTCTGCCCTTTCAAAATGTCTGCATCATGCATACTTCTGGTTTAGGGAAGAAAAATGACATGTGACACAGGAAAATCAAAGTATTTGTTGCAGTATTGAGGAATGTACATATAGTATCATGACAAGTGCAGTTTAATACCTTTGATATGATGGACAAATATGCACATAAAAATTAAATTTTGGACTAAAGGAAATTTAAGGGATTTTGTTCAGTCTTGACTATCTTACTCAGAGACGTCACATTCCATTTTATTAATACGTGACTGGAAACGTAACAAAAGGTGTTTGTCTGTGTAATTTTTTTACACCTAAAATGACTGTCATTGTTGCACTTCTGAGAAATCCCAGAACATTAGATTTATTTTATTGCATCCTTCTCTTGATGAATTAGAAATACAAAATGTGTTCCCAGCTTCATTTTTAGGTATACATGTCTTTGCATAAAGTATATCTTATCAACTAGTAGGTGAACTTTAGAGAAGCCAAAATATATTTTGTGTTTTAGGTTCTGATGCTAAATTAGTGGCTTCTCTGCCATGGCAAAATGTAAAGAGATAAGACTAGAACCATTTCATAACAAAGGAGAGTGCCCACTAAGCCCCGTGCTTTACTCATGTTCAGACAAATAATTTTTTTCAAGGCAGCGCACCACATAACAGCTTAGATGTTACATACTCTTCACTTTCCAGTTAGTTTTTCCAAAACTAATAGGTCCAGGATTTGAATGTTCATTAACCTTGTTGTGCAAGCTGCTCAGACATCAGCCTTTAAGTGCTGGGACTGCAGTTGTTTTGGTGACAAATGAGAATCAAAGTGTTGTGAGAGTTTCCTGCAGACTGTTTAGTAATAGCTTCAAAATGACAAGGGTAGAGGAAAAATAATTAACTCAGATTCTGACACAGCTTTTGTGGTCACAGGCTTGTGCTGTTCTCAGACTCAGCTCTGTGCTCCTTAAATTCCAACAGGTGTTATACTAACTTATATTCCATGACAAAGGCTTTCCTTGTCTTTTGTATTATGTGCTGTGTGATTAGAGATTACAATGAATTTTAGAAAGGATTATTTGGTTTTCTGGAAATCAGCTACTTAGTAGACAACTCTCTTTCTCTTATATGCCAGTGTGTGTTAAGAATCGTTGCATTCAAATCCTCAGTCCAGTGTCACGCTGTGGAAAGATGTCAATGGGTAGTTCCAGCGGCTATGGATAGGAAGAATCTCTTATCCTTTGTTTCCTAGATGCAGCTCTTGCTTTTTGGCTGTTTCTGCCGCCCTGATACCTTGACTCTTGTCTGATACATTTGCAACAGAAAAGGAATTGTGAAAATATAATTTTATCTCTAGACTGTTACCTGGATGTGGATGAAAAAGTGAGCAGCTTAAAGCAAGGGCTAAAAGAGGACTCTGCTGGTGAGATTATTTATTTTTTTTTTCACCTCTGAGGTGCTTTTTGCAGTAAAATTATACTGGTTGGCATTTCTGTAGCTTGGAGATAAAAAACCTGGGAGCAAAGTTTACTCTGCTGTGGTAGATACTTAGTATGTGAAATATATATTTTCAAATCTAAAGATACAAGCAAAACTAATAGGAAAAAAAAATCCCAGTACAGGAAAGACATGGACGTTCTGGATTGAGTCCAGCAAAGTGTCACTAAGATGATTAAGGGATTGGTGGAGTATCTAATATTCAAAGAGAGACTGAGAGAGCTAGGTTTGTTTAGCTTTGAGAAAAGTCATGGGCATGCTGTTAGAGCATATAAGTAGCTGATGGGTAGGGAGTGAAGAAGGTGGAGCCTAACTCTTCTCTGTGGTATCCAGTGAAAAATAAAAGAACAATGGCCACAAATTGAAATATATGAAATTCCACAAGAACATAAGAAAAAACTCTTACTCTGAGGGTGGTGAAACACTGGCACAAATTGCTCAGAGATAGTGGCGTTTCATCCTTGGAAACATTCAAAAGCCATCTGGAAATGGTTCAAGGCAACCTGAACTGGCTGGCCATGCTCTGAGCTGTGGGTTAGATTAGGTGATCTCCAGAGGCATTTTCCAACATCAACTTCTCTGTGATTCAAAGTCAAACCCCTTACAAACTATGTCTTAATGGTCTGTTTGTAATGATCTGAATGGAATGTTTGTTTATATATCTCAAAAGGCATTTATAATGAATAAATGAATTTATGATATACAGGTAATTTAGTCTGGGCATTAAAGGACTAACTGATACTTACTTTACTGTGAAAGAGAACAACATTCCTTATTCCATATTTCTAATTTGATGCATTTGACTTTATGCTTTAACCTAATTTTACATTTGTTTTGGTGTAGTGAAAGACTGTGACTGCCTTTATAAAGGAAGAATTTGCTTATAAAGGAAGAATTTTCACAGCATTTATAATAGTTGAGAAAGAGGTCTGCACTGGGATCTTGGGTGCTAGAGAGCTGGAATATTTCCAGAAGCATGTGAGATCTTGGTTTGTGTTATGATTTTTACATACAGAATCATAAATACATTTACTGCTTTCTAAAGTCATCATCGTCTGAAGTTTAACTATCAACTTAATCTGAACATATACAAAAAGTGTATTTTTCTTCCCTTTATCACCCAACTCAAATGCTAGTATAATCATTCATGTGAAATAAGTAAATAACTGTTTGCATTTATAAGTAGTTAAAGACTTATGTAGTAGTTAATGACTTCTGAAAATTGAGCTGCAGTTCTGTTTTTGTCACAGAAGTATTAACTCTCTTGAAGCTAACATTCCTCTACAGACTGAGTCAGAGTGAAAACCATATGAAAAATGTTGTTTTGCAAGTGAATGCTCTGGGAAGTGATTTATCTCAGCAGGGAGGGAGCTAATCTTTTTCCAGTTTTTGTCTAGAAATTGATGGGTTTGTTTCATAGATAAGGCTCTGGCATCAAAGAGGAAGTGAAAAGAGGCACTGTGAAGGGCTTATGGGTGGGCACAGTATCAGTCAGTTCTAGCACAGAAGCAAATTTTGTCATTGGTTATAAATATCTTGATGAAGTTAAGTGATGTGAATAATTTTATATGACATTTTAAAAGTACCTCTTTTTAGATACTCTGTCAATCTGATATTAAAAATATGAGCAAATACAGAATCACAAATGACTGTGAAATAACATTTATCAGATTTAGACGTTTTGGGGTTTGCCAGAGGTGGACCCAGAGTTCGAAAATATGCCTGAGCATTGTACAACCAGGAGCACTTTGCGACAGAATGTAGTCCATAAATATTGCAAACTTTATGCTTTAACAAATCGGTCTCATTTTTAGATATTAACAAAGAGCTCTTAAAAACACTAGGTCAAATTCAGAATTGGTATAATTTATTTTAATCAAATCTCTCCTTTTTAGAAAGAAACAGCAGAAGACTGGGGGAGAAGACAAATGAGCTTCTTTTCCTTGTATGGATTTACACCAGCGTTTCTGTTTGCTGAGATTAACTTACTTTAGCTTTGCCTCCGCAGAATGGACATGGTTGCTCCCTCATGTTGTACATGTCTTGCTATAGCACTTTCTTTTGTAAATATTTAGTTATGCTATAGAAGTTGCTAAATTGGGACACTAATAACCAAACATAAACCTAGGTAATGCAAGGCTACTACTTCATCCTAAGCGTTGCAATAAAGATTTTTTTCTCTATATTTGTCCACTGACTTCACATTAGGATTCTAAACTAAACAGAATATAGTGGCGAAATTTGATTCTTAGGTAAATATATATTTGCTATGCAGTGACTTCATGTGAAGTTAATAATGATTTTCTTTAAATGAAAAATGTTGCCTTTTTTAGTTGAAATGCATTGGCTAATTACTAACGTTGTTGTGAAGAAGAAAAGTTTGAGGCTATGATTTGTCATGTACTCGGTTTGTACGAGAGGAACTACTGTTTATCAGCACAAAAATATTAATCTTTCTTTGGACATTGTGCAGTAATAATTTTGAAGAAGTACTTTTAATACTGAGGAATGTTTGTTGGCTTTCTTTTGAGAATCTCTGTTACTACACATAAACACTTCTAAAGCAATGTTTTAATTTTTAATGCATCGGTAATGCTGAGTTACTTGGACATTAATTGAACAACATGGTTATAATATCACAAAAAGATCCACTTGATCTTCCACTGTCGTAATTTCCTAAAGCCCCTGTGCACTAGGATAGTAATGTCAATTTATGACAGCTGCTTATGTGGCAGGCTCCCAGCTATGCAACTTTTATTTTCTCATTTCAAATGTCAGGAAAAATGGCATTTACTTCTTAAGATGTGAACATAATGCTGATTGTCCTTTCAAATTCTAATCACGGTCTTTTCCCATAAATTCCCGCGAACATTTTTGAGATTTCAGGTTGGTTTTTTTCTTCTCCTCGTTTTCAGTGAGGCCAGAGTTAAAATCTCAAAAGGGAATTGGACACCAACCAAGAAAAAAAACTCTGATCAGTTAGAAATGCTTCATTTAAATATTGGATGATCAATATTTTGATTGTGATATTTTTTATTTTACCATTTTAAACATATGCTAAATTTCTAAAATTAAAATGTCTTCACACCAAAGAACAGAAATTTCATGTAGAAAACATCAGAATAAGGTATCTGACAGCTTCAAGGTTTTATTTTTTTTTTTTTAACATTTCAAGGCTTGAAATGCATTGAACTCTGAACAGTTTCACTTTAGATAACTTGGAGTCCAAAATCCTTGGTCACAGTATTAGTTTAATTTATTTGAATGAGATTACTTGTTCAAAGGACAGTTTGTCAGTTTGTGGACTAGTCTTCTGAAATCTACCAGTACCAAGGGAAATATTGCTATAACTAAAGATTTATTATTGTAAGAGTGAGGATTTTAGCTCTGAATCCTTTGAAGACAACTAAAGCAAAAAGTATTCTAAGCCTCATTTGTCTCTTATCTACATATGCTGCTGGCAGGCATTGTGTTGAAAAAAAGGAATATTTATGAGGCAGTAGTTCTCATGAAACACCTCGATTTTCAGCTAGGTGACTTGCACAACTGAGGAGTTACAGTTTCTGAATTCGGGGATCTGTGTTTCTCCCGGGGAGCAGCAGTGGGTTACTCACTGCTAAGGGCAAAATGCCCACCCAGCCACCCACCCACTCCTCAGGGTGCCAGGGAAGAAAATAGGATAAGAAAACTGGTGGGTTGCGATAAAGTCATAGAATGCATACCCATTACTGTTTGAGTGAAACAGCCCTGACTTAGGGAAAATGTTTAGTGTATTGCCACTCAGGTTTCAGGTAGTGAGAAACAAAGACTGACAATAAAACAGCATCTCTGCTCTCCCTCTTCCATGCTCAGCTTTACTCCTTTCCAAATCCTGACATCCACCCATCAAGCTGTGCAGTGGGGGACGTTGTGGAGTACAGTCAGTCCCTAGCAGCTCCTCTTAGTCTCTCCTTCCATTTGATAATCTTTCTCTGCTCTGTGGGTCCTTCAATGAGCTGCAGTCCTACAGGAAAAAAACTGCTCCAGCATGAGGTCTTCCCAGGCCGCATTTTGGATCTCTGCTCCAAAATGTTGTGTCCTAGGGGTTGCAGGAGAGTTTCTGCTCCAGCACCTGTAATGCCTTTTCTCCTCCTTCTCTCACATTGATGCTTACGCTGCTTCCCACCCCTTTTTTTTTTTTTCTTCTTCCTCCCCTGCTTGTCCAGCATTTTTGCCCTTTCTTAAATATGTTATCACAGATGTGCCAATAACAGGTTCAGCTGTGTCCTGTGTTAGGTGTGTTCGAGCTGTGTCCGGCATAGGGCAACCTCGGCCTCCTCCCATTCCCCTCCACTACACAAACCTTGACGCAGACACCCAGTGCATGAGCTTGTCTGTCTGCAACCCCGACAATAGTGCTTTTAAAAATGGATCAGGGGACATACCTTTGTTCTATAACATAAAAGGTCTAAGACTGTTGTGGAAGTAACCACTTTGAACTTGACAGCATAAAAAAAGCCCTTCCATTATCTAATAACAGTTCTCTATCCGTCTATCTCTACTAAGTGCACAGATACAAACTATTTGGTTCCTTCAAAAGAATGATTATTATTATTATCTATTAAACATGCTTTTTGAGAGCAGATCACTAATAAATTGTTATTATTCCTTCCATGGTCCTGTTGTCCAACTTTGAGATTTCCATTTCTGTTCTCACCTAAACTGATCATAGAAATCTTTGTTTTAAAATAGATATTGCGTATTTGTGTAGTGTATATCATGTGATTGAGAGCACATGCACTACAGAATAAAACTGAATTACTGATGATGGATAAAAGATAAAAATGTATCAGTTCAACAAAGTTCTGATATATTTAAAATTTAGAAAATGCACAACTGCACTGGGGAAGGGTAAATAATAGCAGTAAAATTCAAGCAAAACAGTGGAAATTAAGGGCCTGAGTACACTGATGAAGGACAAGCATAGGAAAAATTTAAAATTAAACCATGACTCTCTTTGAAAAATCAAGGGGAGAAAAAAAATCTCCTTCTTCCTTCTAAAGAAATGTTTAGAAATTCTCACCTCATCTTCAGAGGTTATGAACATTAATCCAAAAGTGGGGTGATCTTGCAGACCCTCAGTTTTCAGAAAGCATATGCTAAGTAAGAGGAATAAACCCTGGCGTGTGGCTGGCATACAAATATACCATCACTACAGGTGTTTCTGACCACTGCAGGTAGAATGCAGATCTATATTTGCGCAGCATATATGCTAAACCTGTGTGTAATTGTGCTTCTGAATAAGGAATGATTTATATATTTGGTGAATCTCCAAAATTAATAGTATACAGGTAATGGAAAGGCAACAAAGAGAAATATCAGATGACTGTGAGAAGAACTTTGTAGCTGAGCTGCATTCGCATTAACTTGGTCTCCCTGAGAAATCCATCATGAGGTTCACTTGTAAATAGCCTGAAGAAAATTACCTGGATTCTGCTGTAAGAAATAATTATGATGTGACTAAAAGCTGTGTCAGTCTCAAGAACAATCCTTTTTACTTCTACCTTGCAGGAATATATTTCCCTCTGTACTTTTTATTTATGCCAATGTGTGTGTGCATACATGTGTGGAGGGCACTTGGGTGTATGGTTCTTGTTTAGAACATTAGTTTGCCAAGCAGGTAGAAAAGGTTCTTACAAATAAAAATGAACCTATTTTGAATCAGCTCATTTTGTAGTGTACAAATGTGTTGCTATTACTTAGTATTCTCTCTTACCTTCTTGTTTCTGCAGCTATTTTAGGTTTCATATTGATGGAGGTTTTTTTCAGTTGCAAACAAGTTTATTGTTATTTGTTGCAGTATAAACAATTCCAGATATGTTAGGAATTATCTCTCAATTTATATTTTTACCCTGAGAAAATTCCAGGAAAACTTGTAATTTAAGGAATGTCAGTGGCAATAAAAAGAAAGAAGTATCTAAGTGAAAATTTGTTTTTTAGCCCTGAAATGTGGTCACATAAAAATTGCATTTCACCTCCATTCCCTTTATTATTTCTGAAGGGAGATAGAAGTAAAGGATTAGTATGCAGAAAACACTCTGAACAAAGCCCATTAAGTTTTCTTTTTCTTTATAGTTCTAAAAGGTAAAAGAGTAACTCAGTTCAGGTTGAGGTTATACATTTCACAAAAATTATGCAATGACTACAGTAGCCTCTGATATCATCGTAAATGCATGGACAATGTGGTGCAAAATGTACTGGTTTTTATGAGGAGCAAGTGTTACTTCCAAAAGCAAAATAAACCTAAAATAACATTGAAGCAATAAGACAGTCTAATTGCTTAGAGACAGTTCGCGTGACCAGATTATAGTATGTCACTTCTTTTTAGATCAATCTTTTCTAAGTAAACAGACATCCTTCAGCATCCGAGTATTTCCCTGTGGCAGTCTGCTAAGAAAAACACAAAAAGAGACCTATCTGACATCGCTCTTTCCGCTAGCTGTTCCCCATGATTTATTTGAAGTCACAAGGATTACTTATCTGCTGAGATAGAGCTGCAGAGCCTGCTCGCCTGCCTGCTTGCTCTGTGTGGAGGGTCTATTGTTCTGTCACAGCACTGGAGAGATTGCCGTGGGTTGACCTTGGCTGAGTGACCTTATCAGATGTGATTTTGCAAATAATGGTATATTTCAGTAACATCCAAATATTTTTTTTCAAGTTGTTTTTTTCTTTACACATTCCAAGTGAAAACCATGAGGATTGTAATTCCAAGTAAAGGTTGCTCTGGAGAATGTTTAATATTTCTGAGGTTTGTTTTTTTTTTCATTCTCTAAGGCCTTGTACTGTCTTCTGACTCTGAAGACAGAGATGGCTGTGCCTGCAAAAAAGAAAGCTGCTGCTCTTCTGAAGAAAAGTGTAACTTCATAAATATGGCTTTAGAATCTTATGGAAGCATGGCCAATATCTGGTTATAAAACATACTTTATTACTGTAATACAGGCCTTTATGTCATCATTTTCAAAAGGTTTCAAGAGTTCATCTGAATGTATCTCTCCAGTTTAGCATCCCTGCAGACAGTGTTAGATCTAGATAAGAATACTATTTTCTTTTAGTATGGACTGACAATCTGAGCATTTTTACCTAATTAGTGTTGTCAGGAAATTAAGGGATAATAACACAAAATTTAAATCATTAAAAATGGTCATTTTTTTGATCTAGAAAATAAGTTGAAAATAGATACTGTTCAATATTCAGTATAGTGAAGATAAAAGCATAAATGCATTTCACGGAATAACACAATATAATGCAGCTCTATCCTTTTTCCAGGTGCAGTCACATTCACAGAATCAGAGGATGGGTCACTTTGGAAGGGATCACAGTGGGTCATCCAGTCCAACATCCTTGCTAAAGCAAGGTCATGCCAAAGCACGTGGCACAGGATTGCTTCCAGATGGTTCTTGAATATCTTCAGGAAGGGAGATTCCTCAACCTCTCTGGACAATCTGTTCCAGTGCATGGTCACCCACACAGTAAAGAAGTTCTTCCTTGTACATGGGTGGAAATCCCTGTGCCTGTTTTTGCCTGTTTCTTTTGCCCTGTTGCTTGGCAAAACCAAAAAGATCCTAACTCAAAAACTAACAGTTTCATCTTAAGTGGAATAAATAAGAGGGAGAAAGTTTGAAAATGCATCAACTTTCTGCTGCAATGGAGTAGCAGAAACATTATAAATCTGTATTGACAGCCACGCCTTTCCATCACTGTCCTCTCCTTAGTTTTTAATTGTAGGTAGTATGTTGTCAGAATCTAAGTTAACTCATCTGCTCTTACTTGGCTTTGTTATTTCACTGGAGAAGCACCACAAGGATCAGTGTGGGGTTCAGTCTGGCCAAGTGGAGAAATGAATGGATCCTTTCCATTTCAAATTATATGAACTTGATTTTATCTGTGTCAAGTAAATGATTTGACTAAATGTGCTTAAGAGAGAGAAAAAAAGTTATTTATTCTTTAGCTTTGCCAATGTATGCTTTTCTTTTTTAAAAAAAACCCTAAAATTTTAATATTTTGTCTAGTCTAATTTCAATCCCTCACATAACGAAACTTTGAATTATTTCCTTTTATTTTACTGAAAAAACTTTTTGAAAATGGCAGTGAGACTTTTTACCATTCTGTCTCACAGATTTACTACTTATAAACATTTTTATGGCTTTTGGTAATTTAATTAAAATTTAACTAAAAATTAATAACATAAATTCAGAAATATTTTATTAAATTAAACCCCCCTAATCTTACTAGTGAAAATTTAATTAAAAGGAAGTAGTAAGTACTGTTTTGTTTATGTATAAATTTTAGTCAATATTACTGTGTGTAGAAAAACTGTGTTGGCAAAATCCAAGAATTCCTTTATATAGAGGAAAATATTAATATATGGAAATTTGTTGGTGATAAAACCTAATTGGTTTTGATTATTTTTGAAGGAGGGGGACATTGCCTTTTTTTATTGATCGTATGTCAGAAAATCTTTATCCATCTTTTTAGTGCTATTGGAGATTAGAAACTGGCACTATGACAACAATACAGTGCAGAAATACCTGCTGGATATCTTAATAGAAAAATATAATTCATGCATCTGATTGGTTCAAAATTCAATGCAAATATAATGTCCATTGATAAACTACCAGTTCTGCATGTGAAGGAATTTAGAGGAATGTACTTCCAAACAAAAATAAAATGAAAGAGAAACAACAGCAAGACACTGGAAAATTGCAATTTAATACAAAGGATATAAAAATAATGAAGATATGGGAATCCTAGGCTGATGCTAGAAACAAAAAATTCAGCTCCATTTTTCACATCTAATATGCCAAGTATGACTGTCAAATATACCTGTATTTTCTCAGATGTTGCTCCTACCTACAGTTAATACCACTGAGTGAGCAAGACTTGTACTGAAGATTCATGCACAGTGATACAGCACTGGAGATGGTCACATTTATTCCTTTAGACACTCTCAGGTTTTAAGTTAGATACTTTGTCTCCTGAATCCTGGGCAGATCAGAGTCTATATTTGATATTATTCCCATATCTGTTGAAGATATGAGTATATAAATGCATGCTTAAAACTAGGTGTGTCTCACCATTGGGCATTTTGAAGTCTGACTAGTGTAGAACATCGAATTCCACAACCAGAACCTAATACCCATTCTAGAACCTTGACAGACGGAGGAGCATTGAGCTAGTTCACTGTCTTGAAGGGTAAGATGTATGGACTCAAATCCTTGCTCTAAATCAGGCAGTGAACTGGATCTCCAGAGTGGTAAGAGAACTCTTCAACTACTAGACAGAGGAATGGAGGACAGCAACAGCCGGCTGCTTGGGCTGTAAAGGGGATGGTCGGGTTTCTTCAGGCAAGATTGGCAAAGCAGTGATGAGTTGTGCATTGCACCAAAGCTAAGACATTAAGCAGCTTAGTGTTGTCAGAACCGGAATAGTTGCACACGTGCCCAGCAGCAAAGCTGTACTGTTAGCAATTTGGGAGCCTCAGGAGCCTGGGTACCTACTGAAGTAGGCAGCAGATCAGAGCAGGGATGTGAAGGCATAAGTTTTTACTTTAAAATGTTCATTAGAGGCAAAAATGTACAATATGATTAAGCCCAATCTTTTTTCCTTTTTGGCCTCAATTTCTGGACTCACTTACTCTAAAAACAATCCCTGAACTCTGTCAAGAAAATAAGACCAGATCCTAGCAAAAGATTTTATGATGTCTTCCAGAAGGAACCAAGAAATCTGTTCCTCGTAGTCACTTATGCTGCTGGAGCTTCAGGAGGCTTCTTTAGCTTACTCTTTACAATGTCTCTACAAGATAGGAAATTGCATGCAAAGTGATTGCATGCAACTTCAGACGAACTGAGGCACATAGGGTTAAATGTCAAGGTAAACTGATAAGATCTTGACCAGGGAACTCATGTGCTGCCTCCTTAATCCTTTTTTTTTGACCATATTCTTTGGGAGATAAAAAGAACAATAGTTATAAATTAACAGATTGGTAAGAAATTCAAGGAAGTTAAAAGATCATAAAAAAGAATGTGTGACAACCTTAGCTGTCTTAATGAGTGAAATTTTCAGTAAAAGATTTAGGTTCACATACGAGTTTTCTAGCCAAGGCAGGAAGAAGTCAATCTTTAATAAACTGGCAGCACCGATTAGATCTGCATTTAGTTGTAACATAATGTTTTTACAAATCATGATGTGTTAAGGTCAGTACACTGCATTATTAATTTGGTGAAAGGGCTAGAAGGGTCAGGAAGGCAAATTCAAGGGACTAAATATATTTTTGAAATGTTGTAGAAGGAATCTAGGGATATGGAAAAATTTCTAGTCACTCTTTATCCAGTTTAAAGAATTTGAGTTTCTCTGTAAGCATTCACAATTCACTGCAGTGAATTGTATAGATGTAATATGAACAAATAAAAGTATAATCTAGGATACCTCTTTTTTCAGATGTCCATACTCAGAAAAAATGAGAATGAGGCTGACCCTTCCCTTCAGTTAGTATATATTACAGAACAGAAGGTAAATGTAGATGGTTGAATACCTCTGAGGCAGGAAAATAAGAAAAACTAATCTGATGATGGTTATGCAGTTAAATCTGAGATGGACCATATGCTTGAGAATTAGATTCTAACCCACTTAAGGATGATGAGTGAATTCATACTTCTACAAGGCCAGACATTTACTATAGGAATCTATCTTCTGAATGGATGTTCAGATTTGAGTTAAATTTAATGGTAGTCAAAAACCAGAACAGCTCAAACAGGAGTTTTTCAGTTCAGCCAACTCTTCAGGCAGAGCTCTCTGAAAAGCACAGCTCTGGTTTTGTTTTGGTTCCCTCCCTAGAGACATACTTTTTTTTTTTTTCTCATTCTGCATCCTCAGCTGTTGGTTATCAAATCTCTGTTGGAGAATTTAATGAATAAAAGTCTGTGGGGATTAACTTGATAAGAAGTTCATGTATATCAAACAGTAAAATGCTGTTGTAATGCAATGGTTCGAAATCTTATCAGTAGTAACATATTAATAGTGGCACATTTTTTGGAAGGCTTTGCAGGAAAGGATGTAAACAGGCTGGGCACACTGAAGGGAACTTGACCCAGGCTCCTGCTTCTAATGTGATAATTTAGTTTTTAACTTGATAGCAGTTTCCTAGCTCCATACCTTACTGAGTGGTTTAATTAAAAAAAAACCCCAGAAGTATAAGAGGTTGACGGGTCTTGGAAATATAAGGCATGTTATCAGCATTTTCCTGGGGCATGAGATCTACAGTAATAGTTTAACTGGTGTAGCAACGGCCCTTTCTAAAAAAGTGACTCGCATTGGAATGATAAAAATACTCAAGTGTTAACTGCTGCTGCATATGGCTCTGACTTAAACAAAGAGTGTCATTCAAGTGCCGTAGAAATGCCAGGCAGGGAAGGCCATATCCCACATGGCTCTGACCCTGCTCTGACTCAGGATAATGCTGCAGAAAAGGCTCCTTATGTTTCTCAACCTGGGATGCTGGTTATCTGCTAAGGGGAAAAGAATATATCAGCTAACATGCTAATCTAACTGTTAACAATTTTTTTCAGTTTTCTGGATATGATGCTCATTTTGAGAAACACTGAAGGGTGCCCCAAGGAGCTGGAAAGTTAGGTACTTGTAGCATTTAATAGGTTTAGTTATTAAAGCAAAGTCCGTAGAAAGTAGTTAATCAAGCTCAGAAAGAGCAGTAATAAAATATATTTTACAATTGTTTTGAAGCTTTACTTTTCTGGTCTGATACAAAGAATTTGGAGTCAGAAAAATTTGACTTTGAGGACTTTATCTTTGGTTCAGGCCAAGTGTTTGCTCAGAGTGCTGGACTTACAACTTTTGGCTCATAGAATGATGGTGAAGGCTAACTTCATCCACTGGACCTTCAACTGGCCATCTCTCTGTCACTGTCTTCCTAGAGGACACCCTTCGGAGTAGAAAGAAAAACTTCCACTGATGTCTGAGGTCATTAGAGTAGATACTTTGTACTTATCTGGCACTACCTTTACAAAGAGCTATATACGAGCTTTCCTCTTTTTTGTCCTTTTCAATGGGAGGTAAGAACCGAAGTTACCAAATTTACTGAATTTACTGAAGAACTGAAGTTACTGAATTATGGTCATAATTTCAGTTATTGACCAATCAATAAATGCTACAAAATAATGTGACCCAAGAGGGTTATTGAATACAGGTTAAGTGCAATTTTTAGTATCAGAACTTAGAACTGAAGAGGTAGGAGATAAACAGGCTTGTAATTTAAAGACGAGAATGACCACATCTCAGAAGAATTGTAAATCTGCTTACAGCTACAATTTTGATCGCTGATATGTTTGTCATGTGTTCTGATTTTGCTTGCTTAAATTTTGTGGACTAATTTTATATCACTCAATTAGTATTTGTGAATGGTTTATGTATAAATAACTGTTGTCCAAATATTAAGGCTAAATTCTTATCACACCATTTTAATAATTCCATGGGTGTCAGTCAAGCTGCCCACATGAATAGATGAAAACTGTTTTTGTATCAGTGTTGCTTACTACAGGACAGTGAAAATTTTTTGTGGCTTGTTAGCTTTAAGCCCGAATTAAACATAATTCTATTGATGCTATTTTTACTATAGAGTTGATTTCTTCTATTTTTTCAGAATACACGAATGTGTTATATTATATCATATATATATTATTGATATATACCAGAGTGTTTGTAGTACAAGAATGAACGTAATGGAGTTTTAAGTTACATGTGTCTGGACAGAAGCTTTGCAAGCATTTTGAAGTCATAGAGAAATAAGGTGCATTCACACTGTCAAATGATGACACTTGATTACTATCTTCACCAGGTCCCAGGAGTATTATCTTTTGGGTCTCAGAGTCTAGTGATACATGGAAGCTACTGATGGATTAGCTGGTTATTGAAAGTGGCTTTGCATGCACCCGAAAGCTAATGAGGGTAGCAACTATATTTTAATTCCTGTGATATAAATTCATGTTATTAGTGGTTAAGTTATAAGACATCAGAATATAATTTGCAGTGTTCATCTTCTGAAGAAGTGTATACAGCAGAATGCTGACTGTAATAGAAATACACTAGCTAAGATAGCTTAAGGGCATAAATAATTATATTATTATATTATTTAAAAAATAATACAGCAAAATATCTGTGCAAGATTATGATTTAATGATTGTACCTATGCATCTTACGGAAGTGAACTGAAGTGGTATTTTAAAACTTCTATAAATTTTGAATTCTCAACTAAGGAAACTAGTTAAAAACTCATTATAGAATGTAATGGTAGTGTCTACTTAACAGTGTTTTTTTACTGTTTTACACAGCCAATTTTGAGAGCTTGATGTAATCCTGATTAAGCAAAGAAGCTCCAAATCAGATTATACATCTGGTAGCAATTAGATGGAACCATTACCATCTGAGAATATAGTATTTCCACTGGAAAAAAATAATAAAAAACCCCCCTGATACACTCCATGGTATAATTAAGATATAGTTGAGTGTAATCTTCTTGTCTTTTCATAGACAGTATTCATACACATTTATAATCCTTGCCCTTTTTCCAGCATATTGAAATGAAGAATGCCTCATGGATGACAAAACTCCTTCAGACTGTCATGTTTTACTAAGTGTTGTGAAAAAGAAAAAAGAAGTGGAACTATTTTCATTGTGATATCTGAATAGAGAAAATATGGAAGAATCTTTAGCATAAAGAGGATCAACTCACTGACATAAGTGAACAAAAGCAAGAATTAACACTAGCTAATAATTAGAGATAGTTAATTAATAGTCACAGGAAGTGAGTGGAAGAAGCTCCATTTTAACATATTAAAAATTTATATCACTAGAGAATTTAGTTTTGGACGATAACCCTCCTCTGACAAGAAGACAGATTAGATGACCTACATTCCCCACCCACATTTTTATTTTATGTTTTTCTGTGAGTCTCTTGAGCTTTTTAAGTAAACAGAAGATCATATAAATGAAATATTTAAAAGGTAAATAGAGTTTTAGAATCATGTAAGAGGACTTGCTGAATGAGATGTTAAATATTCTGCTCTGAACAATGGGCTGCCTGAGGTGAACCTAGTCTGGTGATTCACATTATCTGAGATTAAGCAAATGGATTATGATGTTTTTTCTAGCTGAGCATACTTGGAATAAGACTAAGGATGTTGTTTCATATGGTGTAGACAGCCGTATGTACCATTTATAAATCTCTGAAAACAAGTTCTAGTCTCTTTTGTTTACGTAGGACTTAGGTGAGTATGATAAAATTTTATGCAATGCTTACCAGCTCTATGGCATTAGAGGTATTCTTATGTATTTAGAATGAAGTGTTTCACTTAGTGTCAGCAGCTTTGTGCATAAGCTTTGAATGAGTGGTTTTGTTTATGAGAATCTGGGGAAAGGGATGAAATTCCAATTTCTGTTTGGTATGTTTTTGAGAATAAATTTCTTAACACTGCGGTTGCCAAAATATCTTAGACATTCTGTATCATGTAATATCAGCTATTTTTTAATTTTATAATAATACCATTTAGAGGATGAAAAACAATAGTATATTTAAGATGAAATGAAGCTATTACAGTGTGATGACCTGCAGTATGAAAAAGTAACTTCTACAATAAGTTGAAAAACAGTAGTTCATTCTTCATAAGTTGAACAGTTGTTCGTTGTTGAAATGTTTTTTGTTTGTAAGATGCAATTATAAGGTATCTGATATACCTCTTTGATTGTTTTTTGTTTTAGCACTTAGAGAGATTACAATTTACAGCAAAAATAAGCTCTTAAAAGGAGACATTTTTTCCTATATTCTTGTTGTTATTCAAAATAATGAACATTTAAAAAGTTCCTAACTCCTAGTGAAGGCAAAACACTCATTCTAAAGCACTGCATTATTGGGAAAGCTGTGAGAAAAAAATCTTATCAAATCTGACTTTGTTTGAACCTTGACTATCTTGAAAAATAACATTTTCTTATCAGTTTCAGAACTGATGTATGTAGTAGAAAAATGGGGAAAATACTGTTCTCCACATTTTGTTTAATATATAGTAGCCAGAGGATTTCCATTAGTCGGTATGTCTGCTATATCAAGGTGATGTCATCAAATAATTACGTTAATTTGATAACAAACATGTTTCCTGAGACTGCTATATAGCTTTTCAGTAAAACTCCACTAAAACTGCTTCCTTGAGGCCGAATAATTGACTAGCCATTCCTACTTTGTGTTCCAAAGCAAGCCCACCATTAAGATAAGTTCAGTCATTTAAAGCATTGTTATTACGGTATCTGCATGTAGATTGGATTGAAATCAAAAGATTGAGGTGAGAGTACTCTACTTTCAAGCATGAAGATTGTCCATATAGTTGTAGAAATGATTTGTTGTCTAAAAGACCAGTACTTAAATGTGTCTATTTAAAGGCTACTCCTGCCGAAGGACACCTGAAATTTTTTGATTTATATAGGATTTATTAAAGTTTTACAGACTTTTTTTTTTTACTAAAGTGTCTTGTTTGATCAGTAAGTTTTTTTCCTCAGTATAAATGCAGACATTTTAGTGGACATGTACCATGAAAAGCAAACGACCTGTCAATTTATGATGCAAGCTTACTTTAAAGTCTGTTTTAGACCTTATCGTGATAAGTGTAGTAAATCAAGATATTTTTCTCCAACTCCAGTGGATATGCCTTGATATGAAACTAGATCAGAATGAAGATGTAGGATCAGAATGAATTACTTTGTCTTTAAGTTTTGTTATTTTGAATTGAAAAAGGCTCATGCCATGGTACAAATCATTCCCTCCTAATAATCCCTTCTAATATCTGAAATATGAAAAGTTGTCATTAGTTTTCTTCATCCTCAAGTAATGATGGACTGACAAACCTCCTTCTTCTAATGATGGGTCCTGCACAAAAATGATAGGAGGTTTGAAATTACATTGGAGAGTTTTGGGAATATTTGCAAGTAGAGCTATGCTAACTTAATTTGTCAGTATTGGAATCTTTGTGGAATTTAGAGGTAACAGCTTGGATTTATTTAAATCCAATGTTTTTTGGCACAACTTTCTGCTGTTGGTTTCTTATAAATCCTCTTTCTGCACCTTTCAAAATGAAGATCATATTATTAATAGTTTTAGGAAATGTTTTACATCCATCTCCTCTTTCTTCCAGATTGCTGTCGAAATGAGCGAAACACCTTCGACTAGTTACTCAGTGAATCATCCAAACTCCTCTGAGAGTGAACAGAGTTTATCCACGCGCCATTTCAATGTTACTGAACCTGTTGTTGCCAAACGGATTTGTTTCTATAAAAGTGGAGATCCCCAGTTTAATGGGATCAAGATGGTCGTCAACAGCCGGTCTTACAAAACATTTGATTCCTTGCTGGATAGTTTATCCAAACGGGTCCCGTTACCTTTTGGAGTAAGGAATATTAGCACACCAAAAGGGAGACACAGCATCACCAATCTAGAGGATCTTGAAGATGGAAAATCTTATATTTGTTCCCATCAGAGGAAAATGAAGCCTATCAACCTGGAACAGGCTAGCAAAAAGCCACTGCCCTGGCAGATCAGCAGGCCTATCAGTGCTCGTCGTCGAGCTGTGCAGTTAGCAAGGGAGAATGAAGACAGACTTGGCCATCGAGAAAGAAAAATAACAACTCCCAAAAAGATGCTTGTTTTCAAAAATGGTGATGTAAGACTTAGGCGTACCATAGTTTTGGGAAAGAAAAATACACAAACATTTGAGGCATTTCTGGATCATATGAGTGAATTAATGCAATATCCAGTTGCAAAACTATATACCACTGATGGCAGAAAGGTGAGAATAAAGATGAGTACTGACAATTTTTTTTTTTTATGATTGCTTCTAGATTATTTTAAATTATAAAGATGATTTTATACATTATAAGCTGGTCTGGTATAAGATCTGATGTGCTGAATTTCACGTTTGCTTTCTTTACATATTTTTCCCTTCGGAAGGGCTACTTGCTTGGAGGAAATACGCTGGAATCTTACAATCAGGCAGAAGAAACTGAGGACATCTTATTTTAAGCAAAAAGAAAAAAACCATTTTTTTTGTCAAACTTAGGCCTCTTTCAAGTATGCTTTCAAATCTATCTTACTGATTTACACAGAAACTTCCTTTAGGCTTAGTGCTGCTGTTTATCTGTGATTTTTAATGTTTTAGAAACAAGATCAGTAACATCTAATAACCACACATATTTTTTTTTATTGCACAAATGCAGAATGTTGTCCCATTAATGACTTTGAACTTTGACAGCTGATTGCCTATTACAGTGTTCACACCACAGACCAAGTTCTGTACCTATAAACTCAGATAATGCAGCACTAATAATCCAGATGTTCATCTCACATGCTGTTTTATCTAATTTTATTTCACTGAGTGTTTTTTTTCTCTGTGTTATATAACCACAGAAGAACATTTATGATTACACTTAGAGCGTATTTAGGAAGAGGATTCCATGCAGAGCTCCTAGAGTTCAAGGGAAATCTCGTGTTTACCCTCAATTTGGGGAAATTGTGTATTAGGTTGGAAAATGCACCATATTACCTATAAGTTAGTGAAGTGCATTTTGTATACATTATCTTACAATATATTTTGGAACATAAATTCAAAACAGCTGGACAAGGCTCTGAGGACCTTGATCCAGTCAGACCTGCTTTGCGTAGAGTTAGACTACATGATCTCCAGAGATCTTTTCCAACGTATATTGTTCTGTGCTTGTGTCCTATTTCTTTGTGGAAGTAAGGGTTAACTGTTTGTGGTGTATTCTGAATTTTTCCTCCAAACATATCTTTGTATATGTGCCTGCCTCCAAGTGCATATTTGTATTTCTTGGCTATGAACAATCACTGGACAAAATTGCATGTGCAGACACTTTAATGATAAGAAAATTTTGATCTGGATTCCAGTTGCTTCTTGAAGTCATTTGCCAACATATTTACATAACAAGATATACCTCCATAGAAATAGGAATTGCCTTATAGGAATCGAAATATTAATTCCATGCTGTGATACATATTTAATAGTCTGCTGCAAATGAATGTAGAGTCTCAGAAGTGAAGATATTAAAGCTTGCAAGGGACAAATCTCTTACATTATTTTTTTTTGTTATTACTCAGACAGAGAATTTAATATTACTTTTTTTTCCTAGGTTCCTAATCTTCAGGCCCTGGTATTGTGCTCTGGAGCTGTAGTTGCAGCAGGGAGAGAGCCTTTTAAACCAAGCAATTATGAATCTCTTGGGTATTTACGGCCTGCTAAATTGCTTGGAATTGGAAATCGTGTGTACCCAAAAGCAAATGCCAAGTCAGAAAGTGAAAAAAGTAAGTCCTTTGAAATAATTTTTATTTTATTAATTTGTTTATCTCTCGCAGCATAAGACGTAAACAATGACAATCTTACTGGGATCAAGGATAATCCAAAAGCCCAGTTGAAACTGTTTATATTTGCTGTGATTCCACTATAAGCTGAAGAAAGATCAAAGTGTTGATTTTCTTTTTAAAATATAAGTTTATCCTAAGTATTCAGCTAGTATGCGTATTTTATTTCTAATAGACTTACTTAGAACATGGTTGCAAATCTATTTTAATTCACTTGGTTGTCATTGTTAAAGTTGATAATGACAGTGGTAGAAGAGAAAGCGCAGGCTACTTCAGCCTCTTAACTGACTGAATTTCTTCAACAAAACTTTTGTTCACTATTCAGAATTTACCTTAACAAGTAGAGGTTTGGCTTGTCATGACCTGCACTTTTTCCCTTGTCCCATGTTCCACATAGACAGGAAAACCAGTATAGCATCCATCCACTCGTAAATTCATCAAGTTTTTAAAGCTGCTGTTGTCTAAACAGAGTGTCATCTGTTCCTATACCCTCCTGCATGTGATACATGTTTTTTGGATAATTTTGGGATTACTTTCCTTTGGATTACTCACAGAGTTGTGTCACTGATAAAGTCAGTAAGAGTGTGGAGTGGCCAGAGAATGATCAAGACCATGAGAAGTTGTTGGGGAGAAGCCAAGCTAGATAAATAGATAGGCTGAGGCTGAGGGCAACAAAATGCTGTGACACCAGAGCTCTAGGATGTGTGGGAATTTTTTGCATTAGAGCATCCTGTAAGGCTGAGGTACTGTTTAGGGAGAAACTCAATCAATCCAGAGGTACCTGGATTGCTACCACTCCATGTTGTACTGGAGAACCCAAGGAACACTGTAATTGTTACTGTACTGGGACTTTCCACAGTAACCTTGACGGTGTCATGGAGCACAGTGATTTCTTGAAGAAGATTTTATATTTCTTGCACTTTATTATTATCACCAAACTATTAATTTTAGTTTGACCTGCACAGCTTGAGACCTGTTTGCAGAGCAAACTAATGAGTCATGAGAGCGTGAATATGTTGGGAATGAAAGTTCTGCAGAAACAAAAAGTCACACGCAAATTTTTCTTTGAGACAGACTGAGCCTTGTGATGGTAGAAAATGTGAGTTGCTGGGAATCTGATAAGTTCCCTGTTCTGATTCTTAGTTAACAGCAATCACAAAAAGAGGGAGGAAAAAACCATCCTCTTTTTGTCCTTAACCTCAGAATTTTAAAAGTACCTTGTGTAGGAGGCGTCACTGGTGATGTAAGAGCATGGAAAATCAAATTTCAGACTCTTTGTTCCAATTCCATTTCCTGCGACAGGGAAGGTGAGATTTTTACTTTGGGAAGCATCAATCTGTGTTTAGTACAAACCTTTAACTCTGATTTTGTTCACTGTCAAGCATATGCTTAAGAAACTGGCAAGGCACTTTGCCTGTATTATAGACATATATCTATATATATCATAATACAGTGAAACACTTGAACCACTCAAACAAACAAACAAACAAAAGCTTCAACTGAAGAAATCTATATGTTGAAATGTTTTTCTGTAAGTGAAAGCTGTCTATAAAATGGTGGTTCATGTGTATGTGGGTGTCACTGTCAGTTTACAGTAACACCCTCCTTTGTGTGGATGTACCTGCACTATTTCCCTTGCATGTTCAGAATATGCTGGAAGACAGCAGAACTTTATTTTTGGCATATTCTTTTATCTCTAATGTCTTCAGTGACAACTGCTAGAGAGAGAGATGAAATATATTTTTTTAAAAAGCCAAGTTATTGCAGAGTAATCAAAACCTATTGTGGGATTATATAATGTGTATGCTAACACATTTTGGGCCATATTCAAAATTCTCTGAAGCCTGGAAGCATTCTCATTGGCTTTGCTGAGGTTTGCACCATTGTCTACAGTACTTATGCATAAATAAGAACTTCAGGGTTTACCTCTTTATAGAAGGTCAGTCCAAGGGACCGGATCTGAACCCTTATTCGTGTGTCAGTGACACTACACAGAGTAGTTAATGATAAATTGTAGGTTGTTAGATTATAGCCAAGGAGATCTATGCCACCTTGGCTGACATGTTTTGGTACAACCATATGAACTAATGGGAAATGATATGTTCATGATAGCTAAAGCATAAAGAGGAAGTAAGCTGGTAGCTTGAAGCCCAAAAAAGTAAGGGCCTGTGAATCTCTTGAAAGGCTCAAGGCAACCTCAGCTCCCAACTGAGTGTAAAATGAGATAATCTAGTATATTTTAGGCTTTGGAAAAAATAAATAAAAAATAAATAAGGCTATAGTTTTGGCTTTGGAAAGAACCTATTATAAAATAAAATTAAGCCGAATGGTATTTAAATTCTTGATTCTTTATTAAAAATCTCTTATATTTCTGTCTCTAACAACTTCTTAAATGAACACCAAGATTAACCACGTTTTTCTCTGTACTTTCTAATGCAAAATAAATAAAAAACAAAGTGTGTAAAATAAACACACTTCATTAGCATGTTTGATACTAATTTATCTCCTTTCTTCTTTTCTCTTTCTTTGTTCCCTGTCTGCTGTCTCATCATCTGTCTGCTGTCTCATCATCTGGATCCTTATCCATGATATTTATCTGCTCTGCTTTCCACCTACTGAATGAAATTGTGTTCTTTCAATATAATTTTTGGTAGTGAGAGCTGAAATGGACTCTAGCTCAAGATCTCAGATATTCTCAGTTTCTTCTGACAAAGGGTCCAGCAATGATAACAACTCAAATGACAACAACTCAGATTCTTCGTATGTTCTTGACAGTCAAAATGGGATAGAAGGAAATCAGTCAATTATTGGTGAAGACTTATCTGTGGCACAGTATCAAGATGACATTGAGAAATCTGTTCACGTTAATCAAGATGGCAGTATCACAGTGGAAATGAAAGTTCGATTCAAAATTAAAGAGGAAGAAACCATAAAATGGACAACCACTGTAAGTCGTGCTGGCCTTTCCGATAACAAACATACCTCCATTTGCAATTCTGCAGTGAATGTGGAAGACCGCTTACCCAATGCGAATCCATCAGAATGTATAAATCCAAAAGATGCTCCATTTTTGAAGACCTGCAATAAAGAAGAGGAAGACTCATTAGAGCAATCCAATGCAGAAGTGTCAGAAAAAGAATCAGATGCTGATTTAAAAACTGCTGATTGTAATGTCTCTGATCAGAAGAGTTCTGCTGATTTAGACATAAACAAGGTACATGAGGAAAATATCAAGCCTCGCTTTTATAGGCCTCCCACCCCTGGACCAAGGCGTGTTAGGCAAAAGAAAGCAGTAGTTGAAAGTGTCACTTTGGTATCTGAGAAAGAGGTTCAAGAGAAGACAATAAGGCAGTTTTCCTACAGTGAGGAAATAGAGAATGGAGAAAAAACATCTGAGTATCGCATGGTAGCTCATTCAAGCAGAAAAAAGTCGAGTGTCAATAATCCAAAGTTTAGTGAGATGAGTGGCAATAGTTTATTAAAGCTTTCTTCGGAGAACATAAAAGAAGAAATGCTTTTGAAAGTAAGCCATAAAAGCAGTGATTTAATAGAAACCACAAACAGAAAGACATTAGAAGTGCCTGAGGAGGAGGAATTGGTACAGAATATATTGGAAAAATCAGCTGTGGGACAATGTCCGCATGATAGTTTAGAATCAACCTCCAAAGCTAACATCAGTGGTTTTATACCATCATCAAAAATTTGCCAGACAGCTAGGCCAGGTTCAGCAGACCACATCCATAAGTCGTGTGAAATTAAACAAATAAAAAGATCACTGAGTTCTTTCATTATGTATTCAGAATTATGTCAATCAAAAGAAGAATTAAAATGCAAAGCTGCTGGTTCTCAAGATGCAGTGCATTCAGCCTGTCCTGGACATTGCCAGACAAAAGTACCTCCCTGTAGTAAGGATCCTACAGAGAAAATGAATCCAACAGCTGTGTTCTTTCCTACTGTTACTGAAAGTGAGAATCAAATCAGTATCAGGACTGAATCTACGATGACAACACAGCTCATTGATAACATTCAATCTGCATCATCCCTCACTAAAAAGAAGAAGAGGAGAAAATCATCTAGCTTTTTAGAGAAAGGTACATATGAAAATATAAAAGATCAAGAAATTTCAGGGATAATTAAAAGCGAGGAAATGCATATCCCAAGAAAAACCACACAGGATTCCACAACAGAGCCTAGGGATGACTATTCTGAAATGGCTCAGAAAAAAGAATCTGGAGTTTTTGTTAAAGCCAATGATGGGTCTGTAAATTCCGACAAAAGCGTATGTCCTGAAGATGAGCTATGTCACCAGGATTCAGTGGAACAAAATGGATCATCATCTGGTAAGAAAAAAAGAAGTAGTAGCAAGAAGTTGGCCAAGGTAAAATTGAAGTCAGGCAAAAAAAGTAGTACCATTTCGTCTGCAAAGACTGAAGATGGTTTAATGACTGTTAATTCAAACAATGAATCTGATCCCAGCCAGGATACACTGAGTACCGAGCAAGAAGGCACACATCTTATAACCAGTTCTTTCAAACAGACACCAAACTCATCAGTAATTTCAAAGCCATTGTCAGAAGTGCCAAAGAATCTTAGCTGTGAAAAAGAAAAAGTTAAGAATGATTTGGAAAATTTGCCATCAAAGAAAGAGAAAAAGCAAAAGGCAATGAAGAAAAATCAAAGTAAAAGTGCAAATAAGTTATACATGTCAGAGAGTGCCATTACACTAGAGGCTCTAAAACAGAAGGCTTTTCAGGAGGAGGTGGTTGAACATTCACTTGAAAACTATGTCCAATCGTGGCTGAAAAACTCACTATCAAATTCTGTTTTACCCCCTATAAGGAAAAAAGAAGAGACTACAGAGAATAACAGTGCTTGTTGTTCTCCTAAAGAAAATGCTAACACTTCTATAGATGAAGAAATGAGATTTATCACAAATAAAATGCATGTGACTGGAAAAAACCATCTGCTAGAACATAACCTAACCAAAAAAACTTTAAAGCCTATTGGTAAATTGAGATCTTCAGAAGAATCAGCCAAGAATTCAGGTGAAAACCAAACTGACTCTTTGATTCAGGCTAATACAACTATACTAGAAGCAGCTGAGTATTCACTAAAGTCAGAATTTCATCAGAATGGTAAGCTGCACTTGTTCCATGAAACACACAGCAATGATAAAGAGTTTGCAGAAGCTGATATCCAAGATACCAGTCTATGTCAAAGAAAAAAATCTGAAGTTGCTGTTCAAGTTGATTGCACAATTGTTAATGAGAATATTGGAACTGATGTTCAGAATAATTGCATGTCAAGCATGTTGCTGAATGAACTACAATCAGCTTTGCTTGGTGTCCAGAAAGAGCATAGTGGGTGTATAGGGAAAGCTTGTAGCCTTTCAGGTCTTTCTCCCTCAGCTTTTGGTTCTTCATCCAACATCCTCCTAGCTTGGCTACTTGTACTGAATCTGAGAGAGACTTTGATTGGGACAATAGCAGATGATATGCAAAAAACTGCCTGTAGCTGTTCTGAAATACTCACACAGTTGCAACATCTGAAACAAACTATGGCTATAGAAAAAGATGATGAGCTGAAGGCTGTCTTCTCACATTTTCAACAATCAACTGAAAATAAGTTATTACACTTTAAGAGGGAACTTGAAAAGCAGAACTCTCCACATTACCATGAGAATATGCCTGTATCTGAAATTCATAATGGTATACATTTACATGAACATGAAGAATCAGTTAAGCCTTGTATTCCAATGGATAGTGTCAATCCTGAAGAAGTTCTAAAATTAACTGGGGAATTAGAAAGCTGTTTTGATATACAGAAGGATCTTTATAGAGAGACAGAGACCTCAGACTTGATTGCTCCCAAAGCACAGCTAGATGGTCAATATGTGAATACTGATTCAAATACCTGTAGCCTTCCATCAGTTATAGAGACACTTGAAGGAAATGAAGAAATGCCTGATAGCTTATTTGAAAAAACAGAAGTTAAGCCTACTGATACATCATTTACTAATGAGGAGTCAGAAACATCAGTAGAACCGAACTCGACAGTTCACAGTGTAATTTCGGATGATAAAAATTGTATTTTAGATCAGGATACTTCCGAAATAGAAAGTGAAAAAGATATTGTACATGTTACTGCTGATAAAAGTGAAGATGAAGATGTTGATCTAAAGTCATCAGATAATGGCAATCCCCCCCCAAACCAACTTAAACTATCTGCTGAAACCTCTGTGGAATATAATAATGAGGATTATTCTGTACAGGATGAAAAGGAAGATGCAGAAACTTCTGAGGAAGCCTCTGAGAGGTTATCTACAGTCTCTCCATTATCATTTCGCTATGAATCAAAGCAAATTACAGAATGTGACGTGAGTGAAGGAGAACAGAAATTGCAAGTAGAAGAACTGGAGAACAAAATGTGTTCAGATACTTCTCAATTAAAAAAATGCTTAAAAAGTCCTGCTACTTCAGACTGGTCAGATTACAGACCGGATTCTGAAGAGAGTGAGTACAACCGTAGAGCATCCAGTGATTTGACCAATGAAAGTGGAGAGGAAGCAGTACTTGAAAAACATTATAATACTGGTTATGTAAAAAGAACTATTGAACGACTTTATGGCAAGACAGAAGCTTCATTTAAGCCTGACTATCACAAAGGATTTCCTTATATGTCAAAAACATTTCAAAATGATACTGAAGGATTCCACTCTGCTGTGGGGGAAAAAATAGTTTATTTTTCTCAAGAACCTATGTCTTATTCTGCAGAGAAGTTGTCACATTCTTCACTACCATTACAAGAATATCCAGTAAATATAAACAGTGATGGTAGTATATCGAGAAGGGAAAATACTTCTTTACCATCACCACAATCTACTCTTAACAGAGAAGAGACAAGCGATACTAATGGTTGTTTAGGGGAATCTCCAAAGCAACATTGTCAACCTAGCATACAAGCTAGTGAAGATGAAGGAATATTGATCGATAAAGGCAAATGGCTTCTCAAAGAAAATCATTTGATAAGAAGATCACCACCTGAACAGATTGGAATGTATGGTAATTTGGAAACGTCAATTGATACTAACAGTGATGAAGTTCCATACTCTCACTTTGGCGATCTGAATCAGTACCCAGTCCTTGATGAAATCTCTTCTTCAGAACTTGAAAACATGATTAAACCCCCTGACAATCTTTGTAACTACTTCAATATGCCTCATAATAGTGATTCAGACCCCTTTCAGGACGAGTTAAATACAAAAAGCAAACCTAGCCGGAATGGCAAGATCCTTCCTATAGCAAACAATGAAAAGGACAAACCATCAGTCATGATAGGTTCTACTTCCTCACAAGCCGATGCCAATTTTCCAGCCTTTTCATCTGTAGAATTTAGATTGCCTGATAACAAGGTGCATCCACTGGTAGAGCCTTCAAATGCTAAACCCATACAGTCTCAGCCAAGTGATATTAGTAATGCTAACAGAAGTGCTCTTCAAGAAGAAGATTCTCTGGATAGACTCCATGCTATATGTGGCCAACATTGTCCAATACTGATGGTAACAGTAATACCAATTAATGAGCAACAGAGAGGATATGCCTACCAAAAAGCATCTGATATTGAGAACCAGCTGTGTCAACATTTGCTGGCCAAAAAGAGTGAACATTTAGAATGGTCAGGTGAAGATTTAACAGACAAAAATAATCATGTGACTTTGAAGAATAACTCTATAAGTAAGATTGCCAATAGTATTTTTAATAGGTTTTATGCTGGTAACACCTTAGATTTTATTAGTAACTTTGGCGTACTTGCATCTTCAACTCTGAAAGACACAAATAATTTAGAGAAGTTACATTTTACAGAGGATATAAATGTTAAAACCATGGAGTTCAGAAATTTTGAAAATAATGTATTCAAACACATACCCACTGATCTTGTAATGGGCACAAATAGTGAGGTACCAAATGGAGAAACAAAAATATGTCAAACCTTAAGAATGTGTCTAATTAATATTCGAGAAAAAACGTCTCCCATATTGGCAGATCCAGTGGAATCCTGTCATTCTGAAACATTTCCGAAGTGTGACACTTCCTTAAATAGCATTGAACATAAAGCCTCTGAAAATACGGAAAATGAAAATGCCTTTCCTACAGAGAAAAAGAAAAGGAAGAGGATGATGAAAAAGAGGAAGAAGTAATTTCTTTTTACAATGAACAGTGGAAATAATAAAGATGAGAAAGACTTGTAATAGAGATCTTGATATTTCTATAACATAGATTAGTGAAAACATCTCCAGGAAAAAAGAAATCACATGAACTGCTGAATGCCACAGCCAATAAGACTCCCAATGTGAATACCTAGATAAATATGAATCACAATTGTATATCATTGCTGAAATAAAAATATTACTTAAATTTTATGGGAACCAACATAGGAAGAAAAGCTGTTCTTCTAAGACAATGATTTCTTGGTTTAAACCCAGTTTTTCCTTGAAATAGCTACTGCTTGTTAGAACAGAGAACTTACCCAAGTTTAAAATAAGATTCCCATGTTTTGTGACATTTGAAAAAGAGTTTGAAAAATGTCTTTCAGTAGAAATGCTTTTCCTGGAACAAAATGAACTGACATGTTTAATTTGAAATGAGAAGTAGGAAATACTATTCAAATTCTGTAATACAATAACAAGTAGGAAACAGAAGGCATGTTAATTTTATATAGATGTACATCATCAAATAGCTGTTTGAGTTTTTAAAGACCAATGGCAGAATATTTATGTGAGTACAGAGATTTTTCAGGCCATATGTAGGATCATCCAGACACCAAATAAAGTTTGCCTCTGTTAGCTAGAGAACACTAGGAAAGGGATATTTAGGATCGAGAAGAGAGACTGTATGTCAACAGACTTTCTGACTCCTGCCATATTTCCTTCTGAGGCAGCACCACTTACTTAAAATTGTTCTACCTACAGTACAAGTTTTAGTTGTGTGTTCTTTAACCTCTTTACATTAAAGACAGTCTGTTTTTAGTTTTTTTGTTTTGTAAATATATTGTATTATGAGTATTCGAGGCATATGAAATGTTTCACATCTTTCAGTCTGTTATTAGAATTATTTTGGATAACTGTTTACAGCATTTTTTTAATATTACACGTGCATAGTAAGCACTTACATATGGTTTACAATTTTCAGTAAATGATTTTAAACATAAAATTGGAAGATATTTAATGTATATTTTGATTAGGCAGAGTGTTTCAGTTTTTTGGTTAGATTGTAATTCCTAACTCTGCATAGCACCTTGATTCAATGTCGTCAGAGATATACCTGAAAAGAGGTGTTATTTTTCTGCTAGAGAATGAGAATTCGGCCACTCTCTATTCTGAGGCTGTGTCTAAAATAACTGGCATGTTCCCGCTGTGATAAGCCATGAGTCATGATCCTTTGATTATCCAGATTTGGGATCTAATAAAAGGCTTATGCAAATTCCTTTTGGCCCAGAGGCTTTGACTGTCTCCATGTGGGACAGAAGGCACGTGGAAGGGAAGCAGAAGTTGGATCTGAAGCAAAAGAGATTTGCAGTAGGGGTAGGAATCCTAGAAACACTCTTCAGTTCTTTTAAGGAGTCCAAATGGCAAATATATCTCCCCATAAATAACTGTTTTGTTTCTGTTGTTTGAAGCACCGTATTCTATGTAATAAACTACTGTTACAACCCTAAAGCAAGTTATATTGTCTAATATATTTCACACCAAATAGCTATGTGTTATTTCTTTTGCTGGCCTTTTTTCTGGTGTTCTGTCCATCTCCACTTTTTTGGCATTCTCCTTGACATGTTATCAAACTGCTCAAAGTGAGGAGTCTCAATGGTATTTTTTCATCCTTTTACATATTGATACAGAAATGAAATCTATGTTTGGAAAATGAATGTCAGAATTGCTAGAATCCAACTGAATGTCACATAGCATTCTGAGAACCAAGCTTCTATGCTGTAAAGAATGTCTAAATGCATAGACAGGCAAATTAACGTCTCCCTCACTCTCAGTATTTCTGATGGATCCTCAGCACCCTGTGCTGCATTCACAGCATCTTAACATTCTCAGATGAAGGTTTGAGAACGTTTAATCAGATGCTTATTACTGCATTACTGAGAGTTACTGAGCAAACTAGGCACTCAAATGGTGAGATGTGAGGTACTCCTAAGGTTACAATTGGCAGAAACCACAGCAAGTGGTGAAATGGTTGTTATAGAAACTGAAATGATGTTTAAGGCAACAACTCGGTTCTGACTTCAGCATATTAACTGAAAGAGAAGGAATATAATGGTGACATCAGAGCAGGACAAACATTTGACAGTGAGATGTACCATACTCTCATAAGGTTATATATTCAAGGGAGATCACAGAATCATAATTGTTTAGGTTAGAAAAGACTTCTAAGACTGCGACTAACTGTTAACCCAGCACTCCCAAGTCCACCATTAAACCATGTTTCCAAGTGCCATATCTACACGTCTTTCAAATACCTCCAGGAGTGATAACTCAACCACTTCCCCTCTTCCAATCCTTGGCAACTCTTTCAATGAAGAAAGTTTTCCTAAAATCCAATCTAAACCCTCCCTGGTGCAACTTGAAGGCATTCCCTCTAGTCCTATTGCTTGTTATTTTGTAGAAGAGACCAACCTCCACTTTGCTACAGCCTATACACTTGTGTATATATATTCTATATACAAAGATAGATAATATTAAGTGTCTGAGATACTCAGATAAAATAAAATTCTTTTCATTAGGTAACATTGGAGAAGGCTGAAGAGAGAGCCTCATAATGTTAGCGACTAGAGCAACATACTGATTGACAGAGAGAAAAACACCATAAGGAGTACTATGAGCTTCTTTATATAGGATAGAAAACAATTCAGCAAACATTCAAGGGCTTTATATAGAGTATGCCATTCTTTGAGAAGGAATTCAGTTTTTGTCTTGCCATTACTAAAAAGGAAAAAACCAACATATAGATCACAGTCCTAGGAAGTTTCAGTTAATCTAGTTTAGCCCCTCGCTAGAAAGAAACCCCACAATTAAATAAGTAATTTCATTTAATTATGAAATCTCATTTTAAAACTTTGTAGTCATTACAGCTTCTACTGGAGGCATCTTCTAGGACTTGGGTCCTTCTTCTGATGTCTGTCTTAACTGTTTTGTAGTTTCCATCCCCAATCTACTCATGGTTTGTTTATATACATACGTGTCCCAAAACTATCATTGTCATTTACTTAGATATGTCTCTTTTCTCCTTGGTATCTACCAACAAAATCAGACATACAACTTTGCTACTCTACATAAATACTCTTCTACATAAATATTTTCTCCATTTCCTCTAATCATCAATATTGTAATTCCTGAAATGCATATGGCATATTTCTCTTACTTCTACAGATGTCAAAGGAAGACCATCTAATTGTTTAGTGTATCGCTATTAAACAAGTAACTTGACTTTTATAGCACTAATGATATCAAATATCATTAGTTTAATTACCATGTTAATCCATTTTAAGAATCATGAGGAATATTTAATACAATTTTCTTACCCTTTGTCATGGTTTCACCCCAGGTAGCAACTAAGCCCCACTCAGCTGCTTTCTCACTTGCCCACCAGTGGAACTAGGGAGAGAATTGGAAGACTAAAAGTGAGAAAAATCATGGGTTGAGATAAAGGCAGTTTAATAGAGAAACCAAAAGCCTTACACATAAGTAAAGCAAAACAAGGAATTCCGTCATCACTTCCCATGGTTGAGCAGGTGTTCAGACATCCCCAGGGAAAAGCAGGCTTCATCAAGCTTTACAGTGACTTGAGAAGACAAACTCTGTCGCTCCAAACATTGCCCCTTCCTCCTTCTTCTTCCCCCAGCTATATATGCTGAGTGTGATGCCGTTTGGTATGGAATATCCCTTTGGTCAGCTGGGGTCAGCTGTCCCCTCTGAACTCCTTGTGCACTCCCAGGCTCCTTGCTGGCAGGGCAGTATGAAAACCAGAAAAGGCCTTGATACTGTGCCAGGTGCTGCTCAGCAATGTCAAAACCATCCTCGTATTATCAACCCTGTTTTCAGAACAAATCCCAAATATAACCCCTTACTAGCTACTATAAAATCATTTAAGTGTATCCCAGCAAAAACCAGCATAATATACTAATATACAAAATATATATAATAACATACTAAATTAAGATGAGGTTAGGTATACCTACTTAGAGTTACTTAAATGTTTTATACTTATGCTTATTTATATTTTATGCTTATTTTTTAGTTTATTGTGTTCAAGCTATGACAATTCTTGTAATGATCAGGGTTAAGTTGTTGGTAAGAGCATCCCCCAGTCATACCATTTCTCTTAATTCCGTGCCATTGGTACTCAGCCTCCACTGCGTGAATGGTTTGTGTTGAAAAGGAACTTAAAGACTACCTAATTCCAAATCCCTGCCATGGGCAGGAACACCTTCCACTAGACCAGGTTGCTCAGAGCTCCATCCAATCTGGCCTTAAACACTTCAAGGAACAGGGCATCCACAGCTTCTCTGGGCAACCTGCTCCAGCACCTCACTGCTCTTACAGCAAACAATTTTTCCCTAATGTATAATCTAAACCTGCCCTCTTTCAGTGTGGAGCCATTACCCCTTGTCCTGTCACTATATGCTCTCATAAATACTTTCTCCTCTCATTCATAGAGTACCTTCAGGTAGTAGAGAGCCAGAATTAGGTCACCTCAAAGCCTTCACTTTTCCAGGCTGAACAAGCCAAATTTTTTAAGCCTTTCTTCATAGGAGAGGTGCTCTATCCCTCTAATCAGCTTGCCAGCTTCTGTCTGGACTTGATCCAACAAGTCAATGTCCTTTACATGCTGGCAAATTTCAGTGTATCCCAAACAAACTATCAAAGAGGTCTTTTTTAGCAGAGCTAATTTGCTTTCAGATATCTTAATATTTGAAGTGATGAGTGTCAAGGCTGTCCTTATAAAGCACTGCACTGAGCAGAGCTGATATATCATAAGTGAACAGAAAGCCATATTAAATACAATTTAATACAAATTTTCAAAACTGTCTTTGAAAGTGATCTACACTCATGCAAATTTGACTGAGTCATATGGGACACATGGACTAAAAGACATGAAAGCAACCTGACATTTCTTGATGTGTCCAACACAGCAACAATATTGGCCTGCTGTAATTTTGTGAAACACACATTTCTGGATTCATTAGCATGATATTATTTAGAATTTTGATTACTGAAATGCATTTTGTTTAAGAATCTTGAGTCTAAGTAATTCAGTGAGGTTTTTAATCTTTTCCTAGCTAGGAAATGGAATTTGTCAGTCCTCACCAGTGATATGCCATCTGCAGGAACAAGCTCAAAAGTTTATATTACATTGTATGGGGATTATGGCAGTTCAGGTCCAATTTTTCTTGATGGAGAGAAGGGAAAATTATTTCAGAGAGGCAATGAAGACATCTTCACTGTAAGTAACATATATTCATTGTGTTGCCCTGTTGTGTTCTGTCAGATTGCATGACATTTCAAAATCTATATGATGAAAAGACAGTTTTTGTATGGTACCCATATCTAGAAATGAGAAACGGGACTTAAATGTAGAACTAAATTTAGTATCCTTTCTCACTCATTCATCCAAAGCTGATTTGATCCAACATATTTATTTTCTGTTTAAGAAAAAGTACTGTTTCATTTACATCATGCCCAAGAAAATACTAAGAAATATAGGACAACAGATACTTGTTTAGCTTGCAAATTTGAAACATTTTTACAATATTAAAAATTAAATTAGGAAGTGAAGAACTAGGATATGGAGCAAATTTTTAACTTTGTTAATTATCTGCTGCATTATTAAAATAATGCCAAATTTTATACCTGTAATAAATCTACCTGCAGTTGTTTCTTCTCCCAGTTCCACAAGCAAATTTCTCCCTCATCAGTCTTGTAGCATGGTGATTTAAGTGAGCCAGAATAAGTCACTTATCAGAATTTGCATAGTTTGAGTGTAAATAAGGAATTGCTGGGGGCTGTCTCTAACAGATGTCTGCTATAGAGCCATATCTGGGATATCAAAAAATTGCCATTGAAAGAAGTAGATAAAACAAATAACCAGGTCCCTAACAGATAAAAAGACCCCTTCCATAACAGACGTTGTTGGCTGTTTCCTGTTGCCAGTTGCAATCAATTTCATCTCCAATGACTTTTAAACTCAAAATCTGGAGGCAGTCCCACTGTTTGAAATCTAGAATTCCCCTCTTATGAGAACATTCATAATACTGAATACAGTTAAGGAAAATCTACTCTGAATTGTACAGAAAGAGAAAACGCTCTCTCAGTGCACTGCATGCTAGATCTCAGTTAACCGTGGCCTGTCCTAGCTGCTTTGTCTCTTTGTAACACTGAATTCGGGGAAGTTCATGATACAGGGAACTCAGTTCGCACCCACCTATACACTGTCAATGAAAATATAAAAATGTTTGACAGAAATGTTCTACAGAAAACAGCAGAAGGACAGAAAAATCAATCCCACATTATAAAAAAAAAATAAAATAATACAATGAGGAGGGAAGACACTCATGGTGTGTTTCCAGTTCCTTGAAGATAAGCTTTTGCTTAAGCTCATATGAGTTCTTTAATAATCTTTACACAAAGTTATTACTTCAGCACCCTGCTGTCTGTACTGGACACACTCATCCAGCCTGCCCAAGAGCCAATCTTTCAGCTACAGCTTTTAAAGTCAATTTAATTGAAATTATTTGTAAAAAGAAGCGTCAAAACTGAACACAATAGGCTCTGCTCATGGAGGGGTAGGGAGAAACTCAGAAGTATGTGGGAGGCAAAAATAATTTTGTAGCAGATCAGTGGTATAAATGCTAAAGTGCTATAGGTTTTAGGGTCAAGACCCTTCTGGTTTTTGGTCGCACATACAGCGTGTATTCGTTTCCCACTGAGGCCAATATTCAGTGGAGAACTGCTATAGCAGCATCCTGAACCTATTTAAATGGGCTTGGCAAACCAATGGGTACTTTTGAGGGTTGTCCTTTAGAAGATCTATACTTCTAACTATTTTTTGAAGCAAAATAATTTAGAAACACTTGTTCATGTATCAGAATATTTAATTCCTCTAAACAAAAGTCTCACCTTATGTTTATTAAATGGATTTCTGTTGCATGTCTTTTTGACAAATGTTTTGTGTTTCATCAGTTGTATTTCTTTTACAGGTTAATACTAGAAACATAGGACATCTCTACAAAATTCGCATAGGGCATACAAACACAGGAAACTCTCCTGCCTGGCACTGTGAAGAGGTAAAAGCGCCGAGAAAGAATATTGTCTTTCCCAAAGTGGTCACTATGAGAGTGGAGTCAAAATACGATTATGAAAAAAATCCCTAGGATAGGTATATTAACATCATCAAATGCTGGCACCTTCATTTAAGGGATTATTTGTGAAGGAGTGTTTTTGTGTGGAATTAAAAGCATCTTATGATGGAATCTCTTGGTTGGCTGTTTACAATTTAGCTATATGCTATGTTATGTTTAGCTGTATATGATGTTTCTTTAAAAAATGTATGGCTGGGTAGCAAGGAAGACTGCTTAAGTTGGCTTCTATTGTCTAAGTTTTTTGCAGTCTTTGTATGCTACAGAGAGTCTAGACTTTGTTGAAACCCAGAAAGTCATTGAATCCAGTCTAGCCAAGTCCTCCTTAAATCTGTGGCTGATGCTGAGTCCTTATGCACAGCCCCAGAGCTACAATGTAGATGTTTCCAGTTCTGTGTCTCTGAGGAGAAAAAGACAATAACTTATTCTTTTCCCTCCTTATGTAAAAAGTACCCTGATGCAGGTAAAACAAATATAATACAGCAAAGAAAATCAGCTAGTTCTGTTTCAAGCTTCTGTTCTGAAGTACAGTATATAGGTTTCTGGCCTGGAAATTAAAGGATCTGCCTTTTATCCTTGCCAATTATATTTTATGCATGCTTGAAACACTTCCATCTTTGTGCCAGACTTTCTTATCTTTTAGTTAAGAGGCAGCAAGTTATGAAGGGCTTTAGACTCTGTTGGTGAACTCAATGTTAAAATTGTATTCCAAGGTTTATCTATATCTATCTAAAGCAAAGTGTCCACTGAAGTCAAATATTCGTTGATAAGTGTTCAAACTCCGTGACTATTTGATGATTGTTTTTATATGGGACTGCATCTCGGAAGACTAAGGTGTGGACAGTGTTAACTGAAATTTGTGTTGTGAGTTCATACCTCTAGCCAATGGATATCTACTTCAAAATATTGTATCACTGGTAGTACCACTATAAGAGGTTTCATGACAGAATTATAGGGAGTGTATCTCTTTCAATTCAGATGAGACTTGACTAATATAAAGCCTAGGCATTTGTTTTCCAGCTGTGCTGCGTTTTGGGGAATGCTGTAGCCAGGTTATGTTTCAGATACTTTTTTTCCTTCTGTTTCAAACCATTTTTCTTTCAATAAATATGTGGGTGGAAGCAGTGAGAGTCTGGAAAATATCTGATAGCTTTGTTCTGTGAGACAGAGAGACAGTTTAGAAGCAATTTCTATAGTGTATCTGAGTTGAGAAGCCAGAAGAGAACAGTGGGTTATCTCTTGCAGAAAAAGTTCATTTACATACACAATCTCTGTATTAGAAGTTTTGGTTATTGTAAAGTCTAACCCAACAAATAGACCTCTGCAGGTTTGTTTTACACCATCCTCTGTGAATAGAGGCTGCACTGCCTGCTTTGTATAAGGCAGACATTTAAATTGAGAGACTGAGGAAGTTCTGATAAAAACAAAAGGAAAAATGAGAAGTTATTATTCCCTGTATTTCTACCTAGGATATATTAATTGAAATCAAAAGTATTTTTTTTAAAAAAATTGATTCAACACTTCATTGTGTTCCATTAGTTATTGGCTTATAAATTTTAGTTGTCTCTTTATGGAATCTCAGACATGCGCAATTTTTAGGGTGTGATTCACCAGCCAGGGTTAGACCATTCCCCTTTTGCAACTTTGGGCAGAAAGTCAAAGAAACGCATTTGACTGAACGCACCCTATGAGTAAGGTGGTGTTTTATATAGTAGAGAACCAAAGCAGTATAGCCATGGATTTCTAGACTTCCTAGAAGAGGAGCAACCTACAGACACTTAACATCATTGTTCCCTGGGAAACCTACATTATTTTTGAATTGAAATTAAAAAATAGTGCTCTACAACTGCAGAGCTATTCTGGTGCTTAGGAGCACTAGTCTTCCATCAGTGTCTTGCAGTGTCTGTGTCTGTACTGAGACAGGCCAGAAAAATTCCCCAAAGGTGCTGTTTTGCTAATCTCAACTCTCTTTTCAAGTTTCATCATGTTGACAGGCCAAGATTTTCAGACTTCTTTGTCTTTAAAGTTTAATATTAAAGTTTAATATTCAAGCAGCAAAAGAGATAAAAATGTTTCTAGTAATTCTAAGTTTCTTTAATATTCAAATTAAGGAGATTAGATTCTGCAAAGCACCGTGTGAAGCTACAAGTAGGAATGTCTTTCTTTCTCTCTGATGGTCCAAAATCTAGTGTAGATACAAGTATAAATTAGCATAATCAGGGACATATACAACAGTCTCTAAAGTGCTTACTATTGAATATTTTGAAGTACGAAATAACGTCCCTCTCTCCTTTGGCTGATGTGCACATAGTCCTTTCGTTGCTACATGCTAGAAGTTGGGCACGGAAGAAAATTGTTTCAGGGCATTGTGAAGGCCTCAATTAGTTTTGGGGCTAGAACTTTCATGGTTTATTTATGTCACAACCAGTGTTGAAGAATCAAAACCTGTTCCTTTAACTCCTGTTCTGTTGAGAAAACAAGGAATAGAGCTGCAAGCGTTGCCAAGATTTGAGAAGTTCCGTCTTTGGTAAGCCATGCCACCTAGTGCCAGCCCATGTGGATATACCAGCTGGAACAACAGCTGTATTTTGTGGGACTGCACCTGAGCTGACAAACCATGTTTCTTAGTTGCATTTGAGTTGCTCTGCCCCTGTGCTTTCGAATCTGACTGAGTGAAAGATCAGATTGGGGTAAGTGTAACCAGGGAGCAGATATGTTCCAAACCCATGGTTTTTTAATCATGCAAGAGCTGTGTGCACGATTTCAACAGCATTCCATACATTTCATGTTCTGTTCCATCTAGTCTGTGATCAACAAGTTAAAATGCAATTTTTGGTGCTACTTAGGTGCGGTTGCTGAACATTTCCTCCAGGGAGCAGTTTTCTTTCCCTGCACATCGATGGCTGGCCCAGGACCAGGCTGATGGAGAAATACCTGTGGAGCTTCCTGTTTTACATCAGGGTCAGCCTATTCTTCCAGGTAAGCATAGTGTCACATAAACTAAGTCAGATGACAGACTGGTATTGATAGGGTTGAGTTCACTCTTTTTCATCAGGCCCTTCTTTGCTAAGACTTTCAGGATGCGTGTTTGACTTAAAATAGAGGCAATAGTAAAGACACTTCACATATGTGTAACTGCCATGAAGCCAATACATATGAGTCATATTGCAAACTCTGTTTTCAATAGCTGAGGATTATTGCTCCAGTATGACTATTGCAGCTGCTGTTTTAGTTTCTTTCTGTTAAATGGCTAAGACAGACTTCCAGAATACTTCTAATTTCTGGATGCAAAACAAAACTTTATTTTGGAGGCTATAAGTAAAAATAAGTAAAAATGAAGATTGTATTATAATTCTAAAGGTGAATAGTGCCAAACAATACAAAAATTATTGGATGTTGCTGCTGTTACACAGTTTTAATGTTCTGCTGGACTGCACAAATCCGTGTCATCCATGCTGGATGTTGTTGCTGTGGGATCTCTCTGCTTGAGCAATCGGAAGGGAAAGTCTGTGCTTGTTCTTCCCTTCTCTCCAAATGGCATTGTACTTTTCTGGCCTAAGAAAATAAAAGGGCATAGCAACGTAAGCGTATTTTGGGAAAGATGTGGGTAAAGATCAAGAATGCTGTGGCAGATTTCCATCCTATGGGTTATGATGCTAGAGGGAGAAGACCCATAACATCATTGGTATTGCTTGTGCTAGGACTTTCACTAGAATAATATTCACCTGGGACATGCCCCCTTCTCTTCCCCTCCAAAATCATATCAGCTGCAGAGGTCAAAATTAGTGGGATGAGAGAAACTTCCATTCTAAGTTCTGTAAAAACTGCAAAACCTTTTTTCCAGAATGTCTAATGCTATAGCAATGCTTGGTGGTATGCTTATGGTCCTTTGTGTTGATCTTGCAAAATTGAAATTGTAACACATATTTCAGTGGTAACAGCTGCTGTGGGTGCAGCTAGAGGAAGAGGATACAAATAAAATTGAGGGGCAGAAATCCGGAAAATGGCCCATGATTATGGAGAAACTTACCATGGGACAGTTACTCTTGTAATAAAGAGCTAGAATTGTATTTTTATGCCTCTCTGTGTGATGACTGAGCTCTAAGACTAAGAACTTACAATAAGAGCAGAAAACACAGGTTTGTGCCTCATTAATATGTTTTAAGAGAAAAAGAAAAGCAGGAGAGATTTCTTCCAGTGAGGTACTTAGCAGCTGTAAATGGCTCATAAAATGCTGTAGAGAGAGGCCCACCCACATTAAAAATAATGATTTTTGATCTTGAATGATCATAATTTTCATGCTCTTGAGGGCCTGAAAAGCCTCAGAGGCAGTCAACCTACTTCTTCACAAGTTTGGTCTTTTTGGCCAGGAGACTTTATTATTATTATTGTAGGGGGATATTGGTATGAAAGTCAAGCACCTCCCACCCCAGCCCTTTAAATAAACATTAATTAATTATAATTAACATATTATATTGAATATGCTCAATTTCTCTATTTGCAGTGTTTGTTCTTCCCCAAACATTGTGTTGTATAAATATTCTGGGACACAGACCTCAACAACCTAATTTTCAGATTCTTTCTGAGTAGCTAGTTTCCTTGTTTCTGAGATAAATATACCATGAAAGATTTTTATTATCAAGTAATCTTTATTCATGAAAAGCACAAAGGCATACTTACAATCATCCTCTCAATATGCATTTTGTAGTTAATAATTTCTCCCTCACACAAGGGAGGAAGAAAAGAACTTTGCATTTCTACCAATTTCAGTGTAAGAGGAGTCATACTGAAGGCTTTGGGAGAGGCAGTTTCATCTCTGACTTAGTAATTGAAAGACAGCCTCTGTGTCTTTTTGCCAATGTCGTATTTCTGCATGAGCCAGTGAAAAGCGAACATAACTTTAAACTTCAGAGAAGATAGTTTGATAGCAGAACAATGAAGGGTCTGGATTCAATGTGAAAGAGAGATGATGAGAGGCACTTTAAAACCAATTTCTGAATAAAAAAGCTGAAACACTCTCTGATTTAACATTCTTTTTTATTCAAAGGAAAAACATGGGAATTAAACTGTTATGAAGTATTACATAGAGACTTTGTTGGCATAATGCTAGAGGACTGAGCCCCATTCGTTTGACTTTCTATCCTCTGCCATCCTGCTTTTGTCCCCTGCTTATGGTTTATGACACAATCTTTAATTATATGCTGGGAATAAACCAGGGTTACACAGTATTGGTGGCTGTTGGGCCTTTGCTTTTCTTTTTGTAGAAACAGGAAATTAGACAGTTATTGAAGGAGGAAATTGCAGCAATAGAGAGGACTGTTGTGATCCTGGACATGAGATTGTTGGTCTAGAGAAATGAATTCTCTGCCTCTGCTGTGGTCTGTTCATGGGACATCTGTTCGTGTGAGTGCTGCTAAGAAAAATTTGGGCAAGTAAATAGATCAAGTGTTGATGTGAAATTATATGCGTAAAATTCTGTATGAATTAAGAGTTGCTAAATGAAAACTATTTTGAGTATTGAGACAAGTATACTGTGGGAAAAGTAGTACCTGATGATGCTACTAATTAAAGCCTGTCAAAAGGTTCTGTGTCTTAAATGTGGCTGGCCTTTACCTAAATAACAATAACTGATTTGAAAAATAATATTTGTTTTACCTCCCTGTTCTATCTTTCATAATTCATAGACATGGGTGAAAGAACTGAATTTTGTAAATAATATTAATAATATTAAATAATATTAACCCTTATAATTTCTAATTTCAGAATTATATGTTCAAAAATGTAATATTCTACAATTATGGAGAAAATCCAATGTAAAATCAGAATTCCATCTCTTAATCTCTCTTCTGCAGACCTTTCCATGCAATACCTAAAGGAAAGAATCATAGAATCATAGCATATCTCAAGTTGGAAGAGTCTCATAAGGATCATCTGCATCATCAACTCCCTGCTCCTTGCAGTACTACCTAAGGCCAAACCCTATGACTAAAACATCCAGACCAGGGGTCCTCAAACT
>VXBA01005316.1:0-10662 GCA_013399895.1 Serilophus lunatus
CACCTCCCGGCCCTGCGCTGTCACCTCCCCCTCGCCCCCGCCGCCGCGGGTCCTGCCCGTCCCGTGGGACCGGCACGGGGCCGGTGTAAGCGGCTTAGCGGGGACACGGGGACGTCCCCGCCGCCCCCGCGCTCCGCAGCGGCCCCCCCGCGGGGTCCCCGTCCCCATGGGGGGGGTCGCCGCCACCTTTGTGGCGTCCTCAGGACCTCGGGGAGTTCCCGTCACCTCGAGGGGGCCCATCATCCGGGGGTTCCACATGCCCCTGCGGGGGTCCCTGTCACCCCGGGGATGTCGCCATCACCTCGAGGGTGTTCCTATCCGGAGGGGGTCCCCATCACCTCGGGGGGTTCCCCATCACCCTCGAGGGGGCCCATCATCCGGGGGTTCCACATCCCCCTGTCATCCTGGGCGTTCTCCATCACCTCGGGGTGATCCCCAACGTTTCGGGGGTGTCGCCATCAACTCTGGGTTGTCACCATCATCCCAAGGGGGTCCTCATCCGAGGGGGTCCCCATTACCCCAGGGGGGTCCCCATCACTCTGGGGGTGTCCCCATCACTTCGAGGGTGTCCCTATCACTCCTGGGGGGTCCCCATCACGCTGGGGGGGTCCCCATCATCCGCGGGGGTTCCCATTACCTCGGGGGCTCCCCATCACCCCGAGGGCTCCCCATCACTTCGGAGGTGTCCCCATCACTTCGGGGGTGTCTCCATCACCCGCGGGTGTCCCTATCACCCCAGGGGGGTCTCCATCATTTCGGGGGTGTCACCATCATCCCAAGGGAGTCCTCATCTGGAGGGGTCGCCATCACACCGGGGGTGTCCCCATCACCCGCGGGGGTCCCCATCACCTCGGGGGCTCCCCATCACCCCGGGGGGGGTCCCCATTACCCCGGGGGGGTCCCCATCACTTCGAGGGGGTGTCCCCATCACCCCCGAGGGCTCCCCATCACCCCGGGGGGGTCCCCATCACCCCGGGGGGGTCCCCATTACCCGAGGNCGCGGGGGTCCCCCTCCACTCTGACCCCCCCGGTGTGTCCGCAGGGTGCGGAGCCGCTGCGGCCGCGCTGTCCCTCGCCCCTGCGGCCGGCGGCCGGTCCCGAGCGCACCTCGGAGCGGGAGACGCAGACGGCCGAGCTGTCCCTGACGGTGGTGGCGGCCGTGCAGGCGGTGGAGAGGAAGGTGGACTCGCACTCCACCCGCCTGCTGGACCTGGAGGGTCGGACGGGGATGGCGGAGAAGAAGCTGATCGACTGCGAGAAGACGGCGGCGGAGCTGGGCAACCAGCTGGAGAGCAAGTGTGCGGCCCTGGGCACCCTCATCCAGGAGTACGGGCTGCTCCAGCGGCGCCTGGAGAACATGGAGAACCTGCTCAAGAACAGGAACTTCTGGATCCTGCGGCTGCCCCCGGGCAAGAAGGGGGAAGTGCCCAAGGTAACGGTGTCCTGGACTGCAGGGTCTGCCCCCGAAATGCTCACAGAGGGCAGGACAGGGTGGGGTGAGAGGGGACAGCCCTGGCATGGGTGAGTCTCTCCTTGTCAGAGCTGCTCCTTCCCAAATCATCCCCCTCTAGGAGTAAAGTCTGTGGAGCACAGACACGGGGGGACATCCCAGTGCTTGGCCCCGGGTATTTAGTTCTGCACAACTCACAAGCCATTTCCTCTTTTTTTATTGATTGCCACCATTTGAACAAAAACCCCGTAGATTTAGGGGTTCTTTCTTTTTGACCACCTTGGCACTGCAGAGTCTCCCAGGCTGGGGAAGGGGTGAGCGGGAGCTGCTGCTGCAGGGATGGGGGAAGCTCTAGGATTTGGGGAAGGCAGATGAGCTCCCTGGCTTAGCTGTGCTCTAGCAGGAGCTCACCATCAATATTCAGTTCCTACTTGAATTTCACGACCTTCCTGCTAAAAGGAAGTTTGTAGATGAGACCACATGGGACATGGGAAAAGGAATGTCGCTGGACAGGGTGGGTGGGTCAGGAAAAGGGGGTCTCAGACCCTGTACCTCATCAGTGCAGTTGAGGAGCAGAGGTGGAGCATCACATTTCCCTCTGGAGAGCTCCATTCCAACAGGGCACAGTTTGCACATCCTGCATTTATCCTTAGGAACGATTCCTTGGCAAGCAGGCTGGGGAGCCATGGTCTGCTCCCAGCCAGTGGGCAGGTAACTAAGGATAACAGAGAGCCCTGTGGGCCTAGGTAGAGTTTTCCCTGGAGTTCAGGGGTAATTGAATCCAAGGGTTACATCAGCTCATCCATAGGGATGAGGCCAGCCCGACATCCAGCTTTTCTTTCCTTTATGATCCCTCCAAGCCCGATCCCTCTGCAGAGTGCAGGGACCGAGAGGAGGAGGTTGAGGTCCTTTGGGGACATCCCAGTCTGGATTCATCACTGGGAACCATCCCTTTGGCCTTTAATCCCGTACAAATACCTGCCCCGAGCTGTGTAAATGTAAAACCCAAGGAACTGATGGCTATGGAGGAGCTGAAGCCTGGCTGTGTCCAAGTGGGAGGGAGCTGCTGCCTCTGGCCAGAGAGACCCCCGGCTTCCCAGGAAGGGAGGCAGCCCCTCGAGCCCCTTGCGCTGTTGTGCTCCAGGTGCCGGTGACATTCGACGACGTGTCCGTCTACTTCAACGACAAGGAGTGGGAGAAGCTGGAGGAGTGGCAGAAGGAGCTGTACAAGAATGTGATGAAGGGCAACTACGAGTCGCTGATCTCCCTGGGTAAATATGGGGGCACTTTCTCCAGGGCTCCTTCTGGCTCCTCCTTGGAGATCCCCTTGGATAAAACCCCAATGTCCCGTTTTAAAGACTTAAAAGCACAGGAGGATGTTTCTAGTGTGGGTTCATTCCCAGCCCATGCCATGCTGCTGTTCTGGCTGGGGAGGATCTTCGTAGGCAGGTGAGCTGGAGATCTCCCAAACCTTTTCCAGCTGGAATTGTGCAGGGAAAAACCAGCACCTTCCCTGTGGCTGTTGGAAGGGCTTCTCTGCAGTGGGTACCAGCCCACACATCCCCTTAGAGGAAACCTTTGCAGAGGGAAAAATTGATGTGATCTGTGCCTTGGGGCATTTCCTGTGGAGGTTCAGGAGAAATCCTGGCTCTGCTGGGAACTGGTCAAATACTTTTGGCTTCAGGAGAGCCAGGGTTTGTCTGAGAAGTTCTAAAACTCCACCAGAAAAACAGAGGGGTTGGGTTTCTCCTCTAAGGTTGTTCCTTTGTATGTGGCACCTCAGCTGCTGCCTCCATGAGTCCCTTCTGCCAGCAGCACCCGGCTTTGCTGCCCACAGGCCCTCTGGATGTCCCTGAGTGTCTTCCCATGTCCCTCCAAGCACTGGGGAGAGGTGGAAGCCAACACTAGATTCCCAGTGCAGTGATCCCTCTCTCCATCCCTCTGTCTCTCAACAGACTATGCAATTTCCAAACCTGGGGTTTTGTCTCAGATTGAGCAAGGAGAGGAATCACAGGGCAGGAACGAGCCAGACCTGGAGGAGAGTGAGATCATCACTGATGCCACGGCAGGTGAGGCCTTGGCACGAGGGTAGCCCTGGGCTGTGTCCCAAGGAGCTGCTCATCCCGAGGCTAAAGCAGGTGTTGCAGCTGTGGCTGTGTGGTTTTGTCAGGAGGGAATGGGATAAGTTCAGCTGTTTAGAGATTTGATGTCCAGGTGCAGCTCAATGTATAAACCAGGGCAGGTGGAGCCTGGAGAGTTGGGCACTGGGAGCTGTCAGCAAGGGAAGCATCTGCAACCAGACCAGCTCCTCAGGGAGCCGGTGTGCCTGGCAAGGAAGGAGAACTGGGTCCCATTGGGAAAGCCCATTCACCCTGAAAGTCCTCTCCACCCTTTGTGTGGGTGGTGGCTGGGTTTATCCTTGGAACATCCTCCCAGGCAGGGAAACCCACTCCCATCCTGCACACGGGGAGACAGAGTGGTGAGGGGTTTCTCCAAGGGCAGTCCTGGGCTGGGACAGGGGCGCCAGGGACCCTGAGTCCTGGACTGACTCCTGCTGTGGGATAAGGGGCTGATAAGGAGATAAAAAGGTATCCTAGGAGAGATGGTGTCAGCTCCACTGGTCATCCCTGGTGCCAGGCTCTGGGTGTGGGATTGCTCTGAGCCCCATCACAAGGATCTCGAAGTTAAGGCCAACAGGAAGAAAAAAATCACCATCTCACAGGGAGCAGCATGTGGAGGATGTCGAGTGACCAAGGAGTGCTGTGCTGGGGCCCTGAATCCCTGGGCTGGACAGAGCGAGTTCCCTGTGCCTATGGAGGATCCTGGGGGAGAGGCAGGAGCGTGGCAGGGATGGGTGAAGAGCAGGGGCTGGAGGGAGAGCAGAAAAGACCGAGCAGATGAAACCCCTCCGTGGGATCAGCAGTTTCTTCATCCTGGCTCCCGGGAATGATGGTGGGCGGGAATCTCTCTTTGCTGCAGCTGGAATAAGGGTTGTGATCAAAACGGAGGAGCTCCTTCCCGAGGACAGCCCCGAAAACCCCGAGCTGCACGGGATGTCGGGGCAGTCAGAGGGGAGCTTCCAGAGCCCGGACGAGGAGGCAGCTTGTGAGAGCCCCTACGGCTCCGTGTCCCCCCCGAGGGACCTCCCGGGAACCAGCCTGGGGGACTCGTCCGAATACGGAGCCGACTACAACGAGATCCAGAGGGTCATCGTTCACCACGGGAGCTGCGCAGGTGAGACCCTGGGCACGCGGCCCCGGGGCAGGGGCGGGTCAGGAAAAGGTGGGGAACGGGTTGAGTGGATGGGAAGAGTTAAATCTCCCCCAGAACCAGCACCAGAAGGAAAGTTTGTGGCTGCAGCAGCCTCAGGAGCGGCTCCGGTCTGAGGTGAGGGGTCTCCCAGCATGGGGGTCACCTGGGGCAGCTCTGCAGGACAGGGAGGAGCGAGGCTGGAGGTCTGTGGTGTCTGAGCTGCTGGGAGAGAAGGGGAAGGGTGAGGTGATTTAGTGGAGAGATGAGATGATGGCACCAGGTCTTTCATGTGTACAGATCTGCCAGTTGGATGGCAGATGTGGGCCAGCTCCTGCAGACGTGCTGTGAGGGTGGAGATGGGAGGTTGGGAATGACAGGTTCCCTCCTGATGGCTTTGTGGTGGTGCAACACAAACCAAGAGTTGGGCTCTTGAGGGCCTCAGCTCTGGCTCATGGATCCTGTGGTCTGCTCACGGTTTGGGAAGGGAAACCAGCCAAGCCACCAATGGGGCTGGAGCTGATCCCTTTCCCAGGTGTGGGGCCCTGGCTGGTGGGGCTGAGCAGGAGCTGTGGTGGCACTGACTGAGACTGGGGTGCTGAGTCCCCGGGTGCACAGAGGAGGTGGGAAGGAGGAGGACTTGGATTTTCCCCAGGGCCCCTCCATCAGAGGGGAGAGGGCCACAGCTTTGACACATCTGCTCCCGTTGGCTTCCTCTCCTTGGCAAAGCATGGCTGCTCTTTCTGGAGGAGCACGTAGGCCTGACTCCAAGTCCAGCGAGAGGTGACATGAGGGATCCTCTGTGGATTTCCTCGGGACACGCTGCCCATGCGTGTCCCTGGGACATGTCCCCAGCACAGCTGGTCCCACCAGCCAGAAACACCAGCTCACTTCTGGCACGGGAGACATGAGGGGGAGCCTGGCATGCATCCATCCATCCATCCCACCTCTGGTTGCTCTGGGAAGAAGGGGGGTCTGTCCCCGTGCCCTGTCATGGTGAGGCTGAAGGAAGGGGACATTCCCAGGCCGGATGTGCTGTCCCAGGAGCAGAGCTGGATCTGGCAGCCTGGTGCTGTGTTTCCATCGAGCAGAGCCGTGCCAGGAGTGTTGTTGTATCCCAGTGAAACGACAGCAGATGGAGCTGCTCCAGAATCCCTCGGCCACGCGAGCCTTTGCAGAACCGATGGCGCTTTTGTCCCCACATCCGGCAGCACCGTGGAGTTCCCAGACCTTTTGTCAGGAGGGTCTGAGGGCACTGCCGGGGGTGGTTTGTCAGAACTCCATGTTGAGGGGTGACATGTCCCTTCCCAGTACTCCAGGCTCTGGCTGCAGCCAGCTCGTGTCAGGGTGCTGGGGCAGAGCAGGTCCAGACAGCTACAGGAGCCCGTCAGACGTTTCTTTGGCACCCCCAGTGTGTGAAAGCCCACCCCGCCTCGCCCAGTGACCCTAACGCTGTTGCCGTTTGCCCCCTCAGAGGATGGGATCGTGATCAAGACGGAGGAGGAGGAGGAGGAGGACGACCCCGACACCCTGGAGCCGTGCGCCATGTTCTCGGGCAGGAGCGAGGCGCCGGCGTTCCCCAGCCACGAGGCCGGGCTGGGCTGTGAGGCGCAGTGCAGCTCCAAGGCCCAGCCCAGGGGCCTGGTGGCCCGCGTGAGGAAGCCGTCGGCCTGCGAGAGGGACTCCGGGGAGATGAAGCCGGCCACCGCCCAGCAGCGGAACCGCACGCGGGAGAGACCCTACATCTGCCCCGAGTGCGGGAAGAGCTTCATGCTCAAGATCAACTTCATGATCCACCAGCGCAACCACCTCAAGGAAGGGCCCTACGAGTGCCACGAGTGCGACCTCAGCTTCCGCAACAAGCAGCAGTTCCTGCTGCACCAGCGCAGCCACACGCGCCGCGGCGTGGGGGTCCCACGGCGCCCCGAGCACGGCCTCAAGCCCCCGGCGCGGCCCCCGCCCCCGGGGAAGCCCTACAAGTGCTCCGAGTGCGAGAGCAGCTTCAGCCACAAGTCGAGCCTCAGCAAACACCAGATCACCCACGTCGGGGAGCGGCCCTTCACTTGCGGCGAGTGCCGGAGGAGCTTCCGCCTGCAGATCAGCCTCCTCATGCACCAGAGGATCCACGCCGGCAAGAACGAGATGGCCTTCCTGTGCCCCCAGTGCGGGAAGAACTTCACCCGTCCCTCCCACCTGCTGCGGCACCAGCGGACTCACACCGGAGAGCGGCCCTACCAGTGCAGCCAGTGCGAGAAGACCTTCAGCGAGAAGTCCAAGCTCACCAACCATTACCGCATCCACACGCGGGAGCGCCCGCACGCCTGCGCCGTCTGCGGGAAGGGCTTCATCCGCAAGCACCACCTCCTGGAGCACCAGCGCATCCACACGGGCGAGCGGCCCTACCACTGCACCGAGTGCGGCAAGAACTTCACGCAGAAGCATCACCTCCTGGAGCACCAGCGGGCGCACACCGGCGAGCGGCCCTACCCCTGCACCGAGTGCACCAAGTGCTTCCGCTACAAGCAGTCCCTCAAGTACCACCTGAGGACGCACATGGGAGAGTGAGGGGCTGCCCACGGCTTCCTCTCCCTCCTTCCATCCCTCCTCTTCCTCCTCCTCCTCCTCCTCCTCCACTCATCTCTCCCACCCTCCCTCCATCCATCTCCCCCCACCCCAGCTCAGGGCATGGACATCAAGGAAGCTTTGTGTGGTAGCGCCGCTGGTCTGGTGGAGACTGGGCTGATTGGAAATAAATTAATGAAATGAAGCAAGCAACGCGCGGCAAAATTAAAAATTATATATATATAAAACTAACAGAAAGAGCTGATTTAGGGGGAATCCTCACCACCAACAAAAGAAACCTGTACAGGGTGTTTTGCCGGAGTAGGACTCGTAACTGCTTTTGAAATCTACTGTTTGGGTTTTTTAATAAATGTGGAGGAACTTTTTATTTGATAAGCAACCTTAGGATGGGCAACAACCCTTTTTTTTTTTTTTTTTTTTGTTAAATGCTCTATAGGCTGATTCTGGCACAGTCACTTTTTGTCCAGGAGCTTTGCAGAGGTGCTGCCTCATGCCAGCTTTTCCAGGCTGGGTGTGACAGCCGCTCGGCAGCGCGTGGCTCCGAGGAGCATCGGCCGGGGGGAGGTGAGTAATTAACAGACCCAGCTAACGAGGAGGTTCCGTGTGTGTCTAGATTGGAAGCGCCGGTAGGTGCCTGCCCAGCTCGCGGGGCTGTGATGCACTCCTGAATTATACAATAGAATAAAATTCTAGTTGCAGAAAAAGACCCTTTTTCTGGTAGGACCCCTCAGTGAGGCTCCTCCAAAGGCTCATTCCTAGTGCTCCATCCTCCCGGGGGTTCCTGCTGCCAGGAGAGTGGCACCAAGGGCGTTGGAGTGCAGGGGCTGGCTGGGGGTGCTGTGGGGTCACCGTGGACCTGAGCACGAGGCCTTGGCGTGTTTAATTGCTCTTCTGCTCTCTTTGAACCTGTGGCAGGAGTAGCAGGATTCCTGGCCTGGATGAGGAGCAGATCCCGGGCTGGCTCCAAGAAAAATCCCGACCAGCTTGGGACTGCCCGTGGGAGATTTCCCAGTTCCCAGGTCCCCACTACTGGGGTCCCTCACCACATGTCACAGGGGGTGGGACACAGGTCCATCTCCTTGCTGTCTCCACCAGCTCGGTTCCCTGTGATCCAGCTTGTCCTCATCACATCTCCTGAGGTTCTGAGGGGCCGAGGTGGTGACACCAGATCCCTGGAACACCCTGAGCTCCTTCCCAGCAGTGTCAGATCTCGTGTTGGACAGTGGCATCAATAAACAGAGCGATGATGGAAGAACTTGTCCAGACCTGTTTATGCCTTTGCACACCCAAAGTCCTCATCCAGGACTTCCCTGGTGTATGGGCCCCTTCCAACTTTGGCATTTACAGCCTCTTCTGTGCTGTGTGGGCGATGCAGGTGTGTGGAGCTGCTGAGAGCCACCAGCTGGTCACTGCTGTGGTCAGGAGTGTTTTGGGGCTGCCAGACCGGGCTCCAGCCTTCCCACTCTCCAGGTGGTGCCTACAACACCCTGGAAGCTGTTTGGAGTTTCATGTCATGGTGTGCAGCCCGATGTGGGTTGACATTTCTATCCCTGGAAGTGTCCGAGGCCAGGCTGGACAGGGCTTGGAGTAACCTGGGATGGTGGAAGGTGTCCCTGCCCAGGGCAGGGAGTGGGACTGGGTGGGCTTTAAGGTCCCTTCCAACCCAAGCCATCCTGGAATTCCATGAAAAGTGCTACAGTGGGACTGGTATCCCTGGAGGGAGGTGTGGGTGCAGGATGGGGTCTGGCTGCAGCCCCAGGCTCCTCAGCAGCCTCCCTGCATCCCTCTCATCCAGACTGAAGGCACTTAGGGGGAAGAAGGAAATGAAAACCAGAACTGACTCTGGTTCTGAGCAGCTCTTGTCCATCACACTGGCAGCACCGTGGACCTGGCAGCATCCTTTTTCCTCCCTCAGAATGGAAGGAGTCAGCTTTTATTTTGCAAAACCAGCACTAAGGTGCCCTTACCAGTGGCAGGACTGGGCATGGCCAGGCTGGCAGTCTCCCTGCCCTGCTCCCCGTGGGGCATCTCTGCTCCCCTCGTGCCGCTGGATGCTGCCAGGATTTAACAACACCCATGGGACATTCAGCAGCTCAAATGTCACCAATCCTTGTGCAGCCACAGCTCCCACGCCGGGGGGGATGGCACGGCCATCGTGGCCCCCTTGGCCACGGGGGTGAACAGCACCATCCCACTGCAGGACCCTGACTGCTTGGGGGTTTATATCCCCACAGGTTTGGCCCGGTGACACCCAGCACTGCCTGTCCTGGGGTGCCAGGGGGACTGGCCACAGATACACCCAGAAATCCCAAGGACAGGGTGGGGGAGCTGGGGAGCTCAGCTGGGCACAGCCCTGGCAGGGCAGTTAACAGCGTGGGAGGGGGTGTTGGACTGTTGTATCATGTCCGGGGTGCACAGGGACCCCCTCAAATACTCCTGAGGCCCTGGCTGGCAGCACACAGGGCGCTGGAGGAGCCACACCGAACGTGGGGCCTGACTTTGAGCACCCGGGACAGCAGCACAGCTCAAAGGACGCGGTTTGGCTCCAGGGGCTCCCGGGAACCCTCTGCTCTTCCCCAAGCACCACTGCTGCTCTCCAGGTGTTTTGGAGCTGTAGGAAGAGCAAAAGAGACACCAGGAGAGGTGCTGGCAGCCATGGGATGTGGGGATGGAAGCTGGTGCCCCCCCCGTCCCAGAGCAGCCGTGGGTTTGGGGGAAATTCAGGAGAACAGGATGGAGCCGGCAGCACACGGAGAGGCAGCCTCGGCCAAGGATTACCCTCGGCTCCCGCACATCACAGCTGCCACTCCAACACAATCCCTTCCAACTGCATTAACCCCAGCACGGGGAGCCGGGAAACAGCTCTGGCAAGCGTGAGGCCTCGGGAAGGATCGCAGAGCCAGTCCTGGGGAGAATCCCAGAGCCAGACTTCGAGGAGAATCACAGAGCCAGCCCTCGGGAAGGATCCCAGAGCCGGCACTCGAGGAGGATCCCGCTCTGCGCCTCTGACCCGCTGCCATGGCCGAGCTGGAGTGAAGCTCCCGGATGTGTTCCAGGTTATTAATGATTCAATTAATTTTAAGCATCCCCAGCATCCGCAGCGGTTGACAGCACCGGGCTGGAGCGTGCTCGGCTGTGCCCTGGGGGCAGGCTGGGGTGAGTATCCACATTCACATCCACACTCATACTCACACCAGCCCTGCCCATATGCAAGCCCTGGTGATATCCCCACTCGTGTGGACTGCCCACATGCATACACACTTCTCCATGTGCACACAGACAGACACACACACACACAGAGACACACACAGATCCATGTGCACACACACTCACACACACAGCCCGTTCCTGGCCCCACATCCCACCCCATCCTCTCCCCG
>VXBA01005320.1:0-15282 GCA_013399895.1 Serilophus lunatus
TGAGATAGGTCGCCACACCGCTCGGCAAGCAACAGTGGGTCCACTGCTGCTGTGAAACATCAACAACTCACCTGCAAGATACGTACTGTGCATACTTAATTCATGGCATTAAAGGACTAAAAACCAGGTTAAACATATGTAAAGTAGTCTGCTGTTCTGGATAATATCCTGACGAATCTCTGTGCACATTCTCTTCTGGATGACAGCCTCTCACTCTTTTTTGGGCTGCCACGTTTTGTTCTGTAGCTCTCTGTTATAGTTTTAATCTGTTTGGTTTTCTTTTCCCCTTTTGTTTGAATTCTTATGCATTTGTTATGAGCTATGACAGGTGTCCAAAGCTGGGAGCCACCTTGTTTTCATGGTAACGGACTGATGGACCACCCCCCAGCATTTCCCTGTGCCTACCCATGAGGCTTTGGGGGACCTCATGGCTAAGCTGGGGGCTGCCATGACATGAGTGATGCAAGCAAAGGGGAGGAGTGAACAGCTCCAGACTGTTTGCTGACTGGACAAACTGGCTGTGCTGGGTGGGGATAAGCAAGGCTTTGAAAAGCTCAGCGCGGGAAGAGTCGCTCTCTCTCCTGCCTCCGACCTGGCCCGGGAACCTGCCTCCAGCCGTTTCTTTTGGAAGCCTCAACCAAGCCTTCTTCCACCTCTGAGCTTGCTTCAGCATCGGCGAAGAACTACCTGGCAGCCATAAGGCTTTTCCAGTTGGCGGTTTGGGCCTCATCTTCATAACCTTTCCCAGCAATTTTCGTTTTGTTTTGTTTTGTTTTTCCTTTGTTTGTGGGTTTTCTCTCCTCGGGTGGGGTTTTCTCAGGGCAGTGGGGTGGTTCTCTGAACACAATTTGTTTCTCGTGGGGGTGTGTGTGTGTTTTTATCTTTTGGGAATTCTGTGTGTGTGTGAGTGATATATATATAGAGAGATACATATACATATATATATAAATACATATTTATATTGTTATTATATATATATATATTTGGAGTTTGGGGGTTTTTTTCTTTCCTTTTTCCCTTTTCCTTGTAATAAATCTTGTTGTTTTTTTCATTTAACAAGCTTCTGTTCTAAGTGATAAAATTCTCTATTGTCTCAAACCAGAACACTCTCACTTGTACAGCACACAGTCCTGTTGAGACTCTGACTGAAATCTGGTACTAAGTGAAAAATAACCAAATCATCATAATAATTTCAATCTGTTCCTACTGAAATACCATGCAGATATTTCACTGCATGGATGAAAACATGGGGCGAGTTCAGAATTGACAGCCTTATTCCATTTGGGATCAATACTAGCCAGAAGTTCATTATCCCTCAGGACACAATGCTAGTTCATTAACCTACTGCACTGAGCAGACTTTGCATGGACACCTTGTACTATTGATTTTTCATGCAAAACCTGTCATTTCAAGCAAGAAGCTGGTTTGTGTCCTTGGAGCTGGAACTAGAGAAAACGTTATTGCAATTTAAGAAGCAGTGGTCAAAAGTAGCTAAATCAAATCAACAGGATTCAGTTCCAGGTCTTTATGCTAATCCAAAATAAGTAAAAAACATAATGTTCAAAGAAATGTTTTTTTGTATGAGATTTGACTTTTAAGTCTATGGGCAAAAATATTCTTTTTGATCTGAGTTCAGTGGTTTTCTCACTTAATCTAAAGAAAGTTACCAGCATAGGTAATGAATTAAACGGAAATATAAGATAAACCCATCACTAGACAACTGTTTCTTTCTGGTTTTACCAGCTTAAGAAAGAACCGTGTTGAGAAATTAACAGTACTCTTAGAGCACCTGTTGTAGTAGATTATTGTGTCAAAGAGAAGAAGGGGAAAAGAGGTTTTGGACTCTGAGCCATGTTTTGCCTTTGAGGTTGAACTCCTGTGACTTAGACTGTAGCTATTTCTGCTCACAACATAAATGCACTGAAAGATCATTTGTACTTTCTCTCTTAACGGCCTTTTTTGAGGACATTTATAAATCCAAATGGGGGTGAAAAAAGTAGTAGAAGAGTTCCTACCCAGTGCTCTGTGGTGCTGAGGAACCAAAATCCTGACTGTATTTTAGAGCAAATAGAGCATTTTGGAAAGTATATATTGCATGCAATTCTCTGTGAGAGTTGGAACACTCTTAAACAAATTACAGATGAAATGTCTATTCTACAAAGTCACTGAGTAGCAACATCTGTTTTGTTGTTAATTACTGATGTATCAAGCTATGCATTCCAGATATTCAAGAACAGAACTGCCCACTGGGTTTATATATGGTAGTTTTTTTGACTTGATGGGTATCAAAAAATGTCAGGATCATTAGACTCAATTGGTTTTCAGTCAGTAGACATTTCTGTAATGTTATGTTTGTATACTATTACTAAATATGGTTGTAAGGATAGGAAAACAAGTAATAAAAAGCTATATCTAGACTTTTCTTTGTTTCTTTGTCTTTTATAGTTGTGAATCTTTAGATGGTAATGTCATTTCTTCACTTCGAGTCTTGCCATATTTTCCTAACTAAGCACGTGCTATATGAGTTGTATAACTCCTCCTGGGTTTGCCTTTATGTATTAGCTACCTATTTTCTCTAGGACTTTAAATCAGCAGAAGATATACAAATCACAAAAAGCATTTACTCAAGAAAAAATTATGAGCTCACTGAAGTAAAATTGTATATGTTGAAAAATAAAACCTTTGGATAATATTCAGAAAAGGAGGAATCGTGAAATTCCACAGTGAAGCTGATCTGAAAGTGAAAATGAAAGTGTTTGTTTTAGTAGCAAAAAAAATGGCAATAGTTGCATTGTGCAACCTGTACTCAAGACAAAACATGGCAAAAATATTGCAATGCCCAGTCATTCAGTAGGGATGAGAGTAAGGTTTTCCAAATGGACTACTTCTTTATTCAACCTGCTTTCCATTTTGAACGTGATTGTTTCGTGTCTCTGCTTGTCCAACAGTAGTTGCTGTCCAAACACAATGCTCTGGGAAATAATCTGTTTCAAAAAAATCCCTTTATAAATAAAAACTGAATCTTTGTCCCAAAGAATACCAGGGCAGCTGTCAAAAAAGGTGAGATTTGTTTACAAAGAGAAGAAGAAGCAAATGGATAAGGCAGGAGTAGTGTGAAAAAGAAAAGCCATATCTAAAGGTTAACATAAAATGTAGCAAAATTGTTAAGGTACATTTCAGGGGGAAAGTTGGAGGCATCTGAAATATGAGAAACTACATCAAATAAAACGTATTAATCACTAGGTCAAGAAATCATGAGAGACTTTATTTTTATTCTAGAATAGGACCTGATCTGGCTTGCAGATAATTTGCTATCTATTCAGCAATGGAAGATGTGAAAATGTTCGTTTCCAGCTTGTTTTGGTTGGAGGCTGGCATTTAAAAGATTACTTTTATTCCTTTCCCGGTGTTGGCTGTTCCTGTATCAGCACTAAGATGTCTAAAGATACAAAAAGCAGTTTACAGTCAATGTGACATCCTATGTTTCAAATCCTACTGAACTGATAGTTAATCTTCAATCTTATAAAGACTTAAATAAACATAATGAGTTAGCATTGTGAAAAAAGGACCTACACAGGCTTACAGCTAAAGGTGAAAATTCAGCACCAAATAACATTATTGACTCAAAATGAATTATTTTCAGTGTCTCTCTTGATAACTACATTGGTGATTAAGGCCTAGGAAAACACAAGTGTGGGGAACAATCCACAGAAACTTAATGTTTTTAGCTTTTGGACATGCAGGAAAGCAATTAGATTTTCTTTAGGTTTTTATGATGTATAATATCATTAGTGATCTCTAAGTCAGGCATTTCCTGGCAGCTAGTGCTGGATTGGGCTAGACCTTTTACTCTTCCTACCAGTCATTAGCTGCCAGGAAATGTTTGACTCAGGGGTCATTATTGCTTAAATATTGCCTCTGAAAGCTTCTCATTACTACCAATTAGTTTTGCTTTTGTGCTGCATTAGCAGGCTTAAGTAGTAATACTATTAAATATAATAACAAATCAGCCAAATAACAGAAGTTCTGCAGTCCAGGGATAGGGCCAAGACAAATTATTTTCTACATATTTCTTATTTAGAGTTGGTTATTGACACTGTATGTGGGGGGTTTTGGGTCTTGGAGGTTTTTGGGCATTTTGGGGGAGAAGAGGGGAGGGAAGCATGTTTGGGAGGGTGTCTGGATCTGCTGCTCTGTTTAAAACTGTGGTTTTTTAGAAGCATAAAGGAAAGCTGAAAGTCTGGAAAATCTATGGAGATTCCTCCCCTGCCTTCACTTTCTGTGTGCTGGGGCATGGGCTCTCCCCAGCTGTGCCCTGCTGGGCCTGGCCCATGCTCAGACTGGGGTTCTCCCATGGCCAGGTGGGGACTGAGGGCCACTGCTCCTGCCTGGTCTCTTCTGGGGCCGGGGGAGGGTGGGGGCTGCTCCCAGTGGGGGCTGCTCCTGGCTGTCCCCCCACCGTGGTTTCCCCAGACTGGGCGGGGACCGAGGCAGCCCTTGCTCCTGCCCGATCTCTCCCTGGGCTGGCGGAAGGAGCGGGTTGCTCCCAGTGGGGGCTGCTCCTGGCTGTCTCCCCACTCTCTGCAGTTTCCCAGGGCTGGGCTGGGACCAGGGCAGCCCTTGCCCCAGCACGGCTGGGCTGCAGCGGACACTGTCGGCCCCACGCTGCTGTGAGGGAGTGCAGCTCTGGCTGGTTCGCGGGCGGCCCCGGTCTCCATTACCTGCAGTGGGTCCCGACAGTGGCAGGGATGGCTGGCGGGAGTTGCGTGCCGCACCATGGACTGCCTACCAGCCCTTCCTTGCAGAGGGTGCCCCAGCAGGTTCCGTGTGGGTCCTGGACACAGTGGATGTCTAACAGGAACCTGCCGTGTGTTCCAAAGCTCCAGCCGGGGCGGCTGGAACAGGCAGCCATGTGGTGGCTGCTTCAGATGGCTGGGAATGGTGCCGCCACTCTGGGGATCTCTCTTGGGGGGTCCCTGAAAGTGGTGAGTGCTCCTTGGGCACAGCTAATGGCGCCTCCGTGTCCTGGCCATGTGCATTTCATTGGGAACCATCATTTTGCTGGAAGTGCCAGATCCGAAGAGAGGTGAAGCCCGGCTCCGCCGGCCAACCAGAGGACGGCTTGGCCAGGAAGAAGACACCAATTCCCGTGGGACTTTGAGGGCATAAAAGCCATGGAGACAGAAGTCCTGCCCCTCTTCTTGGCCATCTCTTGAGCTGAGATGATCATGGCTCCCCCTCTCCCAGCTCCTGGACCGTGCAGCTGGCTTTTCCCCACCTCCATCGGCATCGGAGCCAAGCCGGCAAAATCACAAGTGCTAGTTTTGCCTGTGGGTATCTGTGGGAGGGGGGTGCTTTTCACTGTTTTTGTATTTTGTGGGGATTTGAGGGCCAGGAATGTACCATCAGAGAGAGGTGGCTTCCCTTTTCCTTCCTCTGCTTTTCTCGGCCAGCCATCTGGCCTTTGAGAAGCAGTTTGGTTTTTTTGTTTTCTTTGCGTGACAACTGTCAGGTTTTATATTTGTGTATTTTGTCTGGGGGATCCCATAAGGTTGTTTTTTCTGGTCGAGCCCCTAGGCAATAAACTGTTACCTGCTGTTGTATCTGTACAGTCTTATGTCATTGTTGTGTGCACGCCCCTAGTGATAAATAGTGGTTCAAACCACCACAGTGTAATAAATCCAAACAGTCGTCAAGAGACGACCAGAAGGGAAGAAGCAAAAGGAGAAAAGGAGTGTGAGAAAGAGTTTCATGGAAAGAGAAAAAGAAACAGTCAGAGGGAGAGAATAGCATAATACCAAAGTATTGAGTGATGAATCTCGCATTCCTGCCAATGGGAAAAGTTGCAAGGACATATTACTCTGTGCCACATAATTGCAGATATTTCACCACCAGTATCTTCTTTCTGTCATTTCAGGCCTATATGTGCAAATGAGGACTTGTGGCTTGAGGCCACAGGACAAATATAAAATAGGGCACTCTCTTTGATTTTGTCATAAGTTTCTTGCAAGAGAAGACCACATCTGAAATTGCCAGAAGCAAACAAAAATGAAATATTACTTCAGTGTGAACCAAAACTTTATTCCATTTTCACCTAATGAGATAGCAGTGCAGTTTTTCCATCAGCCTTTATCCATTATCATGTATATTCCTTTTTATGCTCCCTCAATCAGTCATCATGTGGTATGGTCTTTATACTCAGTAGTTCAGCTTTTCAAACTAAAGCAGCATGAAAACAACTGTCAACACATAAGAATTTCTTTCAGGGAAAAAGTCACAGGGCAAAAAATTTTGGTAGAATACAATTGATATTGAGAGGAAATATAAGTAAGTTTAAAGAATAAACTGATACATAAATATGTTGTAGGTATTCTTTAAAAAAGTTACAATGTGCTGCACTACCTGATATTTCTGACTCTTGCCAGTGTGTTGTCTCAGCAGTGTCCCAGACAGAAGACTCAAAAACACATTTCATATTATCTCATACCTTCTTCTGAAGAAAATCAATTCGGTGGCTATACACTCATCAAGATTTCACTGTCAGAGACAGTCCTAGCATACCCATTCTGAAAAGACTATGAATGCCTGCGAAAAACAAGACAATGACACTGATTTGTGCCCTTGATAAAATCATAGAACGATTTAGGTTGCAAAAGGTCTCCGAGATCATTGAGTCCAACTGTTAACCTAATACCGCCAAATCCACCACTAAACCATGTCCCCAAGTGCCACATCTACATGTCTTTTAATATTGAGTTGGAGAGTGGAGCTGAGACCCTGCTGTTAGACACAGAGCTAACATGAGAAGTGTCCCTGTAAGCACAGGACACGAACATCAGAGAAGGAGGTAGAGAGAGCAGGGACTAGACATCACAATAGCTGATGGGGACAACATCTCAAGGTCTCCTCAAGAGAATGTGTTTTCCTGCAGTGGGGCAATAGTGGCAGCAGCTCTACCTCTCGGGGAAGGAGGTCTCTGGGTCCTGGGCCAGGGCAGAGAATGAAGAAGGCCTGGAGCGGTGGGACCAATCAGAGCTGTGTGACACCTGTCACTTACAAAACAGATATAAACCCAAGGCAGTCATGTGATCAGGGAGCGGGTGATTTGGAATGAATCTGTAACCCTTCTCCCTACACAAAATAAGCACACCTTTCTCATAACGAAGCCTACGTTGTGCGTTCAGTTTCCACAAGTCAATAACTCCATGGATGGTGACTCAACCACCTCCCTGGTCAGCCTGTTCCAATGCTTGCCAATATTTTCACTTAAAAATTTTGTCCTAATATCCAATCTAAACCTTCTCTTATCCTATCACTTTTTACATGGGAGAAGAGACTAATGTCCACTTGGCTACAGCTTCCCTTCAGGTACTTGTAGAGTACTAGAGTATTAAGTGCCCCTCTATGGCTTCAGTTCTCCAGGCTTATAAACCTCAGCTTCTCCAGAAACTTCATCTGCTCCATTGTCTTCTCTGGACACACTCTAGCACCTCAATGTCTTTTTTGCAGTAAGTGGCTCAAAACTGGACACAGGACTTGAGGTGGAGCTTTACCAATATCAAATACAGGGGAATTGTCACTGTCATGGTACTGCTGTTCCAATTCAGGTTGTCTACCTCGGCAAGAAACCTTGCATGTTTTCTGACTGCCTTTATATACAACAATCAAAGAAAAGCATTGCAAGCTAAAAATACTGAAGTACAACAGACACTGTTCCAATGTAGCCACTAGGCTACTGTTGAATCCTTAGCCTATTTTTTGCACTATCTTCAAAACATTTGTTCACTTAAATTTCACTCATATAAACTGTCCATGGATGAATTAGTGTTTAGTTGTGGGACCCCTCATTGAGCTACAATTTAGCAAGATATTTTTGTGAGCGCTCTAGTACATCAGTGTTTTGGTAAACTTTGGGTAAATATACTTCTAAATTATTCTGGGAGATGACTGAAAAATTTGCTTAAATTAAGCCTATATAAGCTAAAAGCATATTTGGGCATCTTAAATATCAAGTCTAACATATTGTGTTACTATGTCTGAAAAAAAATTGAAAGTGAGAGAAAAAAATATTTCTTTAAACAATATACCTATTCTGGAGACCATAAAGGGTATAATTTCTTCAGCCGTATTGATTTGATTATGTCATGGTATCAGGACAAGCCTGACTCAGAACTGACAAGAGCTATTAACCTAACCTTTTATACTATTCTGCGAAACTAATTACAAGCCATAATTAGTTATTTATCTAAATTTAAATTTAATGCCTGAAGCTATGTGTTGCAAATAAGACCTCAGTTGAGTTTCAACCTCAAACTGAAAGTTGTTGCCCTAGAAAAAACATGAAACAAAGTATTATAATAAGATGATCAGTACTTCCAAACTGATGCATTTTAAATTTAATTTCAAATTAATTAATTAATCTAACTCATTATTCTCAAGAAAATTATTCAGTGTTATGAGGAAAGATACATTCTGGGTGGGAAAAGGAAAATTGCCTACAAATGAAATTTCCATTCTTTAGAGCAAAAATAAAAGTAGGCATTCAGTCATCACCCACAGAAGGAATGGTACCCTGAGCTCTGTATTTGAAACTGATACATTTATTCCTAATTGTACTCGTCCTTTCAGAAGCATATATATGTATGCAACTCTCACAAGTTTCAGTTTCCACATCTCAAAAGCAGCAAGAGCAACACTCACCTGAACTAGTAGACTGCACCAAGACATTTCTCACTTCAACAGATTACAGAAACAGTTTTCAAAATAAAGAAAATAAATTCTCAGCAATTTTTAACTTACTGCCATGTTCAGAGTCCAAAACAGTAGTCTCAAACCTATAAATGTGTTTACTTTTCTCAAACTGACACTGCAAGATTGCTAACATTGTGAAGTCTAGTGCTCAGAGCAAGAGGAATCTATCACAAAAAAGTTTGTTCCTGATATTTGCATTCACTCTCCTTTTGCATATGCATATGTATTACTTTGCAAAACTTTCTTACATAACAACACACAAACTGTTCCACAGGGCTTCTGACTCAGTCAGGGCAGTGTAATCATTCAGTATTTCCTTTTATCACCACTGGAAAGGCCCCAGGTGTCTCTTAATGCATACAACTAGAAACCTCCAGGGAATTCAAAGTTAATACATCCCTCACCACACACACAGAATTAATAAGGTTGGAAAAGACCGTAGAGGTCATCAAGTCCAACCTTTTACCTAACTTAACAACCTATCCAACACCAATCCATCATCTAAACCATCTAGACCATCTAAACCATGTCACTAAGTTCATCATCCAACCTATCCTTAAACACATCCAGGGACAGCCCATTCCACCATCTCCCTGAGAAGCCCATTCCAATGGGAAATCACTCTCACTGTGAAAAAGTTTCTCCTAATACCCAACCTAAACGTCCCCTGACGCAGCCTAAGACCGTGTCCTCTCATTCTGTCACTGGGAGCCTGAGAGAAGAGACCGATCCTCGCCTGACTACAGCCTCCTTTCAGGTAGTTACAGACAGCGATAAGGTCACCCCTGAGCCTCCTCTTCTCCAGGCTGAACAACCCCAGCTCCCTCAGCTGCTCCTCACAGGGCTTGTGCTCCAGCCCCTTCACCATCCTCATTGCCCTTCTTTGGACACATTCCAGCAACTCAACATCTTTCTTAAAGTGAGGGGCCCAGAACTGGACACAGTACTCAAGCTGTGGCCTAACCAGTGCCAAGTACAAAGGAAGAATAACTTCCCTAGTCCTACTGGCAACAGTATTCTTGATGCAGGCCAGGATGCCATTGGCCTTCTTGGCCACCTGATCACACTGCTGGCACATATTCAGTTTCCTATCAACCAACACACCCAAGTCCCTCTCCACCAGGCCATTCTCTAGTCACACCAGAATACACACAGAATTAACAAGGTTGGAAAAGACCGTAGAGATCATCAAGTCCAACTAATATTTCTATAGTGATTACTTAATGGTCTCAAAGACTATGTGGTTTTGTGGGGTTTTTTTTGAAATGTGCTTAGATACTTGTTTGGACTGCTAGTAAACTCCATAAAGTTTTAAAAAATTGACATTGTGTCACGAGGCTCTGCGGCAATCTGAAAGCCATTGCGAAACAGTAATCTCTGGTAGGAGTTACACTGAGTATCCATCCCTCTCTTGCTATACTGGAGGAGTATTCGCTCTTCTATGGCACAGCCTCAATGTACAATCTGGCAGAGATCAAGGCTTCTTTTTTTTTATTTCCTTGTCTTTGTGCAGTACCCAGCTAGTACAAATATGCCATTGTTTGGATCTGGCCAAGGTGATGAAGAAGCTGGGGTTGTGAAGGGGCTCAGATGGAGGTGAAAAGGCCAGGCAAGATGACAATTTAATTAATTTAGGAGAAGCAGTCAACAGGTTTAACATTGACTGCCTGCTAATGTTCTCCTAAGATCAAGGGCTAGCAGGCCGTGTAGGATGTGTGCATCCATCAGGTACTTGAATACTGCAGATGTGCATCCAGGGAGATAAGTCTAAGGTATGAGAATCCTGTCTGTGAAAGCCATTAACATACTGAAGATCACACATGGATGAAAGAAATATATGGTATACCTCAATATGGTAGCACAGATTCTTGAAAAGTCATTAATAAATTAAAATAAATTAGCATTTTTGGTAAACTGAAGTACACAATCTGCTTTAGGATTATTTGGGGGGGCTTCTAAAACATATCACAGAGATCTGCTGATATTTCATCCATTTTAACCTTACATTTCTCGTAAAATCTTTGAGCTTCATTCTTTCCTGTTTTGGCCTTTTTACCACCCATCAGCTGGTGCATTCAGAAGTGACCATTTTTTCTGCTTGTATCTTCCAATGCTGGTCTGAAGATAAATGTAAACAATCAAACCAATGCCTTTAAGCCTAGTAGTCTGTGGCTCTCCTTGTCAGCCCTCTGAGCTGTAGAGTGGTTGTTGTACAGCTTAAATTGAGGACAGAAACTTGAATGTCACATTTCTGAACACTGACTTGGGGTCTGCAGTGCTGTACAACTCTGAGAGGTATGTGGCTGAGTGGCAAAGCTCATGTGTTTTTGTGGCTGGTGAGCTGATATGTTTGTGTATCCTGCAACACCAAGTGAGGACTGCTTGCCAGGATTTTTGCCTGGAATTTGGAGCAGCTCCTTGGCTTGACTAGTGATCCAGTTTTGTATTTTTGCTCTTCAGATATATAGAGTAAGCAGACAGTTATTACAGTGACGCTGTAGCTGATCCTTGCTGGTCCCCAGCAAAAGAGGTGAAAACGATCCTAAGCTAATCTGCAAATTATCATGCATTTCAGTATAGATGGTCACAAAACTGTCCATTTTTCTTGTCATACTATCACAGCTTGTAAAACACAATATCATTAACTGAAAGGAATGGAGAGGCCAGTCTTGTGGTGCATGTGAATCAGGCATTAAAATATCTCAGTGCTGCTTTTCGTTTAATAGATTCACTGTAATAAAGTTTATCCAGTGTGAACCTACTGTTGTCTTGCCTCTTATTGAGAAGAATCCTGAAACATTTGTTTCATTACCTGTGGGGTTTTTTTTAAATATAATAAAGAGCAAGATGTCCTAGTAGGCAATTCGTGTGATTAGTTCTGCACACACATGTAATAAAAAGACACCACCTACTCCAAGCAGTACATGGGGAAGAAGCACAAATCAGTGATGTCTGTAGGGAAAAAAAATAGGGGAAATATTAACTCTTAATTTTTTGTCATATTCTGATATCATATAATGTGCTCTCTTCCTATATAAATGTTATGAGCTGCTTATTTCAGCAAACAACCAAATGAAAATGAGTCTTGAGGAAAATTATGTATTTTAACTATATCTAGGAAAATGAGAAAGCTATATACAAGGATGTATAGGAGAATCCATATGTACATAATGATGAGCAGCTGAGCAATGTACCTGTTTATTCCAGGACATGAATATGACAGATATGGTCTGTAAACAGTATATGCAGTAACAAGCAGATCTGCTTGAAAGACAAAAATATGTTAGAAACCAAAATGAAGGACTTACATTTTTTTTTCCCATAATTTTAACCCACTATGGAACAATTAGCTCCCAAGGATTTTAAAAACAAGGAATTAGTAACTCAGAAATGTCTTGTATTTAGTGTGGATAAAATCTGGATGTAATCTGAAGCTCTTAGATGCAGACAGGAAGTGTCAGTAAATGCTAAGTATTATTAATGCAATTTTACATTTATATGAGATCATAGAATTCAGCAAAACAATTTAAAATGCTGTGGGCATTCAAGACATGATTTAGTTATATACTAACAGTCTTACAATGTACACAAGGTTTTAGTTTATCAGAACCAGCTGGAACTTCTCATTAACTATGAAGTTGGTCTTCTAACTGTGAAAGAGTTACTGGGTACCAAAATGGTGTGCTTGGCATAGGCCAGGGAGGAATGTGTATCAACACATTGGCCATGGTATTTTTTTTGCAGTCATGGGACTGAGGTACCAATTCCAATAACAGGACAGTAAGAATGCTTCTTTCTGCAGACTGATTAAGTTTTTCTGTGCATTTGACAGGGAAAGTGAAGACATGGACAGCAGCTATGAAGAATTAGCACAGGCAGTGCATGACATTTTCATCTCTACAGCTGTTCAGTTTTAACTTATGTTGGGATCCAATAGGTTACAGCAATGCTCCTTCATAAGCTGCCCAGAGGATCTGACCCTGCCACATTTGGGGAGCATATTCCACCCATTTTCTGCCAGGGAGCTGGAGTTGTTTAGCCTGGATAAAAGGAAGCTTTCCACAGCTCTCTGAAAGATAGTTGTAGCATAGTGAAGGTCAGCTCCTCTATCAGGCATCTGGCATCAGGACAACAGGACATATCATCAAGCTTCACAAAGGGAGGCTCAGGGTGGACATCAGGAAGTATTTCTTCATGAACAGGGTTATTAAGCATTGGGATGGATTGCCTAGGGAAGTGGTGGGCACTTGAACACCTCCAATCTTTGTAGATGTTCAGGAAATGACTGGATGTGGCACTTAGTGCCATGGTTGAGCTGAGAAGATGGTGATTGCCCAAAGGTTGGACTGGGTGATCTCAAAAGTTTTTTCTAACTCAAACAGTTCTGCGATTCTGTGAGGGACCTCTTCAATACACAGTTTTTGCACTGGTTACTTGTGGCCATTAATATCATCTGCCTTTAAAAAACACCAGAGAATAAACATGTAATTGTGTGTAAATAGTAACTTTTCAAGCTACTTCAAATGTTTGAAGTTACTGCAGATAATAAGAAAATGATAATCTGAATAATTTTAAAGCAAATAAAGTAATTTAAAAAATTTAGAAGTTTTTATTATAAATCCTTGAAGGGTTTAGTTGCAGTTCCTTTTAAAGAAATAGAAATGTGCCTTTTGATATAAATGAGTGCTGAGTCACTCTTCAACTAAGAAAGACCATAGCTACAGGAGCAAAGGGATTATTCACATATTTTTAGAAGTTCTGAGCAATTTTGTTCTAAAATCTTACATAAATACAACAACTGGCAGTCCATATTCACAGAGCCACACAATCACCAGTTTGTTGTGGTTGGTAAGCACATCCAGAGATCATCCAGTCTGACTACACACACTGCCATCATGGATAAAATATCCTTCTTTGCTCCAACCTCAACAGCCTCAGTTCTCTGTCCTCAACTTGTGTAGGACCTGCTTCAATCCCCTATCTCCTTTGTGGTTATTTGCTGAACTCGATCCCGTATGTCCCTATTTCTCTAGTATTGAGGAGATCAGAATTAGTCTCAGCACTCTAGATTTCTCTCACTAGAGTTTAAGTAGAGGAGAAGGATCATTTCACATCACTTGCTTACAATGGGTCTCTTGATGCAGCCTGGAATACTATTCGCTTTCTTTGGTACAAGAGCACATTGCTGGCTCATGTTAAAAAAAAAAAAAAAAAAAAGAGAACCTCAAGTCCATTTCTGTCATGCTATTTCCCAAGTAGTTGGCTCCTGGTTTGTACTAATACCGAAGGTCATTCCCAGGTGCGGAACTGGTATTTCAAAGAAAATAAACTTTCAACAAGTTCCTATTTCTGGTAACTTGCTAGTTTAGCTGCTTTAACATTTAGTTATTTCCAAATGAGATAAGCCTGTTTCAATCTCAAAAAAGTATCATTCTTCTAGCAAATGGGCATGTATTTCACTATCTGGGGTTAACGTGACCTTGTAGCCTTGTGAGAATGGAAAGAAACAAAAGCCAGGAGCATGAGAGCTAAAAATTATTTTGAGAACTTAATTGGCCTCTGATAAACAACTGCCTAAATTGACACCAAGCACTCAAGCAGCTAACTTTCTCACACAGAGCAAAAGATCTCTCTTTCACAGAGACACAGAAAAGATGGAGGAAAGAATAAGCAAGAGACTCTCGAGCGGAACTGCACTGCATGTATCTGTCTCACTTTTTCATCACTGGTGTCCTTTGTCAAGACACATGTCAATATACCTCTATTTGGTGACCCAACATGATAGCCATACATATTGGCTCATTTATCCAGCATATCTAGTTCTCTCTGGAAGGTAGCACATCTATCTAGCCTATCAGCCACTCCTCACCATCCATATAATCTTTGAACTTGTTAAGAGTGTTATCCATCATGGCATCCTGGTCACTAGGAAAGAAGTAAAACAATATTGATCTCAGTGGTCATATTGGCCACTGGGGTACACCATTGCTTATGGTTCTCCAGCTGGAGATTTTGTGTCATTGGTCACAACCCTCTGAGCCCACTTATTATTTTTCTCTTCTTCTTTTTGTTTCTGGAGGCATGAGTGCTATTTTCTTTCTCCCTATTCATTATGAGTTTTCAAAGATGATCGAGGGTTGCCTCAAAATACACTTGCAGGTGCATCCTGTTGTAGTGGTTGAAGCACTGTTTAGCATTCAGGGGGGCAAGTTCAATAAAGGTGATGGAAAAAAAACTGAATAGAATGGTCAGCAGGGAAAAGTTTTATTACAAGGGAGTTAAATTTAAAAGGGACAGGGGGAAAGGGAAGGAAAGGGTGTCTCCTTCTTTTCCCTCTTTCTTTGGAAGCACTTCTGGCCCTTTAGTCTCTGAAAAACACAAGCACAGGTGAAAGAAAACCAACCCCTCCCTCCCTTGTCCGAAGGGGATACTTGCTAGCCAATTGAGAGGAATGGGTGGAAAATCCTGCTGGGGGCCTGCAGGCGCTGGACAACGGAGCCGTGACGCCTCTCCCCACAGCGGCGGCCGAAA
>VXBA01005345.1:0-74594 GCA_013399895.1 Serilophus lunatus
TTGGAGGTCTTTTCCAATCCAATAATTCTGTGACTCTGTAATATCCTTTTATGATCACGTAACTCACCTGGTAAGTGATGAGGCAAAGGCTGTGGACATAGTGTACCTGGACTTCAAGAAAAGCATTTGATACTGTCTCCCATAGTAAACTATTAGAGAAGCTGGTGGCTCATGGCTTGGACAGGAGCACTCTGTGCTGGGGTAAGAACTGGTTGGATGGCTGAGCCCAGAGAGTGGTGGTGAATGATGTCACATCCAGTTGGCAGCCAGTCACTAGTGGTGTCCCACAGGGATCAGTGTTGGGCCCAGGCCTGTTTAATACTTTTGTTGATGATCTGGATGAAGGGATTGAGTCTGTCATTAGTAAGTTTGCAGATGACAATAAATTGGGAATAAGTGTTGATCTGTTAGAGGGTAGGAGGGCTCTGCAGAGGGACCTGGACACGCCGTATAGATGGGCAGATTCCAATAATGTGAGGTTTAACAAGTCTTAAGTGCTGGGTTTTACACTTTGGCCACAATAATCCCTTGCAGAACTACAGGCTGGGAACTGAGTGGCTGGAGAGTGGACAGGCAGAAAGGGACTTAGGAATACTTGTTGACAGGAAACTTAATAGGAGCCAGCAATGTGCCCAAGTGGCCAAGAAGGCAAATGGCATCCTGGCTTTTATTAGGAATAGTATGGCCAGTAGGACAAGGGAACTTATTCTTCCCCTGTACTTGGCACTGGTTAGGGTGCATCTTGAGTAGCATGTGCAGTTCTGAGATGCCTGAACATGTCCAGAGAAGGGCAACGAGGATGGTGAAGGGACTGGAGCAAAAGCCCTGTGAAGAACAATTGAGGGAGCTGGGGTTATTTAGCCTGGAGAAGAGGAGGCTACGTGGAGATCTTATCTCTCTCTCTAACTACCTGAAAGAAGGTTGTAGTCAGGTGGGGGTCAGTCACTTCTCCCAGGCAACCAGTGACAGAACAAGAGGACACACTCTCAAGCTGCATCAGGGGAAGTTTAGACTAGACGTTAGGAAAAAAAAATTCTCTGAAAGACTGATTTCCCACGGGAGTGAGCTACCCAGGGAGGGGGTGGAGTCGCCATCCCTGGATGTGTTTAAGAGACTGGATAAAGTACTTGGATGAGGTGCCATGGTTTAGTACATGGGATGTTAGATAACAGGTTGGATTCGATGATCTTAGTGGACTTTTCCAAACTTGATAATTCCGTGATTCAAAATTAAGGGGTTTCATACAATGTGAGCATCAGACACAAGGGTTATTAACACTAGGTTACCTACACCAGGGTTACTAACAAAAGGCACAGAACTTAATGTGTGTATATATGGTAAATGTTTTACTAATTCTTATGAGAAAGTAAAATCTACAAACTGCTAAGAGAGTGAGAAGTATGTCTGCCAGCAGGTCTATGAGTGTAAACATTCCTCACAGTAACAAAACCCATTTTCACGGAATAGAAGATACATGCTGTATCTCTTGTGGCTCCGGCTGATGCAATACTTAAGTTGTGCTGAGTTAGCAAGTCTCTGGTGAAAGCATATGGGAGGTAACATAAACTCATTCTCTGAAGTTACCTTCACCATTGTACATCGTAATTGTCACAGGGGTTTCTGTCTGTTTCAGGGTAGGAGATACACGGAAGCCCAGTCTGGACTTAGCAATGCATATGCTGTGCTAAAACTTGACTTAATTTCTAGATTTCAGAACCAGTGTGGGGAGAAACAAGAGACAATATATCACAGATTAGGAGCCTTTTTGGGTAGAAGACAGCAGACTCAGTCACATTACTAAATGAGAGGAACCATATCTTTGCAATGAATATGAGCCACTTTCTTCTTCCTCAGATACCACCTTCATTTAATTCCCAAGGATTCACAGAAAGGAAACTCCAATCAAATTGAAAAAGACACTGTTTGCTTTTATGTCTTGTCATATAAAAGTGAGCAATGCCTATTTTTAACAGCATTCCATAAAAAGAAAAAAATTACAACCTTAAAATTCATTGTAATAAATGGGTGTAAAAAGACTGTATGTGAGACAATTAGAGATACAGGCTTTATCTAATAAGAGCATTCCAGATCATTGACAATGACCCTCATTATTTATTTCTTGATATTAAGTAACTTTTTTCCTCCTTATTACTCTTTTTTTTTGTTTGTTTTAACATTATGTGTAACACTTGATGACATGGGCACAAAATAAAAGAAAAATAATCAGAATCAGGTGGTTTCAGTGTAAGGAGATAGTCCTCAGAGTGACCTGAGACAACGCAATGCAAATTGCTAACAGTGAAGCTAGAATAGATTTTAAGTTGGCTATACAACTCCATATTGAATGCACGTGTTTCTATTAACTATTAATATCAATAAAAAGCCTTAAAAGTCAAGGAACCCAATGGTCACAATGCATGCCTCAAACCCTGCCTTTTAAAAATAATCTCTCTTTCAAGGGCAAATGGATAGCCCTAAACTGAGGGATGCAGAACTACAAAACCAATAGAATGCAGGTGAGCACTGTCATTTCCAGAATAACAGCAGTGTTCCTATTGTCAATCCTTTATATCTCCCAAAGAATTCAGACAAGAGCATTTGTGTCTCACACAGACAATGCACCTGAATGACCCTGAGAACTTGTTCTTCAATGAGTGGAATCAGGAAGGAAGGAAGGCAGAGTGTGAGCAATGTTGGAGGAAGGAGTGAAAACAGTTTCTCTCTTTCTTGTTTAACTGATGGCCCTCTGAAAATTCTACATCCATTTAAAACTTAAGCAAGGAGAAAGATGACCAACAAAGTGTATGAAGATTATCTCACAGTAGCATTGCTTTTTACATTTGTCATCAGAACTTTAGGTATCATTGCCTTCTACGTTACATGTGAGTATTTATGATAGGCAAGAAATGGACAATGTAGCTATCATTTCTAGAGTTTACATGATGTGCATTCATTTGTACAGCATTCTGAGATTAAGACTTCTATGAAAGCAAATTTTCAGCTGTTTACGTATTTGTGGCGGGCCATAGCCAGCCCATTACCAAAGTTTCTGTCACCGAAATTTGTCCCTGAGCACAAAGGCAAATAGCGAAGAGATGTCATATTTCTTGCTTCTGACGTTACGAATTTAGCGTTATTGTCTTGCACAGTTCACACTAACTGTAGCTGAATTAGGCCAAATGAATACCAAGTTGTTTTTGAGATATCAGTGTGCCCTCTTCATGTTTTTCAATTAGGAAAGCAACTTTGTATAAACACACAGGCAGGAACTTTCACATTTAAATACAAAATCAGTTTTTCTTCTAACCTCTTATAATAACTAAACATCACTTACATACATTTATTTAAATCAGTGAGGAACTCAAATACTAGATTGCACCAAAGGAAAAGATTTTGTTTTGTTTACATTGCTTTTGGTTTTACATAGTGATAGGAGTGGTCACTAGTCTGATTTCAGTACTATACACTTCTCCTTCACATTAATAGGTGAATTTATACTTTGAAATGCATCCAAAAATATTACCTCTGGACCCTAAAATCTTGTTTATCCATAGATCTAAGACACATTTGGCAATGGTAGTTATGGCTTTGTTGCAACAGTATTTCAGAGCTGGAACAAGGAAAATCATAATTCCAGCATACTCAAACTTTGACAATTCTGCAGAAAGTGCAGTACACTAACCAATGAAGAGCAATTATTTTTTTCCTAATGGAAATAAGCTATTTTACTAAATAAAACTCATCCATTCAAATACATGCATTCAGCAGACAAAGACAAGAGCTATACAGATGTCCTAGAAACAATCGGTCCATCCTATCCAGAAGAATGTATGCTAATCTGCTGAACTGAAGTAACAGCAACTTTTGCCACTTGGCAGCATATATTGTATTGGCTCCTGTTTCTCTTCTAGTTTATTTCAATATCATGAGTAAACAGAGCCCTCATTTGTACCTTGTATTTACCAGATTCTGACTGTTCATTTTGATTTATCACTGTTCAGCACCTTTAAAAATCAACACACATCCACATAGACCAAATCAACTGAGAGCATCTAGTGCATTCCCATCTCCTTCTATGAGTTATCTCCCAACTTTATCCAGAGTAATACAATACTCAATGCACGTTTAATTTTTTTTTTCATTTTGCCTCCTGCCACACTGGTGTTAGATCTCACCAACTATAGCATCAGCTAGAGTAATCTTGCTGCTACTCATTACACAAGCATAAAGACCACTTTGCGGGATCTAATCCATCATTTATACTTATGTATACATGAGCACATGCTGGGCTCATGCTAAGCCCTGTATTTATTCCTGTCATAGTACCAAGCAGTTTGTCATAGGTTAAAACTTTATTTGGTCACCATTTAATATGCAAATGATTCACAGCAAATACATACACATACTGTGCACATTTGTGGAAAAAGCTGATCAGGCCAGTAGAAAGTGAAACAGCTCAGTGCGTGCAGAACTTCAGTCCAGAACTTCTTCCCATTGCAATCAACAGGAGTGTTGTCTTGCTTCACTGAAGGCAGAGCAAGACTGTCACAAGTTTTTTACAGCTTTATGAGAAAAGAGCCTAAAATAGAAACCTGGAAATCTGTCAGTAACAATCTCCCTTCTTCCAAGTTATGAAATTGAGAAGATTATTATAGTTTCTAAATTATATCATCCTTCTAACACTGAATGCATCAACCTAAGGGAGTGAAGTGCAAAGCTATCAGACTATCTATCTGACGGGATCAAATTCTGCTTTCAACATTTTGATGCTTGTAGGACAGTAGGGCCGCAGAGACATTGCTATAGCTGCTCCTCAGTGCCTTTCCTCTCCAGATAAATTCATGAGCACCTCTGACCAGACCTTCCAGACAGGCTTTTGCTGCCATCCTCACCACCTCAAATGCCATTCCCTAAAGCCCCTGCTTTCCACCTCCACATATACGCATGTCATTAGCAGCTGTACAGTAAATATTCACACACATCACACTTAGCGCTCAACTGCAACTTTTTTCTTCTCTGGGACAAAAGTGCAGGCCAGATGGAAGGGCTTCATCTGTCTAGACCTCAGAGTCTATGTGATGGATGACACTAGCATAAAACAAGAGTGCACATACAGACAGGGCTAAATTCAGCTCTACAGTACTCATGTGTCACCTCATTACAGCCAGTGGATTTTCATGATGAAAAGTTCAAGTCACAATGAGACAAATGGGAGACATTTCTTTCATTTTTGTGAGGGTTCCACCAGGTCATAATTAAAAGCAACATTTAACCTAGCAAAAAATAGTGATTCACAAAAACAAGATGCAACCACAAGTACAGGCTCTTTTCTCTGCTCTGCTTACCACTTAATCCTCTTTGGTGTGAAAAACTGGTCTGGAAATTGCATGAAAGCCACCCTTCTGGTGAGATTTCCAGAATTTTTGGCTACTAACTCTGCCAGACACACCACAAAAACTGGTAAGTCTGTTACCATTCCTATGAAAAGGCAGAGAGTACAGAGGTGTGATACAGTAATTTCTAAACCAAAAACCACTCAAAACAAAACAAAAAAGATTTTAAACCTCTTTATAGTTGTAGTTTGTTTGAGTTTAAGGATTAAATTCAGGTCAGTTCCACTTTATCCAGACTGAGTCACTTCCCCCTATTATTCGATTACTGACAATGTGGTTGCTGCTGTGAAATCCTCAAAAAGAAAAGCAGTTTAACTCCAGGGGTGTAAACACAGACACAGAGGAACAACATGTGCTAAGAAGCTAAGTCAAACTCACGGAATTACTTTTTCCTAAATTTCAAAAACAATTAATAAAAAATTTCAACACATTCTAAATAGAAAAAGAACATTCTTTATAAATTCATCTAAATTTAACTTGAAGACTTGAACTGCACACTGTGTTTTAGTATTTCAAAAAGCAGTATTTACATGAAGAAAGTATCATGCCAGAAACCAGGAAGTGATGCACCATTAATATTCATTAAATGCCAACACTCAAAAAAAAAAAAAAAAAAGGAAAGAAAACATAGGCTGCCAAGTTTATTTTGGCAAAGATGTATGACATGATTTGTATTCAAAGTAACATCTAGAAAAATGTCTGTAAGTCAATGTAAATCCCTTTCAAATTGAAAATCCCACATAAAACAGAAAGGAAAAACATTTCTAAGTTTTAGACCTTTTTTTCAATGCTAGACTGTACTAGCAGTTTTAGTGAAGAACATTGTCACAGTGGACGTACCAGTTACATTTTCCTGTCTGCACCAAAGAACTTGATCTGTTTATTATCAAGAAGCTATAAATTAATAATACTTAATATAATTCTACCTTCCCACCTATTTTTTATATACATAATTATCAGCACAGTTTTTAAATGTGTGAGAACAATTTCAGTTTTCCTAAGCAAGGATCAAACTACACAAGAAGATGGCAGTGACCTTTAGTGTGGCACACTTCTCAGAAATGAAAACACTGATTCACTGCCTGACTGAGCCAGTGGCAGGAAACAGGTCAGTGATGTCCATATTGCAGAACGGAATGACTGACATACAAGAATTCTTAAAGCTCTTCTGCACAGTTTTGCAAAAGCAGCACTACACACACACTCGGTCACATTACTTCTGGCGCTTGAGTAATTTTGTATAAAAGCAATGCAAAACCAGCAAAGCTGGTATGTTCCAGCAGTGGAGGGCCAGTACACTGAGATGCCACCAAGATACACAGCACAAAAAAAATCAGCCTAGCAGGTCTGTCCTCAAAACAGAAACTAAGATCATCTGTTATTTCTTCTGCCAATTGCAGTGGCTAGAAAAAAAAAGGCAAACATGAAGACAAGGAACAGTCCTCCCACGACTGCAAGGTGTTGTTTCTAGAAAAATTCTGCTGACTTCCTGAGTGACTTAATGTATCTTCCCCTCAATTCCTCTACCTTTCCATTCCTATTAACAGCTCAGGAAGAAAAACAGAATATTAGCTCTACAAAGCAGAAATTCTCAAATTAGGAGATAGCACACATATGTACACGTACACATGGAAGAGAGAAGTCCGTAAAGTACATCTAGGCCATTGCAGTCACTGCTGTTCTTCCACTTTTCCCCATTTTCTCCACCTCAAGCCAGTTCCTTTTTCTGATGTCTTGAGAAAGAATCAGATTTTCCTTGTGCCAGATGGCAGGAGGTAAGTGGGACCATGGGCTACAGTGCAGGCAAAGGCACCCTCCCTGGATGCATGAAGGGTGTCTCCTCTTCCTCAAATACCTCTGTTCCCAGACATTGAACCATACATCTCCTGGCAGCCTGCTCACAGCTGATCTCACCCCATCCACATCCTGCCTTAGGGCTTGTGACAGGGTGCAGGATGTGACGTGGGGACACTTTGAGGGAGGAGCAGAACAAGATCAGGGAGCAAAGAGTATGGATGGTTCCCAGCAGTTAAGCTATGAAGGAGAATCTCATTAGACAGGGAGAGCCAGCAGAACTCTTGCTTGAAAGCTGTTTTGTTCCATTTAGGAGAAATGACTGTGTTGGGATTTGAGCTAGCTAAAAAAATAAAATATCAAATGGAACAACTGCTAGACTTGGATTAAATGGCAATTGAGAACTGTAGAAACACTGCAGCATCAGAGGGGATGAATGACAGAGGTGGGGTAAAGAAGCAAGCTCAGAACCATTTTTGACTAAACAGGATAAAGGAGGCTCCATCTGTGAAACCACTATTTTGAAACCTTTGGAGGTCATTATTGGCAGATATCCATACATTCATGAGGACGTATTACTTTTCAAAATTATCATTCAAGTTTGTTGGTATAGCAGCTTAAAATGCATCTTTCAGCTGTAAGCATATATGGTAATGTTCTTCAACTCATTTAAAAATTTCTTCCCTTCTCTGAAACAGTGGACCCATTGAGGAAAAACTACAAAGATGAAAAGCAGATGCTTCCTAGGAGACTGGCAAAACTGGTAACTCAGAAGCCATCTTACTCCTGATGACTGAGTAGGACAGTATCTACTAGCTGTTAGATAGTAATACTATTAAATGCTACTAAAAGAAAAGCGTAATTCCAGTAGCTCAGTAAATTCTCCATTAGTGTCAGCATCCAAATTTAATACTGTTGAAGGGAATCCCAGCAGATGAGAACAGACCTTTTATATAATTCTCTCAAAATAAAATTTTCACTTCTGTGTTTCTTCTAAATCTTTCAAGGAGTTTTGGTCAGGCAGTATTTAAAGTCAAATGAGATTTTGGGTCTATGCCAGGTAGTTCCCTTTTTCTTAAATCTTAAATACTTGACATACTTTGAGAAATCACTGCTTATGAGAAAGTGATGACTATTCAAGTGTTTAGTCAACATAAGGAGAAGCTGTAAAGCTATCCCATTGCCTTGTAAAACTTAAACGGAGTGAAAAATACATGGAGAGAAGCAGAAACCTTAGGAGTAGTAAAGTATGAAGGAAAGCACCAGGTCAGCTGCAGAGAAAGAACACAGGGGAGGGAGGGAAAAAGGCAGAATTTGGAGAGGGAGAGAGAAATAATTGAAAGAGCTAGAGACAAACATGCAAAAAGGAAAAAAAATTATAAATATATTAGAGGAAAATAAGGCAAAACTACTATCCTTTCAAATTTAGAAGAATTTAAAATTTTTTATGTCAAAGCTTAGTATTTAACTTTTGAGAATAATGGGTATAATATCGAACTAGTTGGTTTGCTCCAGCCCTGCAAAGCTCACATGTGAAATCATGCCGTTTCACATCATGTACACCCATCCTGTTGAAATGCAGACAGATATTAAGCATCAAAAGATTCTAGACTAAATATCCCCAACAGACATACACCCATCCTCTCCCTTTTCATATGTCTTTTACCAGGATATTCCATGTACACATTACCTGGATGCTTAATGGTTATGGTAAAATATCAGGAGCTCCACTTAGTTCTGATTATTTTGTAAAGCACCTTCAATGTTCTTGAGGTTCATCTATGCAGTTCTGAACCAGAAGAGTTTACTCAGAATTTACCTGTATACTTGACAGACAATTTTGAAAAACCGCTTCTAATTGACAAGGTCAAAAATATGCCGGTAATTTGAGAAAAAAAAAAAAAAAAAGTATAGGCCAGAAGTGGTTGTTTTTCTTCTTTATCTTAACTTCACCAAACAGTATTACTTTTATCTACTAAAAGACTCTTGATTATTTGCAAGAATACAAAAGTAGGAGCCACATGACAGCAACTTTCTGAGGAATCACTTCTCACAGAACAGTAGGCTCTAAAGCAAAGAACTAGCATAGGCAACACTCCTCAAAACTCCTTATACAGGAAAACTTTCAGCTTGGGGAGCACATGAGGCAAATATACCTCATGACCCACTATGTTAAACCAGAAGACTCTTTAACTCTGAAGTCCTGGTGAAAGGAAGTCAGACAGAGCTATACTCTCACTCCCATTTGTGTCCAGGGTAGGACAAAAAGTGGAAAATGTTTGTCCTACTAAATTAAGTACATAATTTTAACATGATTAAAAGAAACAACTGAGGCTTGTCAACCTATCTGACTATGCCTCCAAGCAAAATACCAGTTATGAAATCTTTTTACCCTTCCACAAATTCTTAACCTATGAATCTTCCATTATCTTCAGTAGAAAGGTAGGCTTTGCAAATGTATTAAATGTATTAAATTATTTTATTACAATTGCACAAAGCATGATCCAGAAGCTGCACGTAATCCCAAACTCCTTATGTTTTGGTCTACCAGGTACTTACATGCAGGGCGTTCCACTATACTTAATAGCGAGGAGGTAGCAGACAGCTGGTCAATAGAAAGCTCCTGCCTAGTCACACCTCATCTCTAAGACAAGTAAAGGTAGCTCTGGATCTTCTGCAGAAGATGGGCTGGAGAGGAAGCTTGGGGGAAGTTTTCAGCACTAAGAATAAAGTTGTAGGAGATTTGATATCACTAATGCTGCTGTTTACTCAACAGTGTGCCTGATAGAGATATTTCAAATTCCAATTCAAACTCTGGGGAAAAAAAAAGATCTCTCTATTCATGCAAAACCTAGAACTAAAAATTACTGTTTATCTAGGAACTCAGAATACCCCACACTTCATCTAAGCAAAATGGTAAAATAAACTACCTGAGTATATGACATTATACAGGTCCTTAGCCAGACATCAATAAGAGATGTAGAATCAGACATTTGAAATGGCATACTAGAAAACAGACGCATTTTCAAACTTCTATAGGAGATGTTTATGTAAGTGTCAGAGGTTATTTTCAGAAAGATATGTTTAAAACTATTTTACCAGGAGGCTTCTTGGTAGGAATACGTGGTCAAACTATTCCCTTGGTATTGCTCACCAGTGTAATGTGGCCAATCAGTTTAGATTTTCACAGATCTGTACACAGATCCTGAGCTGTTAGGTCTTTAAAGATCACAACTGACCAATGTATGAATCAAGTGTATGAATCACGGCAAATTTTTATACAGCAAATTTTTGTGAAGTGATTAACTAAATACAATTACTATGGTTGAGTTCAATAAGTACTGCAGTTACTTGTTCTCATTTTTCCTGATTCTCAGATTTTAACAACCACAAAACATAACTGGAACGGCCTTTCATATTTCATGATAGTCTCACTCTTTTTTGCAGCAATTTTATTAATCTAACAAAAACCTATGGACATGTCACTGTCACACCACAGACAGTAAGGAATTGTTAAATATACTGAAAACATTACATTTTCCATAGATTTCACAATTATAGAGAATTTTAAAATCATGCTTACAGTTAAGCATTTTCACAAGACCCTTTAGGTTTTGCCTTCTTCTTTAGTAAACTTCGAATCCCACACAGCTCTTGCACACACTTTACAAACCCAGTGATACAATACATACTAACCTTCCACTTACTCTTGCTCATACCAGCTGGGAGTTGAACATTTACACCTGACTGACAAGTCAGTGACTGAGCATATAATTCAAAAGTAATGACTACCTACTTAGTATTAAAATTGATTCAAATATGATATTTGTGGAATATTTGGAGAACGCCCCTTTGCAGTTGTGCTCATTGTAGGAGTATTAAAAGCAAAGAAGTCAATACAAAACCCTGGTAAACAAAGAAATGGAGCTCAGACACTTAAAATATATAGATTTTAAAAGACAATTAATGGATTTTGAATGTGTGAACATTTCTTACACAAAAAGCTGTCCCGCTGGAAACAAGTGAAAAGAAGACACAGAAACAGGAAGCTTGCCCCTTCTCCAGATTCAAATTCTATCACTGATTTTTGATTACTACCTACAGAAGTGTTGTACAGAAAAGCTGCACTTTAATAACCACATCATTAGGAGGAAAATAAAAACTAAAGGAAGGACTCTACATTGTATATATGACCTGGTCAAAACCTTCCTTTTCATTGATTTCAGTGGGCTCTGAATCAAGGCCATATTGATTGCAGGCAATGTGGTTCAATGACTGAGACAGCAAATTTAAGTTTCATTCTTAGCCTGGTCATTCACTGGATTCTGAGTCTTGTGAATGTTAATCACTTCTTGTGTCTCACTTTTTCCATTCATGTAATGGGAATTATTTTAATTCCTTTTACCAAAAAAGGGAACCAACATATTCACAGGGTTAAAGTGCTAAATATTCAACTTATGCGAGTGTGAGACAAGCCCCCTTATTTCTAATTTTAAACAAAATTTTATAGAACAGTGACAACCTCAGCTAGTAATTTATAATCAAGCTTACGTAGTAAAGTCTCAGTTTCAAAATGCCTGTGTGCATGTGTGCATGAAAGTGAGAGAGAGAGAGAGAGAGAGGGGGAGAGAGAATGAGAGAGAGAAAGAGTGGCAGAAGATACTTTTGCTCACTAACTGACACTTCATGAGATATTTGATTGTTGTAATATAGCAAAGACAAAGTAGCTGTCAGTTAAAATGCCATTTCTGTCACACTATTTAACAATACTGCTCCTGTAATTACACTGTGGTAACTTACTCAGTAAATCCTTGCTTAGTTTTAGCATGTAAAACAATTTTTGAAATTACAGAAACAGACTGAACACACCAGTTCATTTGCTGAGGCAATTATCCAGAACCTTGTCAAAAAAGAGAGAGAATGAAGACTGTGATGTACAAAAAATGTTTCTAATTCTATGCTATAATATATACAATATGTCTGTGGTTGTGCTGGATTATGTTAATAAACTGCAGTAGAAATATATTTCTCACAACACAAGGAAAGGGTGCTATCAATTGTCTTGCCAGATATTTTAAATTAAGTCACCAAAAAGACTAGCCAGGGTTTCCTCTATGACCCTTAGATAAAGGGAGAGGCTTATTGGACAGTTTTTTTTTTTGTGTGGGACTAGAGAGGTCCGTCTAATGCTCAATTATTTTGAATAATCTGGAAAATAACTGTAAAGGCAACCGTGTCACAGTTGCCTTTCTTAACAGACATGTACAATTCAACCCTAAACATAAATCCTGCATTATTTTTGGCTGGTTATCACTCAGAAATTAGTTTCTGTAATATTTCTTAGAAAAAGTGGATGAAAGCTGTATTCCTTCTTTTGGGAAGACCAAAATGCATAAGAGGTGAAATATTGCTCAGCTACAAGAGCAAACAAATTATGGCAAAAATCTAACCACACAGTCCAGGAAAACTCAATTTGAAAATGGGACAGAAAAAAAAAAAATTGAAAACAGAACACAGACTTGTTTGATAACCTATGCATATTCAGAAGCAAATCTACTGTTAAGTCATTTGAATGTCAAGAGGAAAAGAGAGCATTTCAAAGCAACCTAGTACTCCAGAAACACATTTACAACTAAGTATTTTACAGAAATTCATTATTTCCATAATTTTAATCTCTGTCCTTTCCTGTTAGACATGTATCATTTATACTACAATGTAATAATTTATAAAATATAAATTGTTTTCCAACTATTTCTGAGAAGAGAAAAATGCAAATTTTATATAAATTGAAAATGGAAAACAATCAGTTTCTTTTCTTCAGCTGGACACGATATACTTCAGCAGAAGCTACTGATCTAGGCTCTTCACTATAAACTTTTTTTGTTAAAAAAAGCTTGAGAGAAGACCCAGCATATAGGAGACAAAGTAAAAAAAGGCATCTGAACACAGATCATGAATTTGTGAGCTTGCCACTAAAGTTTCATGTATTAAAATGTGGATGAAGTTTCCTCCTTCCCACCTTCTCCAACATCTGGAGATAGTTTGGTGGAGCAATTTCCAGAAACCAAATAGTATCTATGCTTGACTAGCTCTTTTCATTCACAAATAAACAATTAATGAAATGGGCAACTAATTTCTAAAGCGTTCATATTCATTAGACTGTTTCCTGAAATTAAGTAGCTGTTCCATGATGCAGTACTACATTAACGGTACAGCTATTATTTTTCCAAATAAAAAAGCTTTTTTAAAAATATCCATTCATGTTCAATTTATTCTAGCAACAAAAGCTAAAGCAAAAATGTTTCCCACTATAAAAATATAAATATACGTACCTAACCGAAGAAGGGAGGTATAACTATAGAATTACTCTATCTGAATCATTAAAAGTCACTGTATGGACCACACTTCATCATGGGCCAAAATCTAGGCTATATTATTTTATGACTCTGCCTCTGAATTACAGATGAAAATATTTGAAGTTATGACAGGCTGTATTATTTTTCTTTGAGCATCTGAAACAGGGTGAGAAAAAAAATCCAAAACAACAACCTACTGTGCAAAGGCATGAGTTGAAACAATTGCACAATATGATTTAATTTTAATAATCATTTGGGCAGCATAAGTGCATACGACATATCAGCTACTTAAAAAATCCTGGTTAAAATTTCTGACCAAAACAGCATACTAGAAACTACTCTTTACTCACCACCTGTTTTCCATGTGCTGCCCACTTCCAGGTAAAGAAAGTTTCTTGGAAAACTTTTTCAGTTGGTCCTCTATTCTCCAAAAGTTTTCCTATAGATCTTATGATACAGCTCTGCTTGAGGTGTACATGCATCACACAACATAATTTCAATTCTATAAAGGGAAATACTGGTTTACAGAACTCTTGTCTCACATTCACTGGGAAAAGGCTGTGGCACAACGTTGCTCCCCATCTTTTGACACCTTCACTTTCCCATAATTTATTGTCCTGATAAGGAGCTGAGAATAGAGACTTGTGTGCAAGTTTTCAAGAGGACATGAATAGAAGTCATCAAGCAATGAGCTGAATTTCCTTCTGCCACACAGCTCCAGGAGTAGAAGCTTTGTGGAAGCCATCAGGACAGACAGCTAGTAGGAGAAACATCTGAAGCTCCACACTCATGCTTTACTCTCTGTTACTCCACTGAAAGCTCTTTTACACAGCACTTGAAGAGCAGGGTCGGTCAATTGGGAATAACAACCGCTGAAAAATATTTATATACCAGTACACGTATTTAATGTTTTACAAACTAAAGCCCTGATGCTACAAATATTCCTCTCCTGGTTAACACTGCATCAAGTAAGCTTGTCACTAATAATTTTCCATTACTTCACATACTCAAAAGTTTACAATCCAGGCCACTTTTGCACAAGTCACCTAAATACCTAGCCCAGGGGATGTTCTCTTTCGTTCTCAGATAAACCACTGCTTTAAATTCACATTTTTATATAAATACGCCATTTCATACACCTTAAATGAATGCCATTTTTACAAATGCATGGATAGTTAGAGCAACATAACGTGTAAGATAAAAGGGGATCTCTGTCAAACCCTCACAAAACTGAGAGGTATGCACACTGAGGTGGGAGTGATTAGGATCCCTCAATAGTCTCTTTTGGCCAAGGGAATGAACAATGCTGAGATGGAAGAACTCCACATATGAAAGGAACCAGCAAAATACTTCAGGTTACTCTCCTTCTGAATAAGAGCATTCACATACAGTTTTATCATAGTTTAACTGAACCACTTAGCAAAATGGATTCAGATGAGTTTCTACACTTTTCCCCGCACTAACAAGCTCCAGATCTAAATACTATCTCTGATCAGCAAACAGAAAAAGCTGAAAGCTGTCAGTCAATTTATCTTACTATAGGCTTCAAAAAGGAGAATGCTTGACAAGGTCCACTATTATTACACTGGACAAGTAATTTACTTTATTTCCCTCAATTTCTCCATCTAAAAATGAGAATAATAAAACTGACCTCAGTACTTCAGAACTGACAGACATAAAGTACAGTGTATAAGCTGTGCATTCTATTTGCTCTCAGGAATCAAAATCAATTCATGCAGCTGGTAAAATATATACTACTATCTGGTGCAGCATAAAGAGAGGACACAGGTCTGCAAGATTAAGTAGCAATGAGATGATTCTTCATTATTTGCTTGACATAAGCTTTAAGCTGTGGCCCTTTCATAGTCGAGAAAAAAGAAAACATCAACCAGAGAGATCACAAATAAAATTTAAGATGACTAACTCCCATACACAAACTTCATTTGTGCATAAGATATGAATAATTTCCATGGTGACTTAAGAAATTTAGGTGGACATAAAACAAAATGAAAATGGCACTTTAAAATTTGTGATCTAAAATAAAAATGGAACTTTCAATTTTATAATGTAAAAGCTATATTTTAAACATAGAAAAACTTCACAGTAACATGCCTATTGAGATTTACAGTATTCTGATAATGTATTTACATTTTTAATATGAAACACAATCTCTCTTCTGACAATGTGTTTTCTAACTCAAAATATTCTAGACAGCTAGAAATGAGCCTGTGTATGCACTATTCTGATAGCTAACAAAAAGGAAAAATTTCACTGCTACATGGGTGATCATTGAAATCTTTCACAAGTGACAGAACCATGTAAAACAGAATGTATGACCATTTTTCATGTAGAACTCAGAAGGAGCATAATTTTTTCTTCTTACCAACTTTTATCACTATTTGTATTGAGTCTAAACTGAACAATCTAACGATGAAGAGTGTTAGTATCTGATTTAGCCTTCCAAGGAATAATTTGAAGCAAGCTGTCAAGTAGAGTAGCAGATGGGACAAATTCCAAAATATTAAACTGTAAGAAGGTAAGCTTGAGTGACAGGATAGAATCCTGGGCTGCATAAAAAGCAGTGTGTCCAGTGGGCCAAAGAAGGTGCTTCTCCCCCTCTATTCTGCACATGTGAGATCTCACCTGGAGTATCGCATCAGCTCTGGGCTCCCCAACATAAGAAGGGCATAAAGGGCAAGTCCAGAGAAAGGCCATGACGCTGATGAGAGGACTGGAGCACCTCTTCTATGAAGATAGGCTGACTAAGATATGGCTGTTTAGCTCGAAGAAGAGAAAGTTGTATGGAGACCTCATAGCAACTCTCCAATATCTGTAGGGGGCCTACAGGGAAGTTGGAGAGGGAGCTGTAGTCATAGAACACATGGTAACGGGTACAAACTGAAAGAGGGGAAATTTAGGTTAGATATTAGGAAGAAATTCTTTACTGTGAGGGTGGTGAGACACTGGAACAGGCTACCCAGGGAGGTTGTGAATAGCTAAATGCTGGCAATGTTCAAGGCCAGGCTGGATAAGGCTTTGAGCAATGTCATTTAGGGGAAGTGTCTCTGCCTGTGGCAGGGGGGTTGGATCTAGATGATCTTTAATGTCCCTTCCATTTCTATGATAAAAGCTTAGCTAACAACTTTAGGCTACATAAATAAGAAAAATTTTAAAAGAAAATGAAGTATGTTAAATTCCCTCATTAGCTATAAAACTTAAAAAACCCATCAGGAACAAGTAGCTTTGTGCAAACATCAGTCATATAATTACAGAGAATTATAGAGAAATCTTGCAGATAATGATCTATGCCTAGTTGCTTAATGAGAAGTAGTAAACACTGAAATCCAATTCAAAAACAGTATGCATTAAGGATACAGCAGAAGTATTCTGTTTCTATATAAATTAAATGCTTTTGTCCAGTACCTAAAACTAATCAGTTACTTAGGGTTGCTGTGCAGAACTAGTAGAATTCTTTACTTTATGATATCGTTATTTTAGATCAAAGAACTTTCTGTTCAGATGTTTACACCACTACACCAGTTATTTCAGCTGAGCTGACACAATTAATTTAAAATGGTCTAATACTTTTGACTTACCAAGAGATTAGCACATGTTTCGCTAGAGTAAAAGGATTATTATTACTGCTGTTTTAAGATATTAACACTTTTGGTAATGCATTCTATGTATGCATTCTATGGATGCTATATATATTTCCCACATTGAGGAAGCAGAATGAAGACCAAGGTTTTTTTAGTTATAGGTACCCATCAATGGATGTAAGTATGAAGAATGAAGTAACAGAATACTCTTTAATTAACTTGTTTTAACCTTGAATCTTCACCCTTCTTTCCCTACAGTTGATACACATTGATTAAAAGACATAATAGAGGCTACAAAAAGAGTTAAACAATTGCAGCATTCATCAGTCCTTAGAACAGCAGGTTAAGAAACAACCTCAATTCATGCATGCACACACACACATAAACCCACACATAGGTGTTACGGTGAGCAATGAGGTTCATGTCTGAAGTAATGTTCAGTATTAATACACTTAGCAAGACAGCAATATTCACTGAAGCTTGACACTGTCTGAGAAGACAGTTTGTATATACAGAAGCACAGGGAGGCGGAGGAGACAGAGAAAACACAAGAAGGGAGAATGATTCAGAGGACAGCTGAAGTGTGAAGTGATCCAGCAAATTTTTGATACAGTTTAGACTTCACTTTGGGAATGCAACAAACAACAGCTACAAACTTAACCCCTTGACACCGGCAAGAACGTCAGCCTCAGTGTTAAGCACACATGCATTGAAATTCCAACTTCTATTCAACAGGTTAATGGGTGGGAAGTTTTTCTCTCCTGACGAGGATGTTATGTTCTTGTGGCTGTACTTCTGTTTCATGTACAGACATTCATCTATATCTATCAATCTGCCTTTGTTCTCTTTTTAAATTCAAGATTAATTTTATTATACTGAAGTCTGTACAGGAAGAATATAAGAAAACATGAAGTGAATAAAAGGGTAGGATTTTCTCAGACTGTATTGTTTCTAGTCAATTGCATAATGGTCGTAACTAATGATCAATAGCAAGTTCTAAGAAATCATAAATAAGAAAGAAGGTAAGGTTTTTTATGAATGCGCTAACAGAAAATCTTAAGTAGAAGAAAACTGCATTCCTTAGTTTGAATATTGTCACTTTACAAACTCTGAAATAAAGGAACACGAAAGGAAAATAAAGACAGTGATGTACGTCAGTTTTTAAGACATTTGTTAATTTTGCATTATAGAACACAGATAAGCACTGGTGGTTAGGGCGGATACAAAAGTAGAAAGATATGGCACATTTTTTCTGTATATAAAAAGCTGCTTTGTTTCTGCATGATTACTTAACTGCAAATACAGGTAATAAAAACTGGACTTACAATATAAGACAAAAATTACAAGATAGAGAAATTCTGCTTTGCTTCCACTGCATTATCTGGTTCCCCCTGTTGTCACGCAGCCAGGGAAAAAAAAGCACTTCCAGAAAGCTCACCAAAGATCAAACTGTGTCTGGTGACAGCAGTGTCCAAGCTATAAGTAATGTTCAAAGGATTCAACAATGCCTGTGACTGATCATTCTCTTTCCCTTGCCATCACCTGCTGATTTTGTCCAGGTGTTTTATGGCTATCTTGAGGCTCCGGAGAACAGATAGAAAGAAGACTTTGCCAATTTCTTTTGTCTGGGATTGTGAATTCCTTACACAGATGGTGGACAGCCACAGGCTGGCCAACTTCATGCACAATCAGAAAGAAAGCGTGAGAGCAACATTATCCTCTCCTAAAGTACTGTCTGTAACATGTCTGTGGTTAGGGAATAGGACAAGATGTCTTTTCTTAAGTAAAAAGATGTTCCTCCCTCTCTGCCTCAATCACCCTTTCACTAAAACAGTATCAGGAGAGGGAAAAAAAAGGAAACAAGAAAATAAATAAATAAATAAACAAACACTTTGGCTTGTATTAGTAAATTAAGAATTCCAAAGCAATTGAAGAGGTTTGTCTAATAAGTTAATCTTGTGTTAACATGGTTTTGTAGTATGTTTACAATCTCTTAAGTATTTCAAACAAACCCTCCTACATCTTACTCACTGAGCAAATTGAACCCTTTCTGGCAGCAACTTTTAAAGACAGCCATCGGACATGAGCCTCTTCATTCTTTTCTCTTACCCAGTTTGCTTACAAAAGAAGTCCACTACCTATGCAAATCAATATTACACGTGCACTTACCTAATTGTGTGACTATCTATTTAAATATGTACTTTTCTCCTGCAGTGATGTAAGTGCAATTTTAAATCTGAAGTTTCAAGTAAAACTGCTACACTACCACTTCCGACCTCCAAAAGTCTGACTACATACCAGGAAATGGAGAGTATGTAACAAAATATTTGTGCAACACTTAGGCACCTGAAGAAGCAAATTTTACAGAAAAAAATTTTGACTACTTCCAGTTCTCAAAACTGGAAGGGCTTGTAAAAATATGTTTATTTTATATACATTTCATGATGAAGAAATCATACAATTCTCATATAACAAACATATGGACAGCCTCTTTCTTCTCATACTCTAAAAAAATATTATCTATGGAATAAATACTTGTTTAGGAAGCTTCAAAATATGTACTAGAAACTAAACAGGTATCTAAGACTCAAATTACAGTCAGAGTCAGACTTCAAGAACCTCAGAGCTATACGTACCGCATGTTATTTCACCTTTGCATATAGATGACATGAATGAACTCTGAACTCAGTAGTAAGGTGTAAGGCAAGGCACTCCCCTTAGATCTGCAAGACAAAGATGTACCTCGCACTCCCCACCACCCCATCTTCCTGCCTAGGAATCAATATCAAATACATAGGGAGAGGAAAGTAATGGATCTGACTTATGCTTTGCAGATCTAAGAGCACGGTTATGTCCTGCTCTAAATTATTTATTCTAATGCTAAAGGGTGTAACATTTTCATTTTTTCTAGGGGAAAGTATACTCAGCAGTTATAAATAGGAGAGGACAATTATATCATCCTACCAATCTCCTGCCAAACTGGGCTAGTTCCCTACTAATTTTTAGTCTTATGAAAAACATTTCTAACAGTAATCTGCTGATATTTTAAATGCTCTGAATTACACTAACACTTAAAAAAAGTCTGATTGTAAAGGGCAAATGTAATGGCCATAGAAGACAAACAGGTAACTTCGAAATACAAATCCCCTTTTTTCTACCACCACAGGTAGCAGCAGTAAAGCTTCTATACACTACCCAGTCTACCAACATGCCATAACCCTGACCTAAGAAGGACAATTTCACAGTTGAAAAAGTAGCTTGGTCTCCATGGATCATTTCATCCTTCAGCTTCCTGCTGTGATTACTGACAACTTTGCCAATGTATTAATTATTTTTATTTTCTACTGTACTCAAATACAGAGATACAGGAACATAACATAATGGTCATATCCATAAAAAAGTTGCAATGGCTAGCCCTATACAAACTTCATCCTGAAGTCTTTGTGCTTATGTTTTCCATGAAGATACAGAAAAATGATGGGACTTCCCACGATTGTACAAGTGTCCAAACAGAAATATTCCCATTCCCTATACAAAAACCTGTTAATTTTAATTCTACCACATTACATTTCCGCCTTGAGATATCAATTTTAACTTTATCAGTCTCATCTTTCCTGAGATATATGAATGACCAGAAGAGTAGCCAGCCCATTGTCTGGCAGCATAATGAAATTAAGTGAGTCCCATGGATGAGGCTGTCTTACTGCAAACTGAAATCCTATCAACTCCTGCCCCTCTGCCAAGCATTTAATCCACAAAACCCTACAGAACACAGCTGTGCTTCAGAAGAGAGGGGAAAGGGGTAGAGGAGACTGTTTACTTTAGGACATTTTTTTCCTTTTCAGTTTTCTGAGGCAAGTATCTGTCTACTTCACAGTGTCTTGAACCATTAAAAGGGCACAACAGAGATGGTGGTGATGGTAATGTCACACCCAAGTAAGTAAAATAAAAGACATGAGTGTGGACAAATTGTTCATAGGTGATGGCAAACTGGTTCCAAGTGTGAATGATGGAACTCACTTAAACTTGGCAGGATGACTGTTCAACAAAAAAAGTTCAATCCAGGAGAGAAAGACTGGAGAATTGAAGAGAGAAAATATGCCTACTGAGAATGCCATGATGCTCTTGGATGTTAACAGCTGCCTGATGATGTCCTGGATTGAATTCAGACTGGTGATCCAAAGCAACAAAATTGCATCTAACTAGTGATCCCTGATCCAGGATACTTCAGTGCTTTTAATCACAAAAGAAAAATTACAGTCCCAGGGGAGAGTTCATTGGAGGGTATCATGTTGGATAAACAAAAAATTTAAAGCTTATGAAAAAGCATGCAGTTTCTTCCACCAAATAATAATGTCCTTATTTTAATTTTTTCAAGGACAAAAATTATAGGAGAAGAAACCTGAAGAAAATAACATTTTGTATAATTCTTGAATATTTTTCCCCACTCTTGTTGGACAGTGACAAATGGATGGAATTTCTTCAGTTCCACCTCATGGGTCAGTTTTTCTTAACATTAGTGGTGTTTTAGGATGAAAGAAGGTGGGAAGAGGGAAGGGGAGAAGAAAGGAGGAAGGGGAAGGNGCTGGCTCAGTTTAATGGAGGCTCACAACACAGCCTCAGGAGTTTCACTCTAACTTAGAGTGAAAGTGTAACATGGAAAGTAGACTGCTTCTCTGAAATGACAGAAGTTGCGTTACTATATATAACCGTGAAGTATCACGGCATGCACCTTTTTTGGAGAAACTGTTAAGCTCCTAACTGATCAGTAAATGATGAAAGAAAGCACGATACGTTTTTACTTTGGATACAATTTAAAAAATATGACTACAGAAATTTACTGGATAGTATGCTATGAGCATCTCAAAAACCTTAAATTATATGCACAAGGTTAAATACTTTTAAGACCAGAAAAATATTTAATTAAAAGTTCTAAATTCATCATCTTTGCCACATTATTCCCTTTCTTTAAAGAGATTATCTATGTACCATAGCTATAAACATCTATTAACAGTGGTGCATCTTAATGCAAGAAGAGTTTTTAAAACCATCTTTTTGCATGAGGAGTAACAAACACTCTCTTTCAATGTCAGAAATTCTAGACTTTTGGCTTTAATTTAAGCTCATTTTGCGTTTCATCACTAAGGAGGAAGAATGCCCTGAAATTTTATCATTCATTTTATTTTCCCTCTACCCATTGACTTAAAATAACAAAAAATAAAAGGATATGCTAAAACGTTTAGCAAAAAATTATTTCCTTCAAGGCAGGTATTTCTTTATGTTATGTTTCACCCTGGAAAAAAATTTTATCTACAACTTTTAGCACTGAAAAAAATTGGGATTTGTTGTTCAAGTGCTACTGATACAACCTTACGTGCAGTATGCTAGCGACACCTTAACTACAGCTTTGCAAATGGTGCTGCTGAAATAACCCATCTCATTCTCTCTTTTTTTTACTAAGAGAATCGTGCAATCATTAAGGTATCCTTGGCCTCTGTATGTTTGGGAGTGGTCTGTCCATAAGTTATTAATAAACCATGGAAAGGTGCAGCAGCAGACCAACTATTCATATTAATGAATGCCTCATGAATATTCAGCTAAATGTTGACTCTTACCTCAGAGGACTAAGGGAAACAAAATCCAGACCGCTATTCTAGCAGTTAAACCTCTTCAAGCTATAATATTTTATTTTTAATAATAGCAACAAAATAGCAATCTCAGTTGTTCCTGTATGAGTGTGAGTGGAGACAGCTACCAGCTTTATTTAAAAAACCCCAAAACTGAACAATGAGAACACACAGTATTTTTAAGTCTTTATTTTAACTAGAACTACATTACCTATAATTTAACGTCCACATAGATTTACTCCTATTTTTAGCCTATTTGGTAGTTCATTCCCCTTGCAGTCAAACACAATACAGCATGGATTGGCAAATGCACGTTTTAGAAACACATACACATATATCAAAATACACTGACTACTGTTTTTCCTCCTACACAACACCTTTTGCAGACTCCCATTGACTTTTATTTCTCTTTTTTTTCTATTCTAAATCAAAATCTATTGATCGCAATCTGTTCCAGCAACACCACATACAGAATGTCACTGACATATAAGACTTCTAAGTGGGATTTATCAGGGGGTGGTTTGCCTGAATTATTTGTCATTTCATTATTCTTTCTCAAAATGTCCTCTAGATATGGTTTAAGAGCCAGGACACTTCTTTAAGTAAATCCAGCACCTTTTCAAAGTGAACAGAACTCCTTCGATTTTATACATCTACTAAAAGTTAGAAGGGAGTACCTTGACACGCAATAACAAGAACTTGGGAAGCCAACAGGAGCAGTTGGAGCACATTTTTTAATAAGCAGCTCTTAAACATTCAATAAAGTGAGTGGTAATTGGGCACAGAGACATAGATTGTCAGAGCTAATTAAGAAAAATACTTTGCTTTTCACTGTGTTACTACTGCAAAACTATTTGTAAGATTATATTGGACATACATTTGAACAAGCACAGATTCTTACATATTCAGTCAAATTATCTGAGCATATATAGAGCACTTGTGCTTTTCTTTTAAATAAAATTAATGTCAGCTTTCTGTCCTTAAATCAGAGCCAATGGGGAAAAAAATACATTTAGCTCGGAAACAGTTGTGGTAATTCAATCCCTGCACTCTCTTTATTTTCTTGATGACAAAGAAAAACTCCCAACTGGCAAGGCCACCTGCACTGATTACTCCTCCATCCACACCCACGGACTAGGAAAATGAGCCAATGATCATTAACCTTAATTTCTTCTTACATAAACCTCAGCTCTGTTTTTTTTTTCTTTAGGTTTGCTTCTCTCAAAATTCCCTTGAGAGTAAGACAGGCAGAGGAAAAAAAAGGGAGGGTAAAAGTCATAATTGAGGGGAAAAAATCAAGAGAACTGAAAAGAACTCAGTGTTGGGGTTTTTTTGTTTGTTTGTTTGTTTTTTTTCCTTCTGTTTCACAGCTGGCTTATTATAACTTCACAGCACTCAGATAAAGGGATTTTGAGGCACTATCATCCCTCTTGATAGCAACTTCATTCCCTTCCCCATCTCTCTCCAAAAGTAAAAGGTAAATGCTAATGTGTGGGGTTTTGGTGTTGTTTTTTTTTTTCTAGGTTTTTATTCTTTTTTTCCCCTGAAGATATTCGTGGGTAAAGGCCGTTGGCAAAAACAAAGATGGGTCTGGACAGTAGGAATGCAGGTGTGGTTCAATATCAGGACTAAAAGGCCAAACACAACTGGGTGGGATATTTCCAGCGTAGCAACTTGAAAATACAGTAGAGAATGCATCACCCCTCCTGGTCATCCACACTGTGTTACTGCCAAATGGAATAAATTTTGGTTCAAACTGTGTGGGACTAGCTCCCACTGGCATTACATCATTTTCTAATGGATAATGCACTCAGTTGGACCATCTGAAGAATACCATGTATATGTTTTATATAAATTATATATAAATGCATACTAATATTTAAATTAATAAAATAATTATGCCGTAGAAATAATAGTTTGTATAGCATAAATGTGTGTAGTGAGAAGAAATACCCTGTTATCCTGGACAAAGGTAAGTAAATCATCATCAATGTTTGCAAAGAAATTACACATCTATGAAGTTAAGAACTTATCAATTCATTGAAATAGGCTTAGCTGTATCCCCTGTTGAAGTAATATTTTTCCTGCAAATAATTTAAGACTCATTATACAGCTAAATAAATGTAAAACCAAAGAGATTTTAAATTTTTTTTCCATTAGGCTTACCCAATTAAAAAGCAAGTAAATTTTCTAAGAACATTAGAAAAGTGTGATTATATTACCTTCAAATACATTACAACTAGCTTTTTGTCGCCTACCAAACACATACAGCATGGCTTCTTTGGAGACCAGAAGGCAGAGAGTAACTTTGATCACGCAGACATTCCTCATTATTTCAGACCTCAAATCAAGTACCAACAGTCAGGAGAAGAAAGGGGTGAGAGACATGGGGCTGCTGGGAAGGAGAAGAGAAGCAGACGGCATTTTTGTCCCAGGTTCAGCATCCTAATTTAAGCCAAAACAGGCTGTTGGCATCTCTGTGCTTCCCTGCAGCCCCCTTCCCTTCCACACGCTTTCCAGCCTCCTGGTTCACTAAAAATGACAAGCACATTTCTAGGCTCTGCTTTTTTTATCAAGCTGACAAAGGTCAACAATACTAGCCAGAAGAGTGTTGAAGTATTCAGTGCCACAGGTCATCCTAATAGATACTGGAGGGACTCATTGCAACACCACTGTAAGCCAAGACAGCATGATTTTTAAGAGGCAGCACTTTGCACGTTCACAGTCTGATTAATACAATACTAGTCTCTTGCTTGCAAAATATCATCAGCATTTCAGAGCTGGTACCCTTCTGTGGGTGACAGTAAGGTGATTGAATTCAGGCATGTTAGTAGATGCACCTTTTTATGCTCTGCTAAACCATGTCACAGACTACAGCCCCTAAATTCATTTCTTTGTTTATGCTGCAGCCAGGTGACCTAATTATCAGACACAGATTTGCTTCTAGTTCTAAAAAGTCTAGTCATTGCGTACGCATGTGAAGGGGTTAGGAGGGAAAACAGGATAGAGGGCACTTTTAAAACACATGGAATTGAAGTCTTCCTGTGATTTCATTGGTGCTATGAAGGTGGGATGGAGCTGTATCAGCAGCTCGATAGTATGACTTTGTTCAAAGGAACTGCGTTCCCTAAAAGCCTAGTTTTTTTCATTTTTTTCCTCATTTCATCAGTTATGTTTAGGTTCAAACAGCTATAAAACAAACATCAGTAAAAAAACTCTCTCCAACACTCAAAAATAGTGGAAAACATTACCCCAGGGGAAAAACCCCCAAAACTGTAAATAAAAGAGCTTATTACATCTCAATTAATAATTAATTAATTATTACCTACAATTCTGGTCTGTTTCATCATCTGTGGGGACACCAATACCCACTCACAGCTCTCCTTTCACCAAATGGTGAAATGTATCAATACATCAAGCATTCACAAGAAGCCCTAATACCACAGTTGTACTTTATCAGTAGCAACAGCTAACTCCTTTCAAAACGTTTAAAATTCTTAGCTTCTTTGGCTGCTTTTTTCCTAATTAAGGTCTTTTGTTTGCATGACTTCTTCCTGTACTACAGTTTTCATTTAAAAAGTTGACAGAATCACAGAAGATTCTGAGTTGAAAAACTCACAAGGATAGTAAAAGTCCACCTCTTCAGGGAATGGCCCCTACAGGGATTGAACCCACAACCCTGGCATTATTAGCACTAGGCTCTAACTAACTGAGCTAATCTCAGGGTTAATGGTATTTGACAGAAATGATGGGAAAAGGACCTGATGTTTACAATTTTTTTCTTTACTATGTATGACTAAGAGACCTGAAGTACAAAATTAAATCATCCGACTTAAGAGCAACAGATTTTTTTGGTTTTTAGTTTGGTGTTTGGGTTTTTTCCCCCCATTTATTTATTTATTTATTTGTTTATTTATCTATTATTACAGAATACAATTTAGCTAATAACTGGTGGAGGCCAATCCTTAACAAGTCACATATTTCCATTGTCCCTTTACCCCCTGCTTATGCTTTTACCACATCCTAACAAAAACATGACCAGAACTGGTGAAAAACGTACGGTTCCAACTAATGAATCACATACTTTCCCGCAAGTGCACTAAGTACTACCAGCTGTGACAGTCTTGCTTTGGCAGTGGAACCAGCGCAGAACAAGGCTGACACATCTGAAACCAGCTGTACTGAAAAACCACAAGCAATTTAAGTCCGTCTGCCTTCTCAGGGGCTTCTTTGTCTCTGTCTGTGTCTCTGCTCTGTCCCTAAAACTTGCCAGCCATGTTGTTTTGACAGAGTTCAGAGTTTCAGAAGTTTCAAGGAGGGAAAAATCCGCTGATTCAGGAAACTGTGTTTCAAGAAAGTGATAAGGAGGTCTTTGTCAAACCAGTTCGTCAGGAAATTTAAAGAGACAGTGTATGCACCTACCCGTCTGCTCTGCTTGTATGACAGCCTAAAGCACAAAAAGACACATGTATACTTTAAACATGCGATGTCCATAAATTTGTATTCGTACTTAAAAGCACAGAATATTTGGCTGTAATGGAGGAGGGTTTGGGGAAGAATGTTGTCTTGAAATTTCGAGATTTTTATCACATTAAACATGTGAAGGTCACAAAGCTCAAAAATTACTTCATTAATCTCCAATTACCTACACCACCCAAAAAGGAAAACTAGTAAAAGTTGTACCCCCACCACACTGTTTTATGTGCTGTAAATGTCAAGTACGTTATGGAAGACTTTAAAGCAATGTTTCAGAGATTTTGACAAATCTTAAGGGGGACAATTTTTGGATTCATCTAGAGTGAAATACGGGTATGAAAATTAAACGGACTGTAATTGACTGAGAGGGATTAAAGAAAAAAGCAATCAATGTTAAAAAGAAAAAATCACAATTGACTTACAGTAGCTATCCTTTACAGAACAAATAGAAATGCTGTGACATTCAGGTTTGGTGTTCCCAGTATGTCTGGAACTAAAAGCAAATACTGAATATCACTTTGGGAAGTCCATTTTTCCCCTTTCACTTCCAAATAAAACAACTCTTGTTTCCATCCCTGAAGAAATGTAAGAATAAATCCTAATATTCTTTAAAATGTCAAGATCCTGATCTGGGGACTGGTATTTCCTCAACTTCAAGCTCACTCAGGTATGCATTTTAGAGAATATCTATACAGGAAAGGGTGAAAAATATTTATAGGAAAGATTTGTCATGACTGACAAATTTTTAAAGAATTTTTAAACAAAATTAGCTGAACTAATTGTCTTGTGGCAGAGTCTTGAAAAGACAGCAATCAGTACATAACACACCTATCATAAGATTTTCCTGTAGACACAGATGTCCCCCCTTCAATATATATTAGGCAAGCATATGAAAGAGGCCAAAAGCCATAGCAGTCTGTCTACCTTTGGTGACTAGCTTTTGTGCAGCGTTTACTTGTGCATACAAATACAGTAAACATGTTTAGCACCTCTAAGGCTTTTGATTTTTTGGAGATGGTTGCATTATCCCCAGCAGTAAAGCCATTACGTGAGCTATTCAGAGACTCCCTGTCAAGAGCAAACGACACGCCAATGCAGTGTGAAATTATGTATTTTGTATACAAGTACTTCGTAGGAAAACTAATTTCAGTATATTTTAACATATACATACATGTACTGTGAGCGCTCCCTACACTACACACCTGTGATATCATGCTAACATACTGAGAGCAATAGATGCACTAGTAGTCAAATTATACAGACCTAACTCAGTAATGAGGGAGGTAAATAGCTAACAAATAAAAATTTAAACTCACAGTACTTATAAATGATGAGAAACTATTCAAGTCAGCTTTGACATACCAAACAGCTTCAGGATTTTAAAAACTGTTCAGATAATTATTCATTCCTAGGTAAGCCATGTATTCAACAAAGAAGCTTGAATTTACTCCATTTTCAGATGGTAAACAAATCCTCTTCCTGGTGCTTGCATTCACCCTTTGCTGATATGTATGTATATCAGATTCTGAATCTATTTGTGGGCAAGTTACTGTGTTTCCTATACCTAACATAATCTTGATGCTGTTCTTTCTTTACAACTGAAACTCTTACCAGCAGCAGAAAACTGGAAAGGGTGATCAAAGGATGATGAAACTCATCTCCATCCTTACCTTCTTGATAAGATAGATTGAAGACAGCTTAGACATATGCCCTCCAAAGAGCTGTACTGGATGGACATGGATACTAAAAGGTGGGTTTGGGTGAGATAGTTAGAGCAGGTTATGAAAAGAATGGAGAAAGTCTTCAAGGTATCATATTATTAGCCTGACATCAGTCCTGCAGCAGCAGCAATGAACTGAGACTTCTTTTAGTAAACAAGCAAAAAGGAAATTACAAACTTGAGCATGTTACACACTTAAAAATCACCCTTTTTTAACTGTAGGGCAGAAGGTGGTTTTGTTTTAATGATTTATTGGTTTGCCTCAAATCAAAAACTAATAAAATATATTTCCTCTTAAAATGAAAAAGGTCTTCAGCAAGTCTTTGTAGAGTCAAGCGAAGAATAGTCATAACAACAATAAGCTGTTATCACTGAATTAGCTTTACTATTTACATTACATTCTAATGCAAGCACTATTTTTCTGTGAGCACAAAAATTACACTCACACATTTTTCAAAATTCAAAGAAAATGTGATAAAATAAAATATAAAGAAAATATAATCAGTAAAGCAGCAAAAGGAAGAGCTGGGAGATGACAATTAGAGATACCCAGCATCAAGGAACACCTTACTAAAGTAAGAACTGGACTTGTGATATGATTCACCTCTTTAGTTAATATTTTAGCTTCCATTATTTTTCTGAAATGGATAGTTTAAGCAAATTAAAATTAATATAAAATTATTAGCATCACTACAATTATTATTACTATCCTCACTACAATTTCCTGAGAAGAATAAAATGTATTCATGCACACTTCTTTACATGACAAACTGCAATTCTGTTTGCCATACTTCAATCAATGATTGTTTATCAATTGACTTTTTGACAATCAGATACTTAAAACTGATTATAGCAGAGGAATTTCTCAGAAGAATTAAACTGAGAAGTAATTTTTTTTTTCTTGACAAAAAGCTTTGAAGCATTACTCCAGTCAACTATGACTCAACTACAATGTCACGTGACAGCTACTTGCAAAATTCATCCTGGGATTTCCAGAAGTGGTCAGACTGTTTGAATTGAAAATTACAGGGTATTTTTCCCAGAAACTGTATGATTCATACAGATCATTAATGCACCTTTTATCAACTGAAAGGAAGGAATAAATTTACTGCACAACTTACCAGTTTGAGTAAACCAGGGTATAATCAACAGCACTGACTATAAAAATATGACAGTTGTCCTTTCTAGTTGGATAATATTCAATATAAGAAAATTATAATATTTCTTACAAAAAATAACTATAATCAACATATATTTGAAAACAGCAGTACTATTCATTGCTTCTCTGAGGGGCAGATTCATATTGAAATCACGAACCAGTCTCCTTCAGATACCCCTTGAGTATCCTTGGAAATAATTATCCTTCTCTCAAAGAGTAGGAAGCATCCAAGGCAATAGAGAATGCTCTGAGGCTAGCTCTTCTTCAACGTGTCAGCTAGATGAGACAGAAGTACACTGCTCCATACATGTAAGACAATAGAACTGACACCTCAAAATAAGGCATGTAAAAAATAGCCATAGAATACTGTGAATCTACAGTTTGATATTTTTTTATGTTTACATGTATGTATATTTATTGTCCCTTTGCAGTTACATGAAAAAACATAAAGATTTTCTTCTTGCTATACATGTGCAACTCTATGCATTTTCAACAAGAAATGTGTGCTTTGCCCTCAAACACAAACTATGTAACATACATACGCCATGAGATTTGAGAGGGTGTTTTGTTTATGGTTTTTGGTTGGGGTTTTTCGAGAATCATAGACTAATTTAGATTAGGAGGAAACACCGTAGGTCAAGTGGTCCAAGTCTGTGCTGAAAGAAGAGACACTTCTGAGCAGCACACCCGGTGCCATTTCTGGTTGAGTTTTACCTGAAATCATCTTTTTATGAATTTGACTTTTTCTTGATTTTAAAATTATACCAATAACCGATTTTTTTTTACCTATGTTTCTAAGCATTACTATCTACAGTAAGAAAAATAAACATGGGTGTTGAAAGATTTGTCCATAAAGAGATGTCACAGGCAGAATCAGAGCCCAGGAGTTTGTAGTTCAATCCATCAAACAGTGTTATCTAGCCAGCGTCTATGTTGACTTTTAAATAGACTTCAACTTAGTCCTACCTGCTGAGCAAACTAACCCTATGCACTCCTTTGAATGTAAAGAATAAATATACAAAACATTGTGTGGGCTAATACTAAAGTCTGAATCATCTCAGAAGGGAATCTCTATTTCCATCTCACGCTTCATTCTTGCAGTTTTTCACCTAAGTTAGCGGTCTTCTTATATTTTGCCCCAAAGTTGCAATCAAACCAAAAATACATATAAGCACCCTCTACACATTCCAAGTTTCTTGCTTTTTAGAATGTTAGAAAAGTATACCTTGCCCTCAGAACAGCCTTTCCAGGTTTTCCTTATGATCACCACCATTAAGTACCTCATCATAATTCTGTGTAAATAGTTTTTACTGTATTTTTTCTTCATATCAAAAACTCCTGTCCGCCTTTTCAAAAGGAAGGGTAAAACATTTGAGTAAAGAGTAAAAGCTGTGCAGAGAATACTTAACAGATATTTTATATGTCAGTACAGATAAAAGTCCTTAGATGAGTGCCATTGGTGATTTATTACAAATTAGTTTCTTTCATTTCCTGTCTAAGCTCAAAAATCATCTTAGTCAGAGCAGTCATTGCTGCAAATCTGAGTTGAGTTAGTGTATAATGGGGAAAGCAAAGGAAATACTTTTCTGAAAAATCTAACCAGCCCTAGTAATACCCACAATTTACTTACACACAGTCTACATAAACAGTTAGGCTGGATTTAGCTTGTGTTTAGTACCACTTGATAAAAACTATTACCAATGTGGTTTACATAAATTACATGTAGTCTGCTCCATATGGAAACCATATTTTAGCAACAACCAGTGTTTAATAACGAACACTCTTCCCTGCACTCACACAGGCAGGCTCTTTTTTTGCCCCACTCTGGCTGAGCAATTCCTCTGATTTAATAAGATATTTAGCTCATGAACAAGTAATTTGAATATTCGGACTGCAGTTACAAAGGGATGAATTTTATCCCATGTCTTATTGGTAAGAAAATGACTGGCCTCTTTGGAATGCAGTGCACTAAAATATTATCATCTATAAGTTTTTCAAACATAGCTTGATAACAACAATTCACTGCATGAATATCATTATTTATCTAGGTTATTAATGACTTCTAATTGTTTACTTTATGATAAGTCCCTTTACTTTAGCTCCTGTCATATAAAATTAATTAACTAACAGGCCACAAAGAAATACAATCACAAAGTAGTTCAATATTTTATCATAACTTTGTGTATTTCAGTAACATCTCAGTACTACTGTTTAATAATCGTGGCATCTTCTACATTTCATTGGACATGCTATAACGTATACATTCAGCAGAAATCATGGAGGACTACATATACATTTATGTCTTCTATGCCTACTACATAAGTGCCTTCTTGAAGATTTCAAACTTACATATATATTTAGATTTCCCTACTAAGCTAAGTCAAAAGAGACAATTTTTCTGTCAGGACTGTAAAGTTTTAGGCTGGAATTCTGATCCTTTTGAAGCTCATGGCAATTTTGTTCTTTTGCCACGCCTCAATTTACCCACAAATTTATAAAGTGTTTAATATATCTGTTAGCAGGGAGAAAAAGCAGATTGTAACACAAAAGCACTTCCAGAAAAATAAAAGCTATTATGGCAAGACCAGGCATACCCCATTCCTCTGTTCCTTTATTTAAATCTTTAAGATATAAGAAAAAAGCTGAAGAATTTACCTGAATAAGCTAGTCAGAGAACTGTAATTAAAACCACGAGCTAAGAAAAAAAAAATTAAAGGAAATTAAAAAAGAAATGCTATTACAAGATAATGCTTACAGACCTAGATGAGATCTTTCTCGTTAGAAAATTAGAATGAATTTAATAGAAAATCACGATATTGCTAAAGCTTTAAACTTAGTTTTTCCATGTATAAATACCTATACCTCTATGACATAATTCCTTACAAATCAGAAAGCCTGTATTAAGGATACAATTTTTCATAGCTCACATACAATGTAAACTTCCAAACATCTGGTGAACTTCAAGGCTGAGCCTTCCATTCCCCAGAGAGTTATCAGTTGGACTATAATGTTATCAGCTTTCGCACACTTCTCAGTGAGATGCAATCTACTTGCCTGAGAACATGAGGGAGAGCCAGGAATTCCTGTTCCACTTCCAAATTTGTGGACTCTCTAAGATTCCTGGTAAATCAAGAACTCCCAGCTGCCTCATTTTCACAGACTTCAGAAATGGGGATATTTACATGCCTACTTTTCACACCAACAAGGATTAATTACTGAATTACAGACCATTACATAAATACTTACGCAAAATTCTTTGAATGGTAAGGCTCCCTTCACAGAGCCTTTAATAAAAACACTTCAATAAAACCAGAAATGTTTAGGAGTATAGACAACAATCAACATTGACATACAATCAACACCTCTCCTAGGTACAGATTAGGGTGATGCTGTTTGAAAGTAAAACAGACTTTCAGCTGCCCAAACAGTAGAATGGTGCTTTAATACAGTATAATTCGTGACAATTCAGCCAGCAGTCCTCTCCACACAAAATGACTCACCAAAAGCACAGTTCCAGTTAATTCAGTGTGTAGCAGTGACCTGCTGTCAGATGCACAGAATATTTTGGTGTGTTCCCCAAAAGTCAGGACAACCAGAGCTGTTTGGACGCTTCCTGAAGACAAAGCTGTTTCAAAAATCTAATGAGCTATATAGCAAATACCTGGAGGGTGTGGAATCTAGATACTACTCAAAATCTGCCTTCTCACATGACTTTTATCAACAGCTGTACACAAACAGTCTGTGTTATCAGCCTCATATTTTGAGGGCCATTACAAAAGCTGCATCCTAACAAGGGAGAAGGGAGTTGGTAAATACCGACAACAGCATTTATTGTGAAAAAGTGTGGAGGAATGTCAGGAAAAGTGCTGACAGCTTCAAGACAACAAAATAATTCTTTAAAGACACTTTCCAAAATTCCAACATTTCTCATAGAAGTGTTTTTATAAATTAGAAAGCTCATGGTCAGGAAAAAATATTATACCAACAAATTACAATTAGGCAGCATGCATCGTTCAAAGTTTGAAAATGTCACAAAGAGGAACACTCATTCCCAATTAACCAATAAAAATAGTAATGCATGCCAAATGGAAGCTGGAAGTTATTAGCAAAAGTCCCATTAAGAAAGTTCAAGTTTCACAGATTTAGAAAAATCAGAAATCAGTGAGAGGGAACAATTCCTCTCATTAGACAAAGTTTGTTTTATACAAAGGTGATGAAAAAGCATACAAAAAGCTCTGCAATGGTTTTAAAATCGTGGTGTAACAAGTAGCAAAGGCTCTTTACACTGCATATGGAGCATAAGCCCTATATGGAGCATAAGCCCTATGAGGAACGATTGAGGGAGTTGGAACTGTTTAGCCTGGAGAAAAGGAGGCTCAGAGGTGACCTTATCGCTCTCTACAACTTCCTGAAAGGAGGTTGTAGTCAGGTGGGGGTTGGTCTCTTTCACCGGGCAGCAACTGACAGAACGAGAGGACACAGTCTCAAGCTGCGTCAAGGGAGGTATAGGTTAGATATTAGGAAGAAGTTTTTCACAGAAAGAGTAATAAAGTTGTGGAATGGACTGCCCGGGGAAGTGGTGGAGTCACCATCCCTTTAAAAAAGGCTGGACGTGGCACTTGGTGACATAGTCTAGTCTAGTTGAGGTTCTAGGGTAAGGGTTGGACTAGATGATCTTGGAGGTCTCTTCCAACCTAGTGATTCTGTGATAAACATCTACAAGTGGCAATCCATAGCTAAAGCTAAACTGGTGCAAATCCTTTGATTGAGTAAATGAAACTTTCCATCTCATTAAATTTCTAGGAATTTCTAGTCCCAAGATTTCACAAATTTTGGGGTTCTGATTTGCTGATGCTTTGAATGCAGCTACTGCTAGAATTCCTTATAATCAGGTACAAGTACACAGAAAGCTACTTAATATGAACAGTTTTACATGGACAGTTTGGGAAAACGTCTCAAAAACTGTTTGGTGCTCCAGATGAAAATATAATGACTGATTCTGCTTCATAAAAAAATATAAAAATCAGGTATGATCAGTAATAGAGATTACTGATTTTTCAGAGAGCAATCTGAATTTTTAGAGAACTTCAAATGTTTCTATTCACTGCGAATACATATCTAGTATCAATGGACAGTCATAATTTTCCTTGTTTAGCCATCACAAAATTCTGAATAAAATCATGTGTTGTTTTCATAGATAATTATGTACAGTTTGGGTCTGATCTGTTCAACACAGAAAACCTGGCAGACCTCTAACTGTTATTGTGAGAGTCTGTTCCTATTGGCACAAAATTTAAGTATGTTCATACTTTTCTACTTCTAATTTCAGTGTTCTGCTACTAATTACTAATGTCAAAACCAGAACAAAAGCCCATTGCTTGGCTTGTTGACTTCTGCACACATGTTAAACACACAGAATTCATTAATGATTTTAAAGTGATGAAAACCAAAGAGATGGCCAAAACTGTGCTGTTGATTATTGCTTTTTTTTCAGATTAGCATCTTCATGACCAGAGAAAGCATAGTTGAAACCAAAATCTTAACTTGGCATGCATTCTAAGGTATTTTATACCTACATATGCATAAACAAAAAACCCAAGACAGTTTAGATTAGGACGAGATGTAAAAAAACCCCGTAACTACAAGCTTATTTTGCTGAATTGCATGACATCAAGTGGTTACCATAGAATAAAGTCTAGCACTCATGACAGACAGAAATACTACATTCTGTATGTGAATGTGAGTATGTAATCATTTTCAAAAACAGAAAATGTAGACATTTGTCTATTTCTCTTCAAAATGTCTTACATGGTCCATTTTTAAAAATTGCGAAGGGGCAAAAATGAGTCGTGTGAGAAACATTAAATTAGTACAGGAGATAATTTAAAATGTGAATAAGTATTCATGAACATTACAACTACAACTACAATTACAACTACAACTACAATGATATCCCCATCTAGTCAGCATGATAGTTTGTTACATTTTAAAAACTGTTTTTTAACTAAATGTGAAACCTGCAGTTTTAAGTCCATTCTAACTGTAGTACTCACTCTATTGTAATAGAATTTTTCCAAGTCAATAAAATAGTAATTGGTATATCTTGATTTTTACATACTCATTAACATTTGGCTGGAAAATGGGGTAAACATCCAGTTGTTTTATGAAGTTCTGAATTGCACTGTTTTTGCAGAAGTTGAGTTTAGCTATTAGGGTAATAGAAATGTGAAAATCTAAACATGAACTCAACCCATAAGAGGAAGAACAACCACAAGGCTTTCATAGAAACTTTTTCAGCTAGTTCAGCTAGCTTGTTTTTTAAGCTTATATTCGCATATGCATTGTGAAGCGTTTTCTCTTCGTATTATAGTGCAGAAGGTCCGCAGAAACAGCAGGGGAAAGCAGATACACACTGATGTCAAACTCACAATTAAAATGGGGTGGGAGAGCTTTCATATCCAGAATCCATCAGTTCCACAAATCTGTGGCAATACATGAAAGGAGAGCAGGTAAATCGCTTGCAGGTGTGTGAGGCTGTTCCCTTTACAGTACCTCCTAAAATTATTCTGTTCAATCATGAACACTCTAATCCTCAAAGACACAGAAGCACTAGAAAGTACTAAGAATTAATTGTTACCTATACTTCTCTGGAAGACATGTGGGACCTCAAAAGGTGGCTACCTAAATTGTGCTTCTATGTATTTGCACACTATGAAGGTCATTTTCTGAAATTCTCCCTATTACTCTCCTGATTCACATTCCCTGAGGTGCTTCTTACTTTACTAAAGTAACAGCAGCTGCATTCTCACCAACATCTACACAAACACCACTGGCAGACAGCAGCCATTTTCTGAGCTTGCTTTGGTTCTTTGCCATGTTATTTGTCAGTGTTCCCACCATTAAGAGATTTATTCACAGAAGTCACTGCTCAACTCAAGAGTTATGCATAAGAGATATGATCAGACTGTAACACCTGCAATCCCATTTTTTTTTTTTCTGTGAAGAATCCAAAGTCAGGGTTGTAACTTCTGTGTTTCAGCTGGGGCTGCCTGGTTACCCATAAATCATAACCATGCCCAGCACCCCCAAGCAGGATCAAACCCATTATATATGCACTTCACAGATGGCTTTGAGGACAATTTATCTCTCTGGCAGGCTTACAGAAAACTCATATACAGCTACACATTGGGCAACTCGTACACAGCTACTCTGACTTTTCAGGAAGGGTCATTTGTACAAGTGGTCTATTCATGTGCACTAAGTCCAACATATCCCACATGCACTGTCACTTTGCAGAGACTGTCTTCTCAGTACACGTGCAGTAGTCCTGGCATTTCTTGGAAGTATGAGTCTCATTGAGCATGTGCTGCAGAGAATGTGAACATATTTTTATGTCCAAGAAATCCTAGTCAGAAATACTATGAGCATAGTTACACACCACATCAGCCTTTCAACAAGGTAATCAGAAATTAGCTCACTTGCTGATAGATTATTTGCCCTCATGATGAGAATTATGTATAATAAACGGAACTAGTTACAATAACTGAGTGGCTACCACATGATAACGACACTTTCATTTTATTAAAAAACACCTCCTTGGGAGATATTTTCAATGCAAAATAATCCAGTTGTTGTGGATTGTACCAATCGGAAAAGCAATTCTAAATATTTATAAACATCCCTGTTAATTCTTAGCATATTAAAAAGTATTTTCAAATAAGCAAAACTCTAAAACATTTAAACAAATACTACCACATGTTTTAGTCTGTGTGGTATTTTAATGTCAATGAGTGCAGTACTGTCAGCATTCCCTTTATAGCTAATATCCTGTAAATCACAATAAATATTTTTAAATTGCAGCTTTTTTAAAAAAAACCCACATTGCTGTTCTGTAATTTTTTTTTTCCTCCCCTGGACAGAAAGAGATTCAAGACAGATGCTCACAAATTAACTTTTGAACACTCCAATAACCATGACTGCAACCATTCTCTCTATCAGTATGTCTCTGGCTGGGCACTAGGAAGACAGGCATCCTCTCCCATCCCCCACTGTACACAGACGACAAACTCCTTCAGCAATCTCTCCTTCATGCACTGCAGGTCACTTGGGAAATTCAATGCATCTAGAGAGTGGCTCCACAGAAGCTGGTAACACCTCAGCCATAAGCAGCAGTGAACTCCTATACGCCTGAACATCAGGATAGAAATGGTTCCAAAAACTATTTGTAGATACTGCATTGGAGACTGAGTCTCCAATGGGAATCCTGAAATCGACCTGCATTGTAAAAACACCAGCAGACAGAGACTTGGGAGTACTGGTGGGTGGGAGACTTGACATGAGCCAGCAGTGTGTCCCAGCGGCCAAGAAGGCCAATGGCATCCTGGCCTGCATCAGGACTGGTGTGGCCAGCAGGACTAGGGAAGTTATCCTTCCCCTGTACTTGACACTGGTTAGGCCTCACCTTGAGTGCTGTGTCCAGTTCTGGGCCCCTCAGTATAAGAAAGATGTTGAGTTTCTGGAACTCGTTTGGAGAAGGGCAACGAGGATGGTGAAGGGGCTGGAGCACAAGCCCTATGAGGACTGGCTGAGGGAGCTGGGATTGTTCAGCCTGGAGAAGAGGAGGCTCAGGGGTGACCTTATCGCTGCCTATAACTACCTGAAAGCAGGCTGTAGTCACGTGGGGGTCGGTCTCTTCTCTGAGATGACTGGTGACAGAACAAGAGGACACAGTCTCAAGCTCCATCAGGGGAGGTTTAGACTTGATATCAGGAGGAAATTCTTCATCGAAAGGGTGATCCGCCATTGGAATGGACTGCCCAGGATGATGATGGAGTCACTGACCCTGTAGGTGTTCAAGACTAGGCTGGATGAGGCGCTTGGTGCCATGATTTAGATGATGAGTTGCTGTTAGATAATAGGTTGGACTTGATCTCTAAGGTCTCTTCCAACCTTGCTGATACTGCGATACTGTGGAGTACAATCTAAACCTTTGTCTAACATTAATGAAATATAGACCTGTACACGCAAGTACATTCAGCCGGACAACAACATCCTGCTTATCCTCAAGCAGAATAATACTCCTTAGTGAAGTTCAAAGATGTGGGAGAGAAAAAAAGGTAACTTGCCCATATTTGCAAAGTATTCTCTCAACATAAGCAAACAATATGCTAAAAGCAATATGCTGCTTAGCAACATCTATCATTTGGCTTAAAACCTGCTTCTAACAGTTAAGTTTTATCTTAATTTTTTCATAAGCTGAAATAAGCACTGACTCTACACTTACAGCACTGTTTGCACAATTTGTTAGCAGAAGTGCATTGATCACTTCTATATTGTATTACACTTTGACATGACACTTTTAACTTCTCTGCTCTGCTCCTCTGGTTGTTTCTAGTGAAACAAGTTCTGATTAAAGCAAGTGGGCACACGGATACAAAAATCAGACTCATGCACAGAAATACATGAACCTGAAAATGGAAGAGATTAGTTATCATTATTCAGGCACTTAAATACCAAGATGCAGAAGAGAGCAAGCTGTTTTCAAATAAATTCTGTTAAAAGTTGCTAGTGATGACAATGATAAGAAAATATTATGGTTTATGTAATGTTTCCTACTATCTCCTCAGGTGCTTTAAAGAGGAAAGAAAAGGGAATGGATTCCATTAAGTTCCTAAGACCTCTTGTAAAAACCTTTATTGCAGTGGGACCCCAGTAATTGGAATAAACACTTTGGAATTAGGCAATCGGCATGACTAAAATGTTTTCTTAGCACTGCCTCCCATTTCTAAGCCATTCCTTACGTGCCATGACACTTGTGAAACAAAACCAAGATACCTCTCAGACTCTCAGAAGTGGAAATAAATTATTGAAATAATTACAGCTCTGCTAGATACTATGCCCCTCTGCATAATGATTACCACCACCTCTGTGATGAGTGCACTTCTGGGCAAGAGGGCAGGGGCAGAAAGAAAATTCCATCACTATTATTCTTTTAATCTAGGTAGTAGCTGGGTAGTGGCAGACACAGCAGTAAACCCTCACTTAATCTACTCAAATAGAACACTGGCTCCATACTGAGAAATACTACATGAGCCTAAAAGAAGCACAGTCCCTTGTCCCAGCTCAGAAGAGAGAAAACCTCAGTCAAGGAGAAAAGCAGAGCTTGTAATTCCTCAGGAGCATAGGCTGCAGTATTGTGCTGAGTCCTGTTTGCTCTCTTATGCTGCTTCCCTAGATTGGGCTTGTTTTGATCTTTTTCCCCCTTTTTTTGTGACATCAAATTTGTCAGTGTTTTTTGCAATATAACAGTGGCCAATAGGGTATCAAATAATGGTACAGCAATGGAAAGAAAATTAGACATGACATAATAAAGAAGCAAGGATGGCAAAGAGAAGATCAATTAAAAGAACAAAGTGAAAATAAAAAACGAGCAGTGGAAGACTGAGATAATAAAACCATTCCAGACAACCAGTAACAGAGTTAAAAAAACATCTCCAAGTCCTTGCAAAAACACAAAGGTTTGCCAGGGGCAAGGGAAACTGCTTCAGACACAGTAGAATAAAAAGTTCAGTTTTGCCTTCAGGAATATTGATCTGCAGTCCACTATCTGCATGGCTGAAAGCAGCCACCTCCAAGTTCCAAGTCTTTTCTGGATATGGGGTCGTGTTCTGCTCCTCATTCTCCGTTGTTCAGAAATACAAACAGATCCTATTAAGTACTCTATAAAGATGTTCACATGAAATTGTTCTTCTTCATCAATTCAAAAATATATTTAACTTGGGATTTCATTTGCTTGTTTCCACCAGAAAGAGTAATGTAATGTTTCCTAGTAATGTAAGGATTAGGATCATATCTCATGAGGTAAACCATCATTGAAAACAACTGGGTTGCATGATCACTTCAGTTAGTAACACTTCAATAAAACTAAGGACCAGAAGAAGAGTTGAAAGGAATGCTCCAACCAGATAGTTAGATTGTTAACTAGATTGTTATTTATGAACAGTCCAAATGTCACAGTAATTCCTAGGGAGAATCACGACCACAAATATTACATCTTTCAAAATGCTCTTAAATAAACCTAGATGTGTAGATATTTACAGTTTGTTATGAACATTTCCTCAAAATATTTCTGAACATTCTTTCAAACATATGTGTTTGAATCTCCTGTGTCCTCACTTTCTGAGGACTGTTTTCTGCCCAAGAAAGTTTGTAGAAAAAACAAATTGATATTAAGTGGCAGCATTCTGGGAATGACTTTCCAGAATGTAGGCATCTACGACATAGCATTGCAGGTCAAATATTAGGTCATGAGGAAATGTGGTAATATACAGGTTATTAAGTTTCTAGACTGTAGCAGCTATTGCTTACCATAAGGTCTGTTTGTCAGACAAATCTGTTTAAGTTACCCATTTACAGAGTCTGCATACATGATGAAGACGATTCCTATGACTTCAGCCAAATAAATACCAAAGAAAAAAGAATAAACTACATGTAACAAAAGTAATGCATTTCATCCCAAAGAGTCACAGAATCACAGAATATTCAGGGTTATAACAGACTTCTGGAGATCATCTAGTCCAAACCAGTCTCCAGAGGGAGACTCCATGACCTCCCTGGGCAATCTGCTCCAGTGCTCTGATGCCCTCAGAAAAGTTTTTCATATTGAAGTGGAACTTTCTGTGTTTTCATTTATGACCACTGCTCCAATTCTACAGAGAAACATTTGTGCATAAGTTTTGAATCCTAATAACTCCATTAAAAATTTGGTTTGTAGTCATTTTGATACAATCAGGATTTGACACCAGTGGACAAAGTTAGAGACCAACAGACGCCTAAGAAAAAGGTTTAAAAAGATGGTGTTACTAAATAATTTTAGAAAGATTGCTAACAACAAAGAATAAACAGGATGATGTGAAGACTGGGCAATTTATTTACATGTTTCTGTCTTTTCTCCTTCAGATACAATTTTTCTAGTCTTCCTTTCACTGTCATTTTCCATACATGAAAATATGTACTTGGCAGGTATGACTCTATTCTCATGGGTTTGCTATTAAGCAATTTATCCCATGCATTGCATGACACATTCCTTTGCTTAAAACTACTGTGGTTACAAATAGTCAATACTGCAAAACAAAGTCCTGATTTTACTTTTTTTTTGTAGAGCTTTCTGCTACTCTACTATACAAACCTTGACAAAGCAGAAACACGTAGAAAATTCACTCAGGTGAGAGTGTTTGCTAGCTACATTCAGGGGGGGGGAAAAAAATCACAGAAACTCACCCTTTTCATTGTTTTTTCTGCTTTTATTTTTTTTCCCCTTTTGTTTTATGATTTTCTTAGATACGAATTGCTTGGATCCATACATTTCAGCAGAAATCTTGAAGACTTACTTTGGCAAACGTAATGAGAAAATTTATTTATTTTACAATTTTTTCAAAGTTTGAAATTTTTCCTTACATTCCCTCTCATTTCCCCAAACCAACTAGATTTTACAAAATGTCATACACAATTTTGTGACAGTACTGCATTAGTATCTTGTTTAACACAGTATTCAAACAGAAATTAAAAACCCTCTTAAAACAAGGGAAAACCCTTAGAAACTTCTAAGTTTCTAACCTTCAATTAAAGTTGAATCACTTCATCTATGAGCTTAGTACTGTTCTCAGTTCTCTGATTGATTAAAACTGGTAGCTCATTAGACTGTTTTTCACGTTAATTTACTGAAAAGGATGATGTATTTATAATACAGGCTGTAATGCTATAAAACGGCTCATCAATCCGTTTTATTCACGGAAAGTCTACATAAGGCCACTAGTCTGTTACTGGCAATAAACCTTTGCTGCATTTTCAAAAGACCTGCATATTATATCATGATTTATAGACCCTGTCCTAACGTGATACTAACAAGGCATGGCATAACTCAGTCGATACTTTTGAAAAGCTAAATACATTCTGTGCCTATGACACACACAAACAGAAGAATACCTTGTTCTTAAGTGTAGCATGGATTTCAGAAGAACTAGTAACATCCAGTGCACTATAATTTTTATATTTGCGTCACTGCTGGTCAAGACGAATTAAATATAGCACTTGCTCATTTTATCTGTATGATGTAATACCTGAGCTGTTCTTATTGCATTGTCTACATTATATATCCTGTGAATGCATACTACCATACAGACATTTTTTACTATCTGGTAACCATTTACATCTCTGAATACTGAACACTCAACATTCCTCTTAGGTTTTTAAATATTTTTCTTTTCAACCTGACAAACAGGTTGAAAAAAGCAAATCTAAATTATTTTATAACCTCGCAAAATTACAAGTAATTCTATCTCCCTTTTTTTTATTTCAGTGAAAACAGACTTTATTAAAATGTTAATTTTTAATATGGCAAAAATATATTTAGTAACAATAGTACTAGAGAGGGCACAAAGAACAGAAAAGGTATCACTCCAGTTTAGCTATGCTCTTTGCAACGAATACAGTTTGAAGAGGTGAAAGCACAGGTTTTGCTTCAATATTAACCATCTTCCTGGTGACAGAAAGTGATTTAGTATAAAAAGAACTCTCAAAAATTTTCTTTAAGAGTAGATGGTTTTCAAAATGCCATGTAAAGCATTGAAATGACACAATCTGCGAGACAGCTAACTAAAAAACTAAGTTGTATCCCTCTTCAAAAGTCTAGTCATTTTAGATAATTTTCAGTCCATTTCAAACTGTTTGCAATGCCTTTCTTCTTTGCAGTCACTGAGTGAAAAAAAGGAAAACTAGTTATAATTGGGAAGAAGTGGCACTCATAATACAAAAAAACGCTACCAAAAGCACAAAGCAAGTAATAACAAAAGAAGAAAACTATTTGCTGCCAACATGTTTTTCTTACTGCAATCACTAGGGTTTGATCAACCAGTAAAATATTGCCAGTGATGCCTCTCTAAAGCAAGTTTTTCTGTGTATGTTCTCTATAAGTAACACATTTTTTGAATGAAGAACCATACTAATATGGGGATATTTTTACAAAATGCCAGATAGAAAGCATTTCCAAAAATCTGGGGTTTTTTGAGTAGAGTTCAACATTATATACTTCATATTATATTATATATATATAACATTATATATTTTCAAAACTCATAATTTCAAAAGTTTTTATTTAACACATCTTAAAATATATGCAGTAATTATTAAGGGAATTCTATTACTAATCTGCATAATCCTTTTCCAATATGAAAAAGCTACTCAAATTTTGTCATATAGTGCTTCCATGCAACATAATATGGCTAAATGACATTCTAGCAGAAATAGATTTATATAATTTACAGTTTATACTACAAAGCAGATTGAATGTTTGTAAGATCAACACTTTGCCTTGGAAAGCTGCATACAGTACGGAATTACTTTCGAGTTAAAATAATAACTAAAGAACTGCAGTAATGAAAATAAACAAATCATTTACAACAAAGCAATTCTCTAATAATTTGTCATTGTAACCTCTGTGCACTCCTTTCTTCGTTTATCCTTTTGGATATTCTTCATCTATTAACTACATTAACTTTCTGTTTTAAATAAAATACAGCTAAAGTATTTAAGTAAATTTAAGTAAAATACTCTTCACTCTGTTCTATAAAGGACCTTATACACTGCTCAAGTGTTTAAATAGTCATAGGACCAATAGTACTATGTTTTAGGATGGGTTTTTAAACAGTTATAGGATTAGCTAAGATATCTACAATGAATTTTATGCTTTATAAGTTGCTACAGTAAAAAAACATTCACTGACCAAAGGATGATGGGGCGATGTGTAATGTCAGAACACAGAGCGGTATTAAAACTTTGCTAAAGAAGATAACTGTAGATAGATGAAGGCTTTACAGACATTTTGTACTTTCACAGATGCCAAACCAAGTATACTTGTTGGGAGTCAAATTTCAATAAAGTTAACCTTTTACACAGGGATAGCATTCCTTACTACTGAGTTCTGTTCATCACTGAATGAATGAGGGGGTCATAGCTGGGAAGGGCGATGGAAAAGTTTTTAAAATGAGGGTTATAATATCACAGTAAAACACAGAAGTCTTGAAAATCACCTAAATCTACTGCACTGAAATACACTGCAATAAAATGCAAAAGAATACTTAAAGTCAGCTCAACTATTTCCCAGAAATGTGGTCATGTTTTTACATGTAAAATATGTCTGGGTCACTTTATTATACAAACACAAACAATTAAAATTCTATTAAAATATTTCTGCCTGTGATTAGTGTAAAGTGGGCTTGTTTCCCATTCTCCTCATCAGGCCCATAAAAAAAATGCTAGTGCTTTTTCTTTGTCAGAAGTAGCAGTGGGGGTTATTATTATTATTTTCTGCAGGCAATTCTTAAAATGTTGAATGGTTAAGTAGAATTATTGTCTCTTGAATGTTGAGATACTGGAAAAAATTGAATTCTCTGTCATAGGAAATGTGGTGCAGAACTGCTACTGTGGACCTCTGGAGGGAGAGACGGGAGCTGTTTCGGCAGACTTGGGTTTCTCTCTGTTTATGTGAAACGGACATTGGCATATCTTGCCTGGACTTTTCCTGTGGGGTTCATATGGTAGGCAGGGTGGGGAATAGTTGTCTGAGCCATAGCAAGGTCAGCCTGCTAGAGCTGACAGTTTCTGTCTCTGTACAAAGAAAAGAATCAATATTTTTGGACTACGGCTGTGCCCTCAGTGTAAAACAACAAACATGCAGCGTCTGACATGTTTCTAGGTGATTTGTGGCAGAACCTCTTGTCTGATCTGTATCCAGGAGCTGCTGTGTTACTGCTCTGTGCTTTTCTTCTCTCTCTCACCACCCTCCCCCCCCAGCTCTGTGATGTCTGATACTTTACTCAGGTACAGAGGCGTGTGTTCTACCCTACAGCTACTTGTCACTCAATAAATCACACCTACAAGCACAGTCTGCACATAGTGATCTGGGCTTTAACAAAGGATCAGAGGGACAAAGTGCAGGCAAGATACTGTAATTATAACAAAAATAAAACATTTCGGGGGTTGTAGCAAAGACATGAGCTCTCAAGCGCTAATAAAATGCTATTAGAATTGCAGTTTTGTTTCAGTTATTCAGCTTTCAATTTTAACAAATTTTCCATCTTGGAGTCTTCTTGTTCATCATCCTCCCAAGCTAGAACAAAAACTTTGGGGAGATGACCTATTTTTTGTTTTTTTTACATATGTGTGTGTGTATATATATATATATATATATTTTATATATGGGGTCCTGGTAACAGAATAACCCTGTGTCTTATACAGCAGGTCATTGTCACCTACAGTCAGTGCCAGTATTACTTCCTTGATTTCTGTATGTCAATTTCTTGTGCCAGTTCTGCTAGAACAGAACTGTAAATCTGATACAAAAGCAGAACCAGCACTAACAAAACAGCGACCTGAACATAACCTTAAGACAATTATTTGAACATCCTTGAACTAACCAAGGTTTATGCAGTATGTTTGTTTTGTCTTATAGCATAATTTGTGTAGAAACTACACAGTAAAGCTTTAACATCACATAGCTGTATTTGCCTTGAAAGGTGTTTTACACTAGATCTGTTCTTCTAAGTGCATTACTTTCCAGCAGTTAACCTGTTTGTCAGCTCAGATATGAGGGTAATGGCAAATTATCACCCATCCTGACTATTTTGAATGCAACTACTCATTAATCTAGCCATTTTTGTCAAATCAAACACCTTGTAACGCAACATAGGTAATTCACCATCACAGAGTTTTCAAACCACCCTGATGAAAAGATGTGGGTTAGAGGAACTCTTCCATTCCTTCCAATTCAGGCAGCAACCAACAGGCCACGTTTCCTCACCCATGTACTGCAACAGCAGTGGATCAATAATTGTGGTTTAACAACAGGGAGTCACCAATCATGGTATGAATGATTAAAATGTGTCTGCCTGCAAACTGCTTTTCAGACTGGCTGGGTAACAAGATCAAAGCCCGCATGCTGGATTTAGTGCTGGGGGATGAGGTCTGACTGGGAAGAGGCATAGGATGAGGGAGAAGCAAAGAGAATCTAGGGTTGGGCAGACTCTGGAGCAAATTACTCCAATTCATACTGATCTTGGAGAAGTGAGATCACCACATCTGCTCTATGCATTGCTCACCTTGGCATTCCCCCATCATTTTGAACAGTGGCAAGCTTCCACACACATCCTTTAGCTGGTCCTCATTAAATCAGCATCTCACTATTCACAGAAAGAACAAGCAGCTTTGCTTGCATATTTTAATGAACAAAGACCTACTTAAGCACAGTCATTACAATTGAAAGTCATATTGATGAGCTTGCAAAGGGTCAGCACTTTCTCTCTGGGAACAACTGACCTTCTGCCCATACCATACTTGCTGATTTCTCCCACTGAGGAAAGCAAAGGACTATTTCACTTGTTTGCCCACACACAACAGAAATTATGTCACTATCCCAAAACACCAATATTTTCTTGCAGCACCTACTATTACTGACCTTAAGACCACCCCTGAATAAACAAGAGGGAAAAAAACCGCCAAACAAAAAAACCAACAAATCGCTCCACAGAAAACAATGTTAGAAGCTTAACAACAGTCCTAAATCTGCTGAACATTTACTGCTGGCCTGAATAACTCCAGATGGTCCAAAGTGAGTATCACTTTTTGATCCTTTAACTCGATACTCAAAACCACAATTAGAGCCCTGAATGTCAAACTCCTAATGACTGACTTACTCTTCAAAATTCTGGCTAACTGGCCACACATTATGACCCTTTCAACAACGGATTCAATTCTTTCCTCAAGTTTTGTGAATCTGTACACAACTGGAGCTGTCTACTGGGAAACAACTGCATTTGTTGTACGGCTGTCCTCCAAATAAACAAACAAAAATAATCCAAAACAAGAATTCTCAAATTCTTTTTCTCTAGCTATCATGAAGTCCCATGGAAGTCATAAATATGATACTTCACGAAGAATATACCAAAATAGCCCAAATGGTCTTTTTCATTGAAGTAGACTCACTCTTTGCCAAACAAAATCCAGTAAATGACTTTTCTCCTAGACTTCCTAACTATAAATGTATTGCTTTTGATTTTAAGAAAGCAAATCCCTTATCAAAAAAGAAAAAAGTTTTTCCATGGCTTGTCCAATTCACTCATGGTCTTCCAAGGGAATTAAGTCAACTTACAGTTTGAAATCGCCCACTATCTATGCTCCCAATCAAAATTCAATGTCAGGGGCACCTGAGGTGGTAGAGACGACCAGAAATGTGTATCACAAAATGTGCAATAAAACTGTGACAGTACTTTATGCAATGTCTCTAAATTGAAAGAGGCTTTATATTGGCTTTTCAAAACATGCCACACACCAGGTATACTGCAAATTCTACTCACATTTCAAATAGCAGCAGACTAAACTCATATGATGTTCAGCAAACATATGCACAATCACATGGAGACATCTCCAATCATTTGTAACTCATTGGCTGTAAGATCAAGTAGATCTTAATCCATAACCATTTTTCATTAATGTTATTGTTCCACAGCATATGGTTCTTCCGTAACTAACACAAGAGGTATCTGGTAGATAGTAACCCAAAAATATAATATCACAGATAACTGCAAATCTGACTCTAGAAAATGTCCAGATCTAACCTTAATATCTGTAATCTAACAATAAAAATACAAAGTTTAATATATTCCAGTAAATACATATTGGTTCCACAAGTAAGAAAGGACAGGATTAGTTCATTCTGCTCAAGTCAATTAATTGTGAGCTACACTTAAGTCAACTGCCCTCTCAATAGCCTGAGAAAGTATTTTTCCCTCTTAACACTTTCCTCCAAATGTATACTTTCATTCACCTACTGGCAGTAATGTGTACCCCTTAATATCACTTCAAAACTATGCTAAGACAACTGCCCTCTAAGAGAAAGGAGCTATATGTTTAAATCAATTATGATATAATTGCATAGTAAATTACAGTTCACAACTCTTTAATAGCATGAGTGTTGTTTAATGAGATCCAGCATCATTTTATAAAATCATAGAATACTCTGAGTTAGAAGGGACACAAAAGGATGAACAAAGGCAGCTCATGGCCCTACACAGGACCACCCCCAAGAGTCACACCATGTGCCTGAGGATATTGTCCAAACAAACTGTCAGGCTGGTGCTGTGATCACCTCCCTTGGGAGCCTCTTTCAGTGTTCAACTACTCTCTGGGTGAACAACCTTTTCTACTATCTGACCTAAACCTCCCTTGACACAACTTCAGGCCGTTCCCTTGGGTCCTGTCACTGGTCACCACAGAGAAGAGACCAGTGCCTGCCCCTCCTATTCCCATTACAAGAAAGTTGTAACTGCAATGAGGTGTCCCCTCATTCTTAAGGCTGAACAGAAAAAAGGACCTCAGCTGCTCTTCACCTAAAGGCCCTTCACCATCTTTGTGATGTTGCATTTGTGGTGTTTTTCTTGTTGCACTTTGTTTTTATATATCCAGGCCTCAATATTGCAAAGTTTTAAAACTATTTAACTTTATACACCTAGATAACTACAAAGATCTCAAGGCTCCATACATTCATATTATGAATGTTTGTCTATACTAAGGACCTTAGTCTTCTGTCTGAATAATGCTTCACAAAAACACGACTTTATGTATATGTTTTAATACGTGGAAAACTTAATTACTATAGATTAATTGTATCACTTAGTAAGCTCTTAACTACCATGGATTTCACTTCACTTTATTCCAGCGATATATTATTTCACTTATTAAAATTTCTTTTACATATTTATTTTTATTTTATTGGATACTACTTCACTTTAAAATATTTATTATCTCACTATAGTGTTCTTGGACATGCACACTGAGATGTCCTTTTGTTCTTGTGCCCTGATTTCTACATGTTACCGTAATTTTCATCTCATCTCATCTTAATTCTCTGCTTTCTTTCCTTTCAGTAATTTTGGCATTCCCTTTATCTTTCTCATGTCGCTTGCTGAAATTCCCTCTTTTTCTCTCCTCCTAACTTTCTTTCTCTTAATGTATGTGCATGTATGTGTGTATGCCAGGTTATAGGGACATAGTTCCTATTATCTGTCAAAAATACTAAGAAGACTATTATTTAACAGATTTCAAAAAATAAGACAATAATGATACACACGGTACTATTAAAGGATTATTTGAATTAGTATGTTCTGAACTGTTATTATCTGTACAAAGACATATTAGCAAAATTAGATATTAAATGTGTATTTCTTCCTAGAATCACTGGCTGTCTCTTGTCCTGAACAAAACTAGTTGTCTAATTAGTCATCACAGCAGATTTCCCAAAACTATTTCCAGCAATGACTTTTTCCTCAAAATTGCACACTGTAGCTACCAATATTCACTAAAACAGACTTAATGCATTTCTATAATCTTCCACTGGTTAAATTTCTACAGATGTTATGTATTGTTAATCATAACATGACTCTATCAAATTCTAGAGGCATTTTACAATGAAAATTACAGTGTAAATCATTGGTACAAAACAGGTTGGCCAGACTCACAGAGACAATAAGTCAGTCAAATCATGCACCCAGACTTTGAAGTACTTACAGAGACAACCTCAAAGAGACTTCATCTGATAAAACAAGGACACGAGTTTTGTAAAATTGTCACAACCAAGTAAGCACAAAATTGACAATAAAAAAGTAGAACTGTCTGTTTTAAGCAACAAATCTTTAGAAGACTATTTTAGACAGTTTTGCTTACATTTTCCTATACAGTAATGATTTTCAGTTTAAGAGGTGAAAAGTGTGATATTGCTCCTTTAAGGAAGCACTAGCAGCTATTAGTAAAAGGACATATAACGGACATCCCATACCATTTAATTTTAGCCAGATTAGTGAGCAAAATGATCACATCCTCTTAAATTTTGCTATTGTTTTTGCTGGAAAGTTTGGTTAAGCTACAATCATTACAGCTATCTTTCTGTGGCGTGTCCTGAGCCGAGTTTATGCCCTGCTGTGGAACTGACTACAGACACGTATCAAAAAGGGTTCAAGTCTTCCAGTTGTTGATTACAGTCTTTGACATGCCACTTTTAGTTCCAAAAAGGCTATAAAAAGAATATAAAAATTGCATTTTCTATGTTTATAAATAAAATGCAGAAGTATTTGACAGTAAGTCTTTAGCTACAAAAATAACCTAAGTGCAAGAAGTTAGTTCTGTAAGAACTATTTTAGTAGTATATACACATATACATATATACACACACACACACACATACTCTTACATTTTTTTTATAAACCAGAACATGACTGCCTGACCACTGCAGGACATAAAACTTAAGTTTGTGTTTACACTGTAGCACTGATTGAAACTTGGATAAAGCTACTATAGCTAGCTGGAATAAAATGTACACTGTAATATTGTTGACATTACTCATGTTGGACAGATTGCAATGTAAATACACATTTTGCTACAACTAGAAATATGGTTTTCATAGATTCTCAGATTTTAAATTGATTGTAACTCACAGCAAATCTCTGCCAAAATGATTTGATATTTCACAAGCATAAGAGTAAAAAATAAATGGCAATGGATCAAATCTGAATCTGAATAACTTGACCTAGTGGCTTACAGTGTTGTAATTTTTCTCCAACCTCTCCCACAATTTTCATACAACGGAAAATATCTCAGCCTGTGCTGAGTGGGATAGAACTAGTCATGGTATCAACACACTAAGACTTTAAAAGACTTTCAGATTATCAGCTATCCATAAACCGTATTTCACATTTTTAGGCAGTAACTATGAGGTATACAATACTTCATATATTGACTGGATTGTTCGAATACAGTAAGGCAATACTACTAGATAAAGGATGGCAGAGAACAAGATACAAAGCAAACATGAAGCCACAGATTTCACTCTTTTAGTCAGCAGTTTTCAAAGTAAATATAAACTTCCATCTCATCTCCCCACAGTACACTTGAAGCTAGGAAGAGTCTTACTGCTCCTAAGTGCACCTCAAATTCCATTTCTGCCTGCAGAATCTGCTCTGGTCTTGATGATAAAGTTGTATCATGAGGCTCTGATGCCATTTTCTTATGTCTTCTTACCAGTATTTGGTTCTACTAGAAGATTCAGTTATCTGATAAGAAATAGCTCTCATAGATCTCCTAAATGCTTAATAGCTCTCAGTGTGAATAAAACAAATGCAACCACTTCATACTACTACTGGCCACCTAGGAAACCTCCAAAAATATCCATAAAATTCAATTGCATCACCTTCTTTCTAGCTTCTTTCCTCAACATCTTCCTGGTTGGCTAGCTTTGATACAGCAACAGAAATTTTGACATAATGTGCAAAATGAAAATTGGATCAAGCACATGAAATTTTAGTTAACATTATTCTAGCTCTTCTTTTGAAATCTTCTTATTTCTGGATCAGTGAGCATACAGTGCTTGATACATCATCACAAATGGTTGGCATAAAGGTTTACAGTACTTCCTACATTCCACTCTGGGATTGCTTCACCGTAAAAATAAGGTTTGTTCTATGTTTGTACAATGACCAGACTACTGGCCCATTACTGGAGTTTCTATGCACCACTGCAATAAAAATAACGAACATGGTCATAACAATAAAGGAACATAACTTTTTAAAAAAGTAGTTAAGTCTTATTTCTACACTAGAGCTCCTAGTTATTCAAGGTGGTGACAGCATCCAGCACTGGGCATTTTTCCCATTTTGGAAACTCTGGGATCCTCTTCATTACTCCTTGTATGGCACAGAAAAAAATCAGGAAGAGCACTGTGTGGTTTCTACAGCTATACAAGAGAATATAGCATTAAAGAATTTAGCTTCACCCTAAGGCTCTCTGCCTTAGTCTTTGATCTTGTTTCATCTGCTTATCCAATGTCTCTTACCTGGTAATTTATGAAAATAAATACATAAATAAAAGTATTCCACTATGAAATCAATAAAATAAGCAACAAAAAATAAACCGCAAAAAGATTGTGTTGCCTCACTCACTCCCACTATAATTCATGAAGTGTTTACATAATTCCATCTTCAAAGTCAGACATTTGCAAAATTTAGCAGCTATCACCCACCTCTGAAATGCAAAATCATATGCAGATCCCCTTCAGCTAGCTACCATATAAAGCCAAAAGCATATCCCAAGTAGCATATCCTGAGTTATTTACCAGTCTCCAGCATCCCTACTTGCAAAAAGAGAGTTGGACTCAATGATCCCTAAGGGTCCCTTCCAACTGGAGATATTTTATGATTCTATAAAGAGAAAACCTTGTCCTTAGACAATTTCAGCTTAAATGAGTCTCTGCCCTTTGCTGATGGCAACATACTAGTCCCAGAAGGATGGAGAGACAGAATGCGGTTGTTGCCACTGTGGCAGAATAGCAGCAGCCTCTTCAGACACTGATTTTGATATCCATCCATCCTGGTTCACCTGCTCCTTCAAACCTCCCGTCTCGGCAATGTGTGAGAAAGTATACCTAAGAAAGCACCATACAAATTAAGGATCTGCATTTATTTAACTTTGAACACATGTAAAAACCTGAAAATCAGGTGGGAAAAGAGGGATTCAAGGTAAAGAAAGTGTGATGTGTGCAAAGGAAAGGTACTTTTCCTTCTTTTGCTACTCTTTCTTAAAGAAAATTATTATGTTCAAGATTATTTTCTCCCAAATCTAGCAATGATATCTATCCAGATTTAGCAAAAAAGTCTATGAAACACTTTGCCAACTCCACTGCTTTCCTGTTTATGCTGTTGCAGTTTTCCACTATAAGCCTCAGGTCCAATTGATGTATATTTACATTTCAGTAGAGGCAGAATAACAGCTGGCCTACTAAGTTCTAGAAAGAAGATCAAATCTAACCCGTGTTTGTCTCCATGGTTCAGTGGAGTGAAAAATTTACACCTAGTTTCATCAACATTCTTAAAGCCTGTCAACAAAAGTCCAGAGATAATTCTACAATGAATTTGCACCCTTGTTGTAACATGGCCTTATTATCAATTTTTTTTCTCATTAGGAAAACACCAAACACATAACTCATGGACATCTGGTTTATCAGCAACTGATGCAGGATTGACATATACTTTTACTGAGACATACTCTTAATAATACATGGTACTAAAAACTTACTTCATTTAAGAAAATCTAGTGACAGATGCAACAGCCTATATACTTAAATTTTCCATGAACATTTGTGGTTTTCTTAGCATTAAGCCAGCCATTTTTTATTTCTTAGCACAGAATAAACCTAAAATAACCCTTCACCTTGTTATATATGGAGCTTTACTGCATCAGTTCACTCTGAAGTGGAATAAATGAAGTACAGTTCAAGGATAAGTCTAGGAATGCCTGTCACATCAGATGCTAATTGCTTAATTTATAAAAATAATCTTTCTGAGTGTATCACATGAGTTTTCTGCCACCCATTGATGCCATAGAAGGAAACGTGTTTCAAACCAGTTTCTCAAAAGAAACAACATACACGTGGGCAGTACATCACTGGGAGGATCCAGATGCTTACAGTACTTCAAGCCCATCATCTACTTCTATTTTTTATATTTTCCTGTAATGAAAACAACTCTGTCACCAACTAATGCAGCATTCAAGGAAGTTTCTCGCATAACTTAACCAGTGATTTTACAGTTAGTTGCTAAAAAACCACGATTTGTCTGAACATCAAAGAACACATCCTTTGTTTGCACAAGGAATCTAATAAACTTAATATGCAAGTGAAATATTTTTTGTACCAAAGCAGCACAATACAGTTACCCACAAATGGTGAGCTGCATTTATAATAAACTTTGATGTGCCTTCAGAAAGCAATGTCTGGAGGGTATTTGTACTTAATGAGGCAGGGGACAATGGGTTAAAAGAGTACAATTCCCACCCTAGAAAAGTGAAAAAAACCTTAAACTATGACTGGGAGTAGAACATGTAGCTGTTTTATTCAGACGCCTTAACAACTTCCTTCAGAGTTCTGTTATCAGAATTGACTAACAAAAAGACCCTAAGAGACAAAAAAAACATAGCAAGGAAACTTGTTCCATAATCACAATATTTGCACTATCACATCACAAACCTCATAAAACAGCTTTTCAAAAAAGGTAAGTTGACCTAAAAATGTATTTCTCTTCAATGCAGAAAATGGGCTCAATATAAATACCTGAATATTTTTTAGCCTGATATATGATATATGAGAGAAAACAGGGTCCTTGAAATCATATTTTATAAATACTATAGTAAGTTGAACATTCTGCATTAGAGTTCTGTTAGCATACTTACATTTATATTCATCTGGTACAGTCATCCTCACCTGCCATTCTCTGGGTTTACTTTTAGACATAGTCTGCTAAGTTTTAACAACTTTTGTCGCACTATCTGTTCATACTGTAGTTCTTTATTTTGTTTCTTCTCACTCCTCTACTCTGTCATAGTTTAACCCAATTATTTAACTAATCTAAAACAAACATACAGAGAGTGTTTCACAGAAATATCTCTTGGTGTGTATCAGCTCAAAAAAAACTAGTCTGGGGAATACGAAGCTTGTATTTATTAATTTTCCAGTGGCATTACTGAAGAATTCTTTCTTCACAGCTCCCAGCAAGATAAAAACAAATGTTGCTGATGTATGACAGGATTAGGCAGAAGGAAAGTGAGTCTAGAAGGCCAGAACATAAATTGCAGAGGTTGAAAAAGCCTTAAAAAAGAAAGGAGTCCTCCTTTTGAAAGTATGAGGAGAGAATCCCTATACCTCATACACGGCAGAAACAACTAAAGCCAAAAATCTTCATTTTGTTTTCCACAACTACATGGCAGCAAAACTACATGCCTAATACAGCAAAAACACTTAACAGGTATTCAAGTTGACATACGACCTATGCTAGAACTATTAAAGCACTTCAAGGAGAAAATATTTAATATGCTTTCCATTTAGAAATACTGATAATATTTCAATTGTTCAAATCCAAATTTTATAATTTATTGTCCTGCAGCTCAGCACATTAAGATGCCTTAATCTGACATGCACTTTTTTTTCACCTTACCTGGAATCTCAACAGGAGTAGAAAGTGCTCAGCACTTCAACAACTGAGGCTGTGTTCAGCCAATTTCCTTACAGGGTTCAGGCATTCACTTTCCGACTCCTGCTCCCACACACTTTCTAAGCAGCTTCCCAGCATTCCACAGAACGCTCTGATATAAGCCTAAGTTTGCTAATAACCACAGCATCAAATTCTTGGTTACAGGCAGAAGGAATGACTGATACAAAACTCACAGTTCCAAAATTTAAAATATTTTGTGTTAAAGTCATATGTTATTGCAAGCTTTTTCTTAATATTTCTATACTAAAATAACCAGTTACTTCACCCATGAGGTATTTAATGAGAGGTTTATACACTACAAATACTGATGATCCATATCCTGTCATTTCTATGACCCAATATTTTGCACCGCCTGCTATACCATTGCATCCTGTTTGGGCACCCTAAGACAGGACAAATGGAGTGACTTACACAAAATACATCCAATTTTAGTGACAAAAATAGTTTTCAAGTCCAAAAGAAGAACTGATTTTTTAAAAAAGGTCCATTTTCTCACTACTATTTTGGGACACTGACTCTTTCATAGGAACTGGAAAAATTAGTCAGGGATGTCAGACCTACCCAAACAAAAGGCATCCACTGGAAATTCAAGTACTCTGTCTTCAGATGTTAAAGCACCAAAAAATTCTAATAGGAACTGAGCAAAGAAAACTGTAAGTGTACAAACAGGCAACTGGACAATGGAACAAAAGTTAGCACAACTTTAGAAGCTGATTGTAATAAAGGCTGAAGAAATTCACAATCATTTACCCTTGCTCTCATCTGCTCACAGGAAGAAATTGCCACACTAATTTGCTCCAAACTGGTGGAATTTAAAACAGCCTTCCAGCTGCACCACTGCAAGCAGCCTAACAGTACCTGTGCTGATAACAGCCAAAGCATGGACTGTGACCTCTGGCTGTGTGTCTTAGCTGCAACTAGAGGCTTGCAGTATTATTCCAGATGCCAAAAAATCTGTCCGGGTTAGATATGCAAATTTTTGCAGCTTAACTTTGGAGATGCCCAGAACCACTACCTTCTATTGTTTTGGCTGACTATAGGTCATTGGTCACAAAAGTCAGTTCGAATCTGCCCATTTTTAGAACCAAATGCATTTGTATTTAACAATTGTTTATAAGAATTTGACTTGGTACAGCCATTTTTTCTGCATGTTTCTGAAAGCTGATAGTTCTTTATTTGAGAAATGTCCAAGCAAAAAGCAAATTGAGACCTTTTACCCAACACATCTCTCTCTTTTCAGCTAGTTCAAGATTACGTATTTCCTTATTTCCCTGAAATCCTGTGCAGTGGAATTTATTAATATTGTAAGACAGCTGAGGCACAGTGATGAAAATCTCAAGTCAGTAAGTACCCCTTCCACCTTCAACAAAATGAAAATAACAAAATTTCTAAAGTATCTTTCTGCATAGGGGTCCCAAACACTTATTGGTAAATATCTCTGTTATGCTCCACTTCCAAATTTGTCACAGTGATAAGTATAAAATAAGAGACAAGCTGTGCTAACATTTGTAGGAAAAAGTTCTGTTCACAAGATAGGCTACTGTTTTGAAACCGCAAGGTAAGTCTTGCAAATCCTGCACCAAACTATCTCTTGCTTTATTGAGCATCATCAGGTTTGATCTTAAGCAAAACTTTATCAAAATAACATGTCACTTTACCGTGAGGTGATTTTACAAAACTCACTCTCTGAATATTGTATACATGATGTCATCACACTGTAACTCACTTCATTTACAGTATCTGTTTCACTTCTACTCACAAGCTAATATAACTCATTTCTTTTTTTTAACTGCACACAGGCTGCTAGACACATGTGCACAGCAAATGGAATCTGAACTTAGCTTAACAGCCTCATTTATTCCTGATGGTTTAAATTATTTCATCACAATTAATGACACCCCCTCAGCTTCCTGTGCAGCACTGCCAGATGTTCAGAGACCACAAAGCCACTCTCTTCCTTGACGGCTAGTGACAAGTTGTCCTCTGAAGGACGTTCCCTCAGTGCACAGGCCGGATGACACCTCCATTGCCTAGCACCTCTCTACTTCCCCAAGTAATCATGGTAAAAGAAGAAGGAATACATGAGAAACCAGCCAGTGCATTAGTACGGACAAATAAAGTTAAATGTTTTGAACTTGAAGGGTCTCATCTCCTCCTACTGGAGTTTCAAGCTTGATTGTTTTATGTAAAGACAGACAACTATTTGCCTTGATCTTCAAGGTGTGAAGTTTTCTATGTTCTTTGAAAAATAACTTGTCTTTTCTTTAAAGAAAAAAAAAAGAAGAAATTTAAATGGTAACCACATGGACAATTAACTCTTACCTACAATGTTCTTTCACTATCACATCTTCAAAAGGAAAATGCAAAAACCTCTGAATCTTAGAAAAGTTTCAGTAACATCCAGCCTGATTTTTGGGTTCTGCTCTGCTCTGTGAGCAGATGATTTGCCCTTACTGTTTTCCTCTCACAAGCTTCAGGTATTTTTCTCTACAGGAAATGTGGGAACCTTGACATCTTACATGGCAGGGGCAAAAAAGTAAAATTGTGAGTCTAGACGCGCTGAAAATGAGAATACAGCATCATCTCTTAACGGGCATGGGCAGAAATGGTAACAACCGTACAAATACAACCTTGGATTAACAAAACAGCAAGTGTCTTGCATTTTTAAGATTAAAAACCAGGCATATCTGTTCTTGAAATTCCATCTACTATTTTGAGAACATATGGCAGACATTCTATTGACTTTTTTAAATTAAAAAAAAAAAAAAAGCTGATCTGTGTCAGGGACTGGAGGGCTGCTCAGTTTACCAAAAGCGTAGTATTAAAACAGAAAGGCCACCTGTATTAGCCCACCCGATACGAAGGTCAGGAGCTGAAAAAATCTGTCTTGCCCCATTTTGAGTGTGGGGCTTTTTTCTTTGTTTTTTTAGTTAATTTTGTTTGTCTGGTTTTTCGTTTGGAGTTTGCTTGTTTGTTTGGGCTTTTTTGGTTTTTGTTCGGTTCCTTTTTTTTTTTTTCTTTTGCTTAACATACTTAAAGGCAGACTTGGAAGGAAAAAATAACTCACATCAATACAAACTTTAGATAGCAGTGTCTGAAAAGTTTTGTACATGACACTGATTATGTCTGTGGTTACGCTGGTTATTTCTGTTAAAATAAAAAATCGTTCATCCCTTAGATTTATTAAAAGTTACTTTGAAGAAAAGTCTGTTTAGAATTTTCCTAAAAATCTAGCAGCAAAACTGAAGGAAAGTGATGGGCAACACATCTTCTATAGTCTCTAACAGGTTTGGCTTTTTGCATCTGTTTTTTTTTTTTTTTTAAAGAGTTTTGAAACATTTCACAGCACAGAGGTCATCACTGAGGTTTTTCAGTTCCTCATTTCAATCACTTTCTTAGACAATTCTGTAAAATGTTATGCTTTAACTTCAGCTTTAGGAGGAGGAGAGATTCATGTAATGTGACAGCGACAGGAACTTATGAATAGTCTTAAATTGACATTATCTTTTCCATATACATATGTGTGTGTATAAGTTTATATATAAAATACATGCCAACAAATAAACCAAACTTGCTTGGATACATACAAATAAAAAAACCCAATCCACTGGAGAGTCACATGAACTTCATCTTGTTGTCTCTGAATGTTTTATTTGGGGGAGTGGAAGAGCTGAATAAACTTTAAACTCTCATGTAGGGATGTATAGCCTGTGTGTCTCTGGCAGATGTGGAAAGGAGATGAAATGGGCAAGGGAGAATTGAATATCCCATCACTGCAGGTTTGTGAAGGGGAAGAGCACTGCAAAGATCTCACATCTGGCAATCATTTGTCAATAGCTGGAAAGAAAACGGCAGGAAACTTTCTGGCTCTTGTGGAAGATGAAAAGACAAAAAACATGTGTCACACATGCACAGTACTAGTACAATGACTACTACATTTATTTCCCACCACCAGGTTTTTTTTTTTATATTTAATGATCTTCAGATATACTTTAATCCATAGTCAAAATCATGCAGTCACTTCACTTGTTAAAGCTGCAGTGTATGTACATTTTTCAAATAAACCCCAGGGCTGATGTTAGAAAATCAAAATCATTCAAGCATAGACTGCCTAGTACTTTGGGCAGGAATCCTTGTGGTTTAGTCAATAAGCAGAATCAAAATGAAAGATACTGCAGTAACTATACAGTAATGTTTTGAGCAGTTCTTAACACAGAAAGAGAAAAACAGAGAAACAAAGGCTGACCAAGTGTCCAGATACAATGCTACCAAGTCCACAGAGATCACTCTACTGCATGCAGCATCTGTATTTGAGCGCAAGGTCACTTGCTGTTTCTAAAATTATTTTTATTTAATTTATATGGCTCTTCTGTAGTTCTGGGTTTGGTTTTGCTTGTGCTTCCTCCCTTCCTTCCATCTCCACTTTACTTTTTTTCCATACAGATTCTATTTCCACTACAGAAATTTCTGCAAAATAAAACATTAAAGGGTCACTTTGCCTTTTCAATGCAAGATTTTACTAATTCACAAGTATCATATAGTACAATATTGCAAACACTCCTAGGGAAAGCATCACTACTTCAAAAAACTGAATAGGTACTGGTACAACTGATGGCCATTCACATCTAGCTATGAATTTATTTTCCTGCTTTTAAGTGGAAACTGCTATAGCAGCAGCATATCTTGTCCCTGTGACTCCGCAAGTAAATGCTGCAGGTTGTTTAAGCTGGCAGAATCACAGTCGCCCATCAAATTATAGCAGGAGCAATATCTCCCCCAAACAAGTCTGATCATGGTTAGTTAAAATGCAGACCAGGGAGCAGCCACAATTATTCATTATTACAGGAAGCACTTTATTAAAATTTAATGGAAATTTCCACTTGCACTTCAGTATGCCTGGGAAAAGAACTCCACTCATGCAAGGAAGGACTCAAACATCTGAAACATCACAAAATACTACATCTAGAATGGAAGTCAAATGTTGCCTTGGTATTTAGACATTGCAATAGTGGTATTTACTGAGTCCAATAGATGTGCAAAATTTTTCAAGTAACTCTTTTTAGTTTAAACCTCAATCGAACAAAAAAACATCAACAAAACAAACCAATCCCCATAAAGACATAGGCAAACAAACAGACAGACCTAAGTATTTACCTACGTCTACACACCTATACACGGGCACATGAATTATGTGCAACTGTGTTGCACAAATTGAGTCCATTGTTTATAATTGACAACAGTTCTCCTTTATATGCTCCACAGTGCAATACAGTTCAGGTTCCAGACTTGCAGACAGGGAGAAAGCAGAGGCAGAAAGCTAGGGATGTTTCAGGGTAGTCCATCAGTACCAGCCTATCAGTAAGACCATATCATTAAGACACATTGGCATAAGGAAGTATAGCAGAGCACCAGGTTAGAAAATGCTCCCACATGTGTACAGGGAAACACACTGATTGCTAAGCACTGGGGCACAGTGGTTCTTTTTCTTCTTCTTTTTTTTTTTTTTTTTTTTTTTTATTCCCTGCAACTAAACAATTCTGCTGATTTAGCTTTCATTAACTATTCACCAATTAGCTATATATCAGATGTTGGTTTTACCCATGTCATTTATGCTTTGAGCTACCGTCTCATTCTCACCACTATGGCAGATACAGGCCTCAGAGTGTAAATTTATTTGAATCCTTATCCTTGGTAATACAGAAGTTTCAGAAACAGGTTTAACTTTGTTCTAATACTTCCACACTTCCATATCAAAAAAATACAACAAAAGGTAAGTCCAGGGATCAGTTAGCCCTGAAAATGGTTTCCAAAAGCATCAAGGTGATTCCACCTCAGATCATTCCACAGATCGGGTCTACAGCAGAGTTCAATCAACAGTTCTGTTAGCAGCAACAGAAAGGTGGGGTGTTTGGGTAAGGGTGTTACACTATACAGAAACCAAGAAAAGGATGTCTTTTCCTTTAGAGAAATTGAATACTGAAAATTTAAAAGGGAATGAAGAACTAGAAATAATATACCACACTGAAAAGTTCTCTATCAGGAATATATGAACCTACAAATAGAATAAATATTTTCAGCTGCTAGATCCCCCAAATTAGCTATCCATAATTCAGATATAACAGTCAGAGATGAGTAGCAGTGGAAATATTCAACAATTAAAAAAAGCTTTCCATCTTCAAGACACTGTCTAAACATTAACCCGCTCTACCGGATATATACTACAAAATCTGCAAGGTTACTATTTAAGCTGGAAGTGAACCTTAAGACTGTGTCAGGTTTTCCATTCTACTTGCATTTCGGGGCTATGCTTACTTTTATACATTCATGAATGATTATATGTGCATGCATAGACATACTAAGATACACACTTTTTCAAAAATTCTTTATGTGAAGGTGTTTAGGCACTGGAACAGGTTGCCCACAGAAGTGGTGAATGCCTCATTCCTGGAACTGTTCAAGGCCAGGTTAGATGGGAGCTCGAGTATCCTTGTCTAGTGGAAGGTGTCTCTGACCATAACAGGGAGGTTGGAACTGGATGATCTTTAAGGTTGCTTCCAACCCAAACTATTCTGTGATTCTGTGCTTATCATTCTGCTCTCTGCTGTCCTGTATGGGAAAACCACCACTGGCTACCATGGCATCATCTCCATACTCTCCTTAGCCATTGAGAAAAACAAATAAGGCCTGGAGTACACTCTCTTAAGTATGCACACACACACACATACTTATGTGGATATATCAGTAAGCCTGGATCCTTTATGGCCTGTTTCGGGTCCATTATCAACATACCCTTGGACAAAAGGGAGAGGGCAGTCTTTTATCTGAGGAGGTTGACAAAATCAAATAGATTCCATTTAACTAAACATGAGACCATTAGTTGCTGTTGTGTTTTGGTTTTGTTTTTTTTTTTTTGCTGTCTTGATTTCTGTTGGTTTTTTTCTTTACAAAAATATCAAATGGGGAAAAGAAAGGGCTGGACAAAACCTAGCCTTCAAAATATGATGACTTTTGGATAAAGAGAAACATGAATATCTCTTTCAGTGCTGGAAATATCTTGCTATTTTTAGTGCAAATAACAACAGCTTCCAACAATTGCAGCTCCAGCTCACAATATTCACTAGGCAACATCAACACAGACACTGAGAGAATAAAGTTCTAGGCCACTGCTGTTCCTTCTAACACACTCAGCACTACCAGCTCTGATTCTTCTTGAGACAACCTTCCATATGTTCTCTGCAAATCCTCTCTACTGAATGAAAAAATGAAATATACAGGTTCTGCCAAAATTCAAACTATGTGTGTCTCAAGTGGTACTTTCCTTATTATCACCTTGAGTCATATTTGAAAGTTGTTGCTGGAGTTCTCCACACTACAAGTTGCCATGCCGGGATAGAAGATCTAAGACAGATATTAACTTGGGCAAACAAAACATCTTGAATGACTCAGAAGCACTGAGTTCTGCCTTTCAATGGCAGAGTAAGTTACTTTATTTTGCTCTTGAGAAAAGAGCCCAAATGCGGCTTTGTGAACTTGCAGTTGAGCTCCTTTTTGGGATGCAAGCTGTTTTGAATCACTCCACTTCAAGGCATACTACTACACAGACAAACCAAAACACCTTGCATTACTCAAGCTGCTTTCAAACAAACAAACAAAAAATTAAAAAGCCAGTGACCAAGAGCTCCTGGCTGCTAAAAAAACCCTGAAGGCTGTATCCATTTTACCCATTCTAGTTCTGAGCATAAAACTACACAGGAAGCACATCATATTCTTAAAGCCAATATATTGCATGCCTTTTCACTTCATGAAATCAATGCCATGTGGGTTTGTTTCTTCACTGTAAACTGGATCAACCCTACTGCACAGGTATGCTTTTGCCATAAAAGCAGTGCCGAACAAAAGATGGGTAAAAAAAGTGCAGTTTGTTGTCAAATTAATATTTCTTACCTATAAAATATTTTGTACATACTTTTTTTTTCTTTCTCTCTTAAATGGCTCAGCTTTGCAAGTGTGTTTCCTATTAGTGTAGCATTAAACTTGTAATAAGGGCTTTCTCACTTATTGCCTGGATTGTGTCACTCCTGTCTTTGATGTGGAAGGTAAAGAAAACTGATTCAAGTCCAGGCTCTTCACCCTAAACTTCAAGGCTCTGAACAACTCTGCTTCTGGCTATGTTTCTGTTCTCCATCATATTCCTTTCACTCTGCTCCTGGAAGCCCAAAGCCTTCCTTGTCTCTTGTCTATTTAGTCATCTCTTGTCTTCCACATCCCATTTCACACCTGTGCTGCCCTCTCATTGCAATGCACAACAAGTTTCTTATGTGAAGGACAAAAACCTTAAGTCACCTGGAGAAAGTCATCTCTGTCTTACCATTAGATGCCTATTGCAACACTCAGAGACAGTCATCCTAGGGCTACTATGAGTGTTTCACAAATGGATCATGCTAGGTTATGAGTGTTTACAGGAAGGGCCATCTAATATTGCTTGTTCGTGTAGTGCAAGGTATACTAATTACCCTTAAATCAAACACATTTTCAATGTCATCATAAACAGTTTAAAACCTTTTCCTACAAACAAATCTTTCTGTCATTGCCTATTAATGTACAAATATATGTCCCTTTTTGGCAACAGTTTAAATAATTTCAAATGTAAAGTATGCCTTCACAGGATACTATTTTTGCTGAAGCATTCTCAAGAACAGGTAAATTGGGACTCCAAGGATATTCAAGAGATTTAGAATCAAATCTGTGAGCAAGATAGAACAACCTTCTACACTCAGCAGCAGGCTTATTGTGTAGATGTCATGAGTGAAAAAAGTGATGGTCTGAACATAATTTTAGTCCCAAATGGAAGAAGAAAGTTTAAATAAAACAGATTGGGAAGTCCTTACTCTGGAAAACAAAGTTGGATCAGAATTTTGTTGAGATGCTACACTCCTACAAGAAAAAGGAAAGAACACTGAAGGCACGAAAACCTTTTTTCTCACTGCTACTATTTGTCAAACATCAAATCTGCAAGACACCTGTCATGACCAAAGAATTTAAAAGTCTGGAAGAAAAATACAAAAGACAATTTACATTGCGAAACTGAACACAGAATTTCTTTAGGCAACTTCTCTCTACATTCCTATGTAGTGATAATTTGAGTTTGGGTTTTTTTTCCAGTTTTGGGTTTTGGTGGGTTTTTGTGTGTTTTGGTTGGTTGGTTGGTTGGTTTTGGAGTTTGTTTTTGTTTGTTTGTGGTGAGGTTTTTTTTAGCTTGTAGGCCTAGAAAAATTAGCATGTCTTTAGGAAAGTACCTGCATAAGGATAGCATGAGTCAATCGACTAGGAGATTTCCTAAGGCATGAACATGGACACTAAAATACAGAAAGATGGCAAGGACATAAAGGAATTCCAGAGCTATCACAACAAAATGAAAGCAGAAAAGCAATTTGATAAGAAGGAAAAACATAGTACCAGGTCCTATCTGAATGTTTATGCTTCTCTACATGAACCATTAGTTTACATGGAACCCTTAACCTCAGAAGAACTAAGAAACAACAGTGACCTGATACACAGTTGAAGTACTCCAGCCTTACAAGTCAGCTTCCTTTGTGATGGACTGAAGGTTACACTTCACACAGGGCAAGTGTTAAACATCTGGCCTCTCCAGCAATTGTTCCATTTTAGAGCTTGCAACAACAACAACAAAACAAAAAAAAACCCCAACACACCACCAACATAAACAAAAACAAACAAAAAAACCTCATTTAAATGGATAAAGAACCCATCCTTCACATGGAAGTCCTTTCAAGTCTGGCAAATAAAATCCATGAATGTATTTAAATCCAAGTCCCAGTGTTTCAAACATTATGTGGTATCTCACCATTAAGTGCAATGTGGCAATTACAACTGACTTCTTTAATCTGGAACAAGTATTCACTTTCCAGAAAACTACTGCACACACAAAATTCTGTGTTTGAAATGAAGCATTTGTAGAACTTAAAATTCCCATACAGAGTATAAAAAATACCCAAACAAGCCAAAAGAAAAAAAAAAACAACACAAAAAACAAAACCAAACAACCAAAAAAATAAAACACTTTTCCAAGAATTCAGAAAGATATTAGATCCACTACTAACTGTAAAATCTACATTTATGTTTGTTGTTTTTTTCTCCTACATGAGCAACAGACTTTTATATGATGCTGTTATTTTTCATGTCTAGTCAACTCTGACAACCTCAGAGCCACAAGTTATATTCTCATCATAACAAGACTATAGTGGTTTTTATGTTCACTAGCTCCTTTACCCTTTCATCCCATGTTCACTTCAATCTGTGATGTGACAAAGGTCTACTTTTGTGTCCTAAATCTCAAATTACCTTATTTAGCATCATGCTCACTTTCACAGCCACTGTCTAGCTTAATGTATTCTTAACTAAAAGGGACCAAAACTTTGAAGCTACAAAATGTTCACTTTCTCCAGGAAGCAGACTAATATTGTATCATTGTTCTCATTTTTTCATTTTCACTTGTATCTAATTCAAAATTATCCTCCTAGCTTCCAAATGTCTTCATGGAGGCATAAAGACTTAGCAAAGTACCTTCATATTTGAATTTCCAGTGGATCTGAATGCACTCATTTTGACATTTTAACACACTGCAGCTATCAAATAACATGGTGCTAGCCCTTATTTCTGTTATCAGTCCTTTTTCTTTCCACTTTCCATGTATGTGGGACTTTCTCCCTTATACTTTTTCAAAGCCATTAAGTCAGCTTTTTTCAGCTCTCAGCTTTTACTTTCCTATTCAGCTCAACCCCAGTGACTTTTTATTTTCCATTTCTGCCTCCTTCTGTTCTGTACCTTACATAATTGGTTTGTATCTCTCTGCATTTATATTCCAGCTTTTCTTTCTCCTCTACTTCAAGGATTCTCATGATGCTTAAGAAGTTGGACAACATCTTAAAACACAAAATGCTGTATGACATCATTTTCCTCCTATTTATGGTTGCGTGGAGCATCTCCCCTCCAACAATCTAACAATAGTTGTATACATGGAAAATACAAGCGGGAAAATGTTCCTGCAGCTCAGCAGCAGATAGCAAAGAAGCAAGCCAGAACCACACGACTAGTCAGTTCTCCAAAAGCCAACACCAAGTGCTTCATAAATGACCAAAAAATTAATGACTCTTTGAGCTGTTCTTCGTCCCAATATCCTATCTTTCTTTTCTACTCAGGATCATCACTGTAACTATTCAAATCAGTATGAACAACAATATATCAGAAAGTAATTTCTAGATCACTTTGACACCTTAGCTCTTCAAAATTCATGGACTCCCTTCAAAAGGGCACTTGATATCTGCAGAACTGCAGAGTAACAGATGGTAAGTTCTGCATCAGTGTTAAATATATTAAAAGTTGAGGACTCCAATTTTGAACTATAAAATTTAATAATACAACCAGCGTCATATTCCAAGAACAAGGAAGACAAGAAGGTGGGGACATTACTCTGAATGTTACCAAATAGTGGACACACAGAAGACCGCTTAACACATTTTAAGTCACACAAAAAGCTGTCGGATAAAGGTTATTTCCCAGGAATTAAAAACTATTCTCTAGTAAATTTAATATAGAAATATACACTACAATCTGTTTTGTCATATATATTCCCAAGCAGTGAAAATATTAAAACCAGGAGAAGAAGTGTAATTATCCAAGCATTTAGTGTCTTTCACTTCATGAATTCTAGTATTATCCATGAAACTTATTTGAGAGATGGGTGAATAAACGGAATCAAACTCCATCACTACTCCTATAAAATTTGTACCTGAGTTGTCTTTTTTTTCTTTCATTCTTTTAATTTGTGTGCTGTGGTATGTATGTCAGGCAGTGTATGAAGGTTCAAACACTCCAGATTCTGTATGTCATGCAAGTTTATAGTTTGATAATGTTTGATACTGTGCTGACTGCTACTAAAAATTTTGAAATAACGTTCAACTTGCAATGATTGGATGATATTTCTCTGACAAAAAAACAAATTTCGTTCCATCAAAAAAGAAGAAGTTAATGAAAAGGGTCTTTAAAGTGTCTCACTCTGATCCCTGGGGCACAACAGTACTGAGATGATGGCTACTGTGCATAATCTCTCTCAAAGGAATAACAACTCTATGTGAAGAAGCTATTTACAACTTGCCTGGTGTATCATCAGCAGAAACAAAAGGTACAACAACAAGCATAAAGATTTTTTCCCCATCTATTCCTCCTGATCTTTATCCCTCGCATTCACCCAGGAATTAAGGGAAAGGGAAGCAGGAGCAAAGCTCTTTATGTAAATAGGGAGGTTTGAGGTAATATGGAACTATGGGACAAATACCTGCCCAATCCTTCACTCCTCCACTCCTCACAGAGATAAGAACATTCATGCACACACTGTCTTTCCGTATCAAGGCTGTCCAGGGTCAAAAAAATGACATGAAATAAAAAAGGAGAGATGCTCTTCTGACCAGGAGTTTAAAAGATAGGCCACAGGGAGTGGGGAAGAAACGAGAGGAGAGGAGGGAACAAGAATTACCTTAATTTTTTTCTAAGCATTTTATCATCCTTCTTCAACTTCCCTGTAAGGAAGGAGAAGCCTGTTTGTTTGCCTCTCTCTCTCTTTGCTACAGACAGCCCTGTGGAGAACCTTGTTTATTTCATTTTAAGCATGTTTTTATAGGTCTGTTAATGAAATGAGTGTGAGGGTTATGGGTGTGCAGGTAAAAAGTGCCTGGAAGTGGCTTTAATAGTTTGTCAGTGGCAGTGCCAAGGAAGTTCAAGCTTAGTTCGCACCCAGAAGATGTAGAGTCACGTGTTTCCACCTTCCACTTCATATCTGTCTAACAAAGTAGAGGAGCAATGTGCTGAAAACATATTGCCATAAGAAAGGATACCATACTATTAGGTATGCACAGGGGTCCACACTGTGCTGTCCTATATAATTCTGAAAATCCTTGATTTGGTTATATGCTTACATAAAAATACAAGAAAACAGAAACAAATAACTAAAGTTACTAAATAATTTACTAGCAAACAGTCAGCTTTCTGAGGCAATTTTGGAAACAAGGCAAGAATAAAAAACTTCCAAAAACTACTGTGGGTATTTTATCTTTGTAAGACTGTAGATACCTGATCTCTACAAATAATCTTTTTTTGTTATTCTGAATGAGTAACAAACAAAAAGACTGAAAACAAATTAAATCATATGGCCTTGCTCCAGCTTACGTTTTATTTTCTGGGCCTTACAATGGTTTGATTTTGCCAATGATTTTTTGTGCGCACAGTCAGACGCTAAATTCTCTTAATTAGTAAAGCTAACAAACTAGCAATATTCCTATAAAGTCAACACGAAACAACAAATCACTTATGTACCTTCCTGTCAAAGTTTTCCTGTAGATATATGAACATAGTGCTTTGTCTATTGATATTCCAGTATTTCCTAATGCAGGCTTCATATATACACCAACTACATAACTCTACGCAAATGAAACATCACTCCATGTCTAAGGGCTTCCTTATTCATAGCCCAAATATCAAACCAATTTTTTTCAAATTTGGCCCTGAAAGAACATATTAACAAGAATTATTAATGTAAGAGTGATCAAAGCTATATATTGTAGAGGGGTTTTTAGCTACCCGAAAACACACAAAAAAAGTTGCAATTCTTTGAAACTCTAGAACAGCTGGGAAGATTTCAACCAAAGTGTCAAAGAACATGCTGAAAACACAAAAAAACCCCAACCCACATGTATACCACAGATGCAATCATGAAAAATTAAATTTGTTAAGTGATAACAAGTCACTGAATTTTTTTTTAAATTCAGTTAGTAATAACTGTCATGTGAAAGCATGTTATATGAAGACTGGACTTGAAGCCCTACTTAACTCTACAACTGATATTATTCAGTTTTGTGTCTTCAAGTCCTTTTTCTTTTGATTAACTTCTCTTGATGTGTTATGTACACCACGAACATGTGAGAGTTAAAAATTCATCCTTAAACAACATCTCAAGACCTTTCAAGAAAGAATTCTCAAAATCACAATTTAAACTTTCTTATTATTATAAATAAGAATCTGTCTAAGGAAGAGAAATACAAGTTATCACCTCCAAAGGTCTGTCTTTTTAGGAGGGTTGTCTCAAAATGAAAATCCATGAAAAACCATCTAATAATGAATCATTATAGTAGGCCCTAATGCAGCCTTAATTAGGTAAGTTCCACCCATTTTCAGATAAAGCTACTTTTGAGTTCAAACACACAATCGAATTATCATGATTTTAAAAGTTATTGCAGCCCATCTTAACCATGGTAGCCAAATGTATATGCATTTATCACGCACTGTAAACCTCAGAAAAAATGTGGACAATTAAAGTTCAGTGAAAGAGGGTTTTTTGCTCCCATGTTTTTAGCTCACATTTGTTGTGGTAAGTGGATGGAGTTAATTGGTGTAGCTCAGCAGACTTACATGACTAGATCATATTCTGAGTCATCACTCATTGAATTACTGGTTTAGTTCAACACAATTATAGCAAAATTTTAACTGGTATGAACAAGTCTACATTAGAGCTTATAGTAGCATAATAACATGAGTATGTACACACGTGTATATATAGATGTCTTGCAGATGTGTATATAGATACATGCATATATATAAGCATATGTATATAAGCTCAGATTAGCTTTTTGTTTGGCTGGTTGTTTTTGTTGTTGTTTGGGTTTTGTTTTGTTTTGTTTTTATTGGCGGGATCTTTTTTGTTTGTTTGTTGGGTTTTTTGGTGGAGAGGGAATGAAAATCCAACTAGTGGAAGGATCAGAGTAAAATACAGGATTAATTTCTGCTTTATATTTGCAAACTGAAGTATAAAAGTCTCAAGTCATCACATTTCGAATTCCCAAAAGGTAAGAATATTCACATTAAATGTACTACTTGTAATCTTTTCATCTTTATACCAGTATCGCTATTCTGTGAAATCCAAAACACTCTTAGCAATTAATGCTTAGCTTTCACTGAATTCCCAGCCATTGTGTAGCGCACATTACTGTCTTTATAATTTAAACCAAAATGGTTCTCTACCTTTTTGTACTTTGTGATGAGGGACTGCAAAATGTATGTAATGCTAGCTTGGATTTGAGCAAAAAAGTCCTAGTTGTACTTCCACATTATCACGCATACAAAGTGCATCTTCAGTTTTAAAAGTAATTAAAGAACTTTATTCTATTTTGACATCAAAATTGTAGCTAGCAATGTAAAATAAGACTTTTATCCAATTATCTCTTTTCAGAATGATATGTGAAATTTATTTGCAGAGAATTTCCAAAATTTTCTTCATCCTGGTTTTTAGAGAAGAGGTGTAATATACTGCAATGGACTTGGCAAATTATTTTTACAGTTTGATATAGTAGCATAAATACATTTACATATATTATATGATCATATAGCACCAACTACTTACCTTCAATAACTGTCATTTTTAAATTTTCATTTGCAGGCCATCATAATTAAACTCTTAGTGAGTTTGTACTCAGTATAGTTCAAAACTGCTAACATATACTCGAAGAACGTATTGTTTAGAATTTATGAAAGGTGTTAATGAGGGTTTCTAAAATTTGAAGTAATGATTCCATCTATAAATCATGCTTTTCTTTTATGGCTGACTGCTTGTTGAGTTTATAATCTTCCATAAGCCTTGTCAATTTAGTTGTTTAAAAACACCACCACTAAACCTCTATAAATGAGAACTAAACAGATTAACATCTTTTACTGACAAAACTATTTTATGCAAGTAAAAGAAATAAAGCACAAAGTCAATTGCAGATGTCCTAACAGCTCTTATGCAATAGGTAACACATAATTTGTTTTATTATATGTTATTTGGGGATTTTCTTTCCTAGTGTTACATTCTTTAAAGGAAAAATGTCCAATATGACTAGATTTTCTAGCAGATACATGGAAAACAGAGAAATTATAGTGTGTGCATCTGCTGTACTATGCAAAAAATTTCCAAGAAATCAAGTACTTCTCTTTGCTGCTAAGGTATAATACAGTAATTTTTTATTTCAGAATTCAGAAGGTGTAATTGTACATATCAGTAAAAAATAACTTCTGTAAACATACCTAGACATGTACAGACAGGTTTTGTCCCTACTTACCAAAGATGGAAGAAGTTTCTCTTAGTTTTATTTATTAAGGTTTTTCTAATTTCAAATCCTGTTGGCTTACTTTCACTATACTGTTATAACCTGGCAGTATTAAGCATCATTAGTTTTATGAACTGTTGCAGATGCAAATCCATGTATATAGAATTTGATATCACTGATACTATATCGTTCAGAAATCAAATATAAATATATATACACATAATACATGGCCAGATGAACCCTTGCAAGAAATTAAATCATCTAGCAGTAAGAATGCTAACATGAGCAAAAATAAACTCAAGTCTATACATAACCCTTGAAGTGACACAGTTACTGCAAATGACAGCAAGACACTAAATCTTCTCTATGATCTCTGTGATCATTTCTCACTTACAAAACCAAAAACCTGTCACATCACTCTTAGGAGTCATATATTCTGTAAACACAAATATGCATACAGCAACATTTTTGCACCCTGGCTTAGATGTTTAGATAAAGATACAACACATAAAAGTCCAGAGCATTTTGTCCCATGAGGGGCCAAATCAGTCTTCACTTACATCCGTGCAGCTTCTTTGATTTCAGTGACTTCACAAGAATACATGCATGAAGCACAAGTGATTAGGCCTATGGGTGCAGATGTGTGAACAGCACACGAATTCCATTACAAACTTGTCCAAACACAGGTATCTGAGTTTTTTTTAATCCAAATTTTGTAAAAACTCTCATTTTTATAGACCAAGATTACCCACAAATATAATTGAGGTCCCAATTACACTTCTATATACATATCCATGCATGATACTTTCACACTAATCACCAGCAGTATGTATATATAAACAATTATAGTGTAAGATATACCATAATTTGACACCACAAAGACTTCGCAGTAATTTATTTTAAAAAATCACTTAAAATCACAGATGGCACATGACTTGAGTAGCCTGAGACCATATAGAAGCACACAGACAATAAAAAAATCTAGTATGACTCAAAACAAAGTTTCTTTCCAAGAACTGTATCTGCACAGCTGTTGTTTCAAATTACCTATTCTTGCTCTACTAAACAATCCTGTTTAAACTTTGCTCAAAGTTATTACTTACAAGAAAAGACAGTTGGATGGGTAAGTTTATTCCCTTAAAGAAATAAAATCCCACAAACATATAGCATTGTTACATTTCGTTATTTAGTCCTTTTGCAGTCTAAAATAAAATACTCCTGAGTCATGTCAACCGTTAATACAAAGAGATGTTTAAAAAATGTAAAAAGGAATGAGGGAGTAGTAATGGTAACATACAGTACCATGAGCTGCTTTGGCCTCCCAGCTAGTGGTGTACAGTTAAAAGATCATTCCTGGCCATCAGCAGAGAAGGCGGGGGAAACCTCCCCCCACTGTCCGGGGCCCTGGGCTGGGGCAGCGGAGCAGGAGGGGGCGGGGGAGAGGTCTGGCAGATTACAGAAGGCAACACAACTCCCTCCCAGCGCATTCCTTCCCCTCTACCTCCCAACCTCTTTGCGTGTGTCTTGTCATATTTTCTTCAGCTGCTAATTGTCTGGACTGAAAGATTTTAAACAGCCGCAGCTTAGGAAAAGCGAAACCTGTCTAAGTGACTATCGCAGCCCGTCAGCTTCGCGCTGCCGGGTAAAATTTTCCAGGGGAAGTGCTCTTCTGATAGTTCTCGAGTCACTAAGTCACCCTCCCTCCTCCTTTCCCCACCACACACACTCCCCTCGAGGCCTGAATGCACTTGTGGCAATAAAACATTCATGCGACTTGGAATTTTAACACAATGCCATTTCCCTAGTTTAACCTGAAAGGAATGCACTAGTCACAACAGACTACATCATCCTGCCATTAAGCTCTGCCAAGGAACCGCTTTTTTGGCTTTGCTGGGCCAGCGTTGACGGGAAAGGAGTACACAGACCCACACACAGAGCACAGAGGGGCCACCTCTGCTTCCTCAGCCTTATCCAGCAACACCCTGCTCTTAACCATGACCTCTGGTCTGTGTCAGCGCTGTGACAGCCCTGTGATGCATGTGTCACTTCAGGACTTCTGCAGAGTCAGAACACAGAGCAGGCAACTCCAGCATTTCACTGACTTGCTGCTCTGTCTCAACAGGCACTTGATCATCTGCCAGAGGGTGGTTGGGTTTTTTCCCCCCCTCCTTTTTT
>VXBA01005345.1:74600-147100 GCA_013399895.1 Serilophus lunatus
TTTTTTTTTTTTTTTTTTAACATTTCCAGCAGGTTTTTTTAACATATACACTATTGTTACTGTTGAATGTTCACAGTTTAAATTCAGAGACCTTTCATCAGCCTATATACCCTCTTTCATCCAGGGGAAAAAACCCAACCAAACAAAAACAACCAAAAAAAAGACTCCAAAAAAACCTCCCCAAAACCCACACGATAACCCAAACCCAATCTTTCCAATGGCCTGTGGTAATTAGGCGCCAGTTACCAAAGCTACCAGAACCTTGGTATTCTAGGGGTATTGTGGGGGGTTTTTTTAAATTAAGGGGAAGAAACGGCAGAAACATGATGATTTACAATGAATGAAGCTTGACGATTTAGAAAGAATGTTGATGGCAAAAGGAAAACATTAAGTGTCTCATTTGCCCTCTGTTAACCCTTTGTGTAATGACAGGATTGCTGCAAAAACAAATCAGAACTGTAATGCAGCAGAGTGATATACAATAAGGGTTTACCTGTCATTTTGACTTTTGAAACTATGAGCAAGAATTGCTAAAACCTGACTTTACTTACTTTGTTGTGTTCTGAGTGACAAGCAGCATAGCCATCTTCACCAAAAAGCATTTTGGTGCCCTTCTTCACTACCAGTTTTAATTCTTCTGCAGTTGAGCTACCTTTGATTTAAGCAAACAGAGTACACTGAAGAACAGGCAAGGAAACACTTTCAAAAACTGGAACTATGTATTTAGCTATTCTGGCACACGCAGTACAAAGAGAACTGATACCAACTGTCCATGTGTCCTTGCTCTGTCCCTATGCAGGTGCCTGTTCCTTATTACAGATGTCTGTAAACCAAATTAGGAGATAAAAGCATTCCTAGTTCTGCAGTACACAACACTGATTGTAACTCATGCGAGTTGACTAGTACTCCCTTGTGACTGATTATAGTGTTATCATAATTATTGACATGCCATTGTGGTTCTACAGATGCTTTACAGAAAGACTCAAGAGGATAGGTCCCTCTGCCCAAGGAGTTTACAAAGGGAATGAGACATTATCACGTGTGCACAAAATACAGGGTGCAAACAGATGAGGAGGTGAAAATTGTTACCACATATGAAAGCCCGGGAGATACACTTTAGATAGATAGCCTCTCATTCCTTCGTAACATCTGGAACCATATCTCCACATGTAATCACCAAGAGGTCAGGGGAAATAAGCACAGGTTAGAAAGATATTCCATCAATACACAACAACATCCAAGTGCTTATTTCAAAATGCACAACAGATTAACAGATCTGCTGATGAAGAATGCCTTGTATCACTGGCATTGAAAATAATTCTTAACTATTCCATTAAGAATCATGTTTCCAGAATGCAATAGAAAGCAGCAGTACCTCTGTACTCCAAGTTTGTCTGACTAGTATGTATGTTTTTAGGAAATTCAAGCATGATTCTCTGTTTTCTAGAACGTCAGAGATTTTTTTTATATACTGAAGCAACTGCAGTGAACAGTGGTTAGTATCACACACTTCACCGGAAGAAATCCAATTTCAGACAAATATGGGCTAGGTTGCCCACAGAACAGACTTTTTATAATCTCCACCCTGTTACGGGGTGATGTGAATATGCAGATAACTTGAGGAGGAAAGCTGCAGTTTTGTAAATGCTGTTCTGGGGTCTGCAGAATTTCCGTCTGGTTACAGCAAATAATCTTGATTTTCCATTTAAATTACAGTTAGTACTTTTGTTAGGCAAGTACTTTTGTTAGGGAAGTTAAAGAGGTGCCTCCTCACACATATAAAATATTTTTCAATATGCTTACCTATAAAGCGCCAAGTTGGCTTTGTGTTTTCTGTGAATATGTAACACAATGCTATAAATGTTCAGTGTGAAGAACTGCATTTGAAGCAAAGCAAAAGTTAGGTAGGCATATATGCAGTCAAAGCTGTTCCATTGCTAAAGACAAAAAACACTTTAAATTTAGTCTATGGATGATAATACAGTGACTCAGAAAACAAAATTCCCAGAAACTGTTTATCTGTTCCGAAAAGTCTTGTATTGTGAGAAATATGTAATTGTTCTTTTAGAGGTACACTTTTGCATTTCAAAAAATTTTCAGTAGCTAAGTAACCCAAACCCATGAACTGTAACAGACTTGCCATATTTTTAAAGGGCCTACTTTTAACTTTCCCTAGAATAAATATGAGTATATTCAGCATTTATACAGAAATCCGTAGAGCCTATTCCTTCAACCTCAAATACATGTATGTAGTTCAGACTTTTTAGTGCTCAATATGACCTGTGTGTTTATAATTATTTCTTCTCATTTAATAGTGTTTCTTCTTATTCCTCTTATTCTTCTGTTTCTGATCAGAAGCACCTACTAATTTCTACTAAATTATGCTTCATACAGCTCTGTTGAGGCTTCCCTAATGGACTTCCACCTAAAAGAAAATTCTCTGATCTCCCTTCCATCAAGATATTCTATTAACAGTTCACTATAGCACAGACTAGTTAGGTGGTTATTGCATTATAGTCAGAAAATGGATGTACCTGTTTCATCCAGTTCGATTGTGTCATATCCATTCAAAAATGCAGGAAAACAACAAACACGTTATAATATATACATTAGAGAAAAATTTACTTGAGAGGTGAGAGGGGTCAGATTTCTCTAGTGACAGAAGTGCCTCTGACACTAAGTTGTAATATATACTCAAGTAATCTAGCGTACAGTACAGAAATTTTTGGTTTTTTCTATGGATGCCTAAAAATTTTCTTACGGTGAAATGGGCATCTTTGCAAAACAAACAGATACAGACTTCTCTGTAGGATTTATGATCTGCCTCTCTTAATTATCTTTCACAGGCAAGTTAGACACAAATCTCAAGGAGCATGTACACTACAGATGGAGGGAACATAGCTATGCTGCAGAGGGATCAAGAGGTCTTTCAGGGCTGCAGGGTTGAAAAACACAATTCTGAGTAAAGATGTAACAATGGCCTGTTTGCAGCTACTGAAGCAAGGACTTTTTCAGTACTGTTATTACTACAACAAAAAAGAAAAAACATATATACGGTAAAAGCTGATGGCTCTCTAGTGCATAGATGAGAACATCTATGGATACTAATGCACCTTATAGTTTCAGTCTCGTGTTCTTGCCTTCACTACAGACAGATGATCTCTCATGGACTGACTTAGATACAACTTAAATATAATTCCCGAATTAGTTGATCCGTCCATCTTAAGAGGGGTTTATTTCTCCTTGACCACTTAGACACCATGAAGTAATACAAGTGCCAAGAAGACACTAGGCTTGCCAAAACAAAACTGAATGCTTAGAAAGATAATAATGAGACATCATACCTATTTCTTTTAGGTCCTCAGTATTCTCAAGGAGTTAAAATTAACATGAATAATAGGAAGAAAAGTGATATTCTTTGTTCCTCAGTGCTCTACCTATTTCTGACAGCTGACAAGGTGTCCATCTGGGAAAGACAAAAGGTCTTCACTCAGGCTTCTCTCTGTACAAAGACATAAAAATGGTATCCACTGTGTACACACTTCCCCAGCATACCAGGAATCTTACAATTTCCTAAATGTATCAGAGAAGGCTTGGTTCAAGCTGTTCCAAAGAATCCTCAATCCCTTCCAATGCGGAAGACAACACTCTCTGATACTGCCAGATTCTTTAAGCTCACATCAGGAAGAGTGGCCTTGCATGTTATTAACTACATTTTCTTTTGTAGATTTAATCAGTGCATTCTTGGATAACAGAATGGGTAAAGGTAGCAAGTAGGTTCTAAATATCTAGAAGTATCTATGCTCCATTAACCTTTAATCTGCTGACAGGATAGAAAGGAGATATGAGAAAATCAACCCTGTCCATCAGAATTCTACCCATATAGAGTATGTTTGGAAGCAGAAAAAAAATGCCTCAGTCAACCATTTTTCTGAGGAAGAATGCCTGAAGTATTGAGAGTTTGGTACAAAACTAGAGAAAATAAGATAGAGGGCTGAAGAAACAGAATGGACTATTTAGAATTGAAAAGCCAAGGTAGTATCACTAAAAAATATAAATCACATTAATTCCTTGAGGAAGGATGGACATTTAGCACCAACAAAAATGCAGGGGAAGTTGCAAGAGAACTAACATCTGGGTGCCTGTCTGACTCTGCCTCCACAACACTAAGAATCATTTGCTATTTAAGATTTGGAATCAATGCAGGGGCTAGTGCCAGAGGAGACAGCTGCAGAGTCCTGAGAAGGCAGCAAGTGAGCGAATTCACATCTTCAGTTAAAAGTTTTCTGGCTGCTGTTTCAGGTTCCTGTATCTCTGGAGAAGCATCTGAAATGACGGTCCTCTACTGAGTTCATGGGGGCTTGCACGCTGAGGTATCAAACTAGTACAACCCTTCTGTTCCTCAAAAGACCTGGAATGTGCAGCTTGTTTCTTTGCCAAGGCCTGACTCTGGGAGCTCCCATACCACCATCTGCATGGAAGCCTTCCCAAGGGTTTGAATACAGATTGCTTCCCAGGCAAAAGTAGTGGAAACGTGTGTCTTCATACAAAGGCAAAATTCTGGGAGAAACTCGCATTGACTTGACATTGTAGTAAATGGCTGCCTGCATTAGCCTAGGAAATTGGCATAGAAAGAAAGACCACTACATGAACTCTGCTATTTCTATCGACTACTCTTTGACTCCCACACAGAGATTCATACAGTATGTTCAGGTAATCAGGCAGTTCATATGGAAGACTTCTTATCTGAAGCCTAGCCACAAGTGCTCCATTTCCTTCATCCTACCATCCTGACACTAAAGCAAGGTCTCACTCTCAGAGCTTGGTCAATATGCATGCCTGTATCTATTTCAAATCACTAAGGGTTGTGGAATCAGATCATGATCTGACATTACTGACAGTCATTTCAGAAAGCAATTGCAGAATCATTGTCACTGAATTGAGGTTTGCAGAGAGCAATGACTAAAATGTAGAGAACACTTTGACAAAGGAGCTGCAATATAACATGTCATTCATGATTTTTCCTTATTGAGCAGCCATAGTTATGAACTACTGTCTACAATTGTTCCTCTTACTGGGAATTCATAGTATTCCTAGCATGTTTGGCAAAAAAACAGTGCACAAAAATATGAAATGACAGAAGAATTTAATTGTGGAACACTAGCAATAGCTCATATTCAATTCTCCACAGGGACACATCAGTTCCTGCGGTTCAAAACAGTTGTAGCATTTAGAAATTCAGTTTCTGCATCGCCATAGTACTCAAGGTAGTAACTTAATTCTCTATTTGGGTGCCAGCTTTCACAAGAAATAAAGTACTATTCCACAGAATTTATGTGATACTATTGTTTTTTTTCTCCTTAAAGTGCTTTCACATAATTAGAAAAGAGGGCAGAAGAGGTTCATGTGGAATATATATATATATCTGAACCTCGAGTCAAATGCATATGTTTGACTCATTCTACACAAGTTCAACTTCTAATGTGTCTCACATAAGACTGAATTAAAGTCTTTCTTATAAATTGAAATATTGTAAATTTTTCATTTATACAGAATGACCACTCTGGCCATGTTTATTGTCAGATTAGATACAGTGATAGTCCATTCTTCAATTTTTCTTGTTCCTTTATTGTGTTTTTTTATATGACAACAGAAGGGTGAACATAGCATCAACTGAGGCTTCAATTAAGCCAATGCAAGGAATAATCCCAATGAAGATAGGGAACTGCAATCAGGACACTGATACACAGCCTCACGAAAGAGCCTGCCTGTTGTTGTTACAAATGCCAAATAGATTACTGTTTTATTATTATTATTAGCAAGATGGCATGTACTTCTACCAGCTTTAATATAATCCGTGATATTAAACATTCCAGATATGAAAGAACAGATGTTACAGATTTGAACTGAATTTGAGACAATGAAGGAAAGAGTTGTCTCTTTCAGTTTGTGCTATCAGTATTGTGAGCAGCATTGTTTCTAGCTGGTCACCTCTTCATTAGTCCTTTTGCAGATCCTTTCTCTTATTTTACTTTTTTCCTCAAACTGAGTCCAGAAGCTTCTGCCAAAATCACCACAAATTATGCCATTGCTGACACTAGGTGCTCTGAAAGCACCTATACAGCAATAATTTTTGCTAGTCCTCTAAGCCGAGTGTACCACTTACACAAATAAACCAGTTTCCAACAGTTCAAAGCACCTCTTTGCCTAAAATAATAGAAATACATCTATCTGCATACACCACGTATCAAATGCACTTCAGCATGGCATCTCATTATTTACATAATGTTAACACATCAGGGCAGACTTGGTTTGTCCTCTGTATTCTGTACAACGTCACCACTGTAATTTACTTTGAAGAAAGTAATAATACACCATTGAGAAAACATAAGAAGACCTTCTTAGGTCTTCTTAAGAAGACCTTAAGGTCTTCTGTTTCTCCTCTCATTGGTGGTTTCAATTTAACTCTGATAGCCCAGTTAAAAGACCACAGATGTTTAATCCCCTCATCTCTATGAAGCCATAATGCTAATACCGTTACTTACCTAGAGTAACTCAATGGAATCTGAACTGACTACTCAGATAGGACACTATGTTAATCTTTGTCTGTTGTGTTTCGGTTTGGAATGTAAGCATCTCAAGGCAAAGAACACTTTTTTCTTTATATTTGAAAACTGACAAAAATTTTGCAAATAGCAAACATTCTGGTTTGACTATGTTGGATGTCTAGTAAGTCCATAAATGTTGAAAATAAAAAAATCTAAGTAGGCAAGGAATCTAATCCACACTTTCACGCAGTTAGAACGTCTCACTGTGTTAATCACAGCTAAGCTTTATAAAGCATGGCCCCTAATTAATATAAATATCATGCAATTATTAGAAGATTATGCTAGTAGATATAAACAAAATAGGTGACCAGTGTGGATCATACCCAGTTTATCTAAGATTTCAAATGCAGTTTACATTCTGTGTCACTTAGTCATCTGCAAGAAGAAACGGTTTCACAGAAGCACTGCATCCCAAAGAACAGAATTTGTCATGCTAAAAAAGACTGAAAAGAAAATGCCTGTTTATTATTCCTAAACTTTCCATTATCAGAAGCATAGCATGGGAAGGAACTTACCTTAAATTCTCACAAGAAACAATGGTAAGGAAAAGATAACCAAAATAGTGCACGAATAATGATTGTGCAGTAAAAGAATGTAATTTCACTCCTCAACTCTAGCTCTAGAAGTCTTGTTCATCTATGCCAGGGAATCACAGATAAAAATAGGAGCTTTTTATTATCCATCTTAAATGAAGTATAATGTTAATTTCATGTACATAATCTTCATTACTGCAATACACATTTTACTACTGTAATTTAGTCAATTAGGGGAAAGCTACAAATCTGTTAGGTGCCACGATAAGAAATATAAAGTGGGAAGTTGCACTGAAAATGTTAAAAGTGAACAGTAAGACAGCAGTTATACAGACAGGCTGAGAGAGGAAAGAAATGGTGGGATAGGGAAAGTCTAAAGACCAGATAAATCAATCAGAATAAAAACCTCACTGTTATAAATAACATTTCAATATAGACATGTAAGCATAAACTACCTTTATATCCATGCAGGCATTCATTAATGATCAACTAGACAAAGTATTAGAGACTCTTATATTCACACCTAAGCTATGCAGTTTAATATTGCATTTCAATAGGTTTTCTGACTCAACATATATTCCTTCTCTCTTTTCCCTTTGACTCAGCTGCTGTATGGAGGACCTCGTCACCACGCAAATTAAATAAGAGAACAATGTGTAACTTCAATAGGGAATGAGGCTGGTAAACGCAGCTATTCATCCTTGCAGCCTTCTCCCCTCCACCCCCTGCTTATTCCTTCCCCAGACCAACCAAAAATATTATGCACGCATGCACATGAATATACACATATGTGCATATTACAAGCTTTATGCAATGAGAAATATGTTAATTTACTCAGCTTGGCAAGGCACATTTGGTGAGTGTGGATTAGCTAAAATAACAGAGGGGAAAAGCTGGGGTAAGCAGGCTGAAGCCCTGTGTGTGGCCAAGGCAGCGGGAAGCAAGGCAGAGAGAAAGAGAATGAACCCAACAACACAACAGTGGAACAGGCAGCTGGCCTGAGATGCTAATTCAGCGCTTTAACAAATCAATGCCACTTGAAAAGTACAATGTGAGCCCTCACTGGGTAGATGTCAGGGGACCGAGAAAATGCATTCTCAAGTATTTCACATTAAGAGGGAATAATGTGTTAATTTATAACTCTTCACCCTACACACTTGGATTATCCATCTGTGTCAGTGATTTGACTTCTTAAATTTATCAAAAACATGCGCAAAGGGAGGCATCTTCTGCTAAAGCATTGGGAAATAGCAATTCAGAAACAGACTGCCCTATTTCGTTGTTGGGTGGACGGCTGGAGGGAGTTTTCCTTTTTTCTCTTTTTTTTTTTTTTCCTTTGCACTCTTTGGTCAAACGAAGGCCTTGTCTTAGTGGTGGCTGATTGCATTAGGAACCATCCGTCAAAAGTGACACCACAGAGCAGCAAAATCTTGAATCAGCAACCTGAGATGCCATCATTGGAATTTAGTTTAAGGAAACTTAGCAAAATCCCTCTGCACACCTAGCAGAAGAGAAGTTACCATGATTAAAATGCTCTTCTAAATGCCAGCTGAGATCTACAGATGCTACCTACTGAAATACAAAGGAGAGGAGGCTGGGGAGGGAGAAGTAAGTAGTGCTTATTTTGAGATGGCGTGTATGTATGTGTAAGGAGTTTCTACTCAAAGTGGAACTGTAGTAAGAAAAGCATTACTGATAGTCTTGAGGTGTGATTCTTGAAACTGTTTAACAAAAACTGTTTGCTTTAATTATGCATACATCACCATTTCACATGTATAGAGAATTGAATCTAAGTCCAGAAAACATGAATCAAACCTAAATTGCTTTTTTTTGGAAAAGTTGTCTATTTTACAATTTAACCCTTTTTGGTTAAATTTGTATTCATTTCCAGTGTCGAGTTACCTGCATGAGAACAGTATCTCTTGAACTTAGACACCCATCACAGACAGCAGCAGTGCATCTTGCTACCTAAATACCTTCATCATAATGCAGGAGCAAAAAAAATCCAAAGGAGCGATAGGAATAACATGTACTAATTAGGATCTGCTCAGTAATATTTAAAGCAAAGATGTAGTGTTTACTGACCATCTTCAAATGGTTACTCATCTGTTGGTTAGATATTAAGAAACAAAACAAAGATTAGGAAAATAATTTCTAAAAATTCCTGGAAAGCATAAGTGGCTTTTACTATTTCATACTAAATTAAATAGGCGTGGACAACTTTCTAGGTTCTTGCATAATTGCCATTTCTATTTCATTGTATTTGTACTATGTATGTGCATGTTGTTGTAGAAAATTTTTTTTGGTCAATTACACAATTGCAGTAGAAACAGACACTCTCTTACTTCCAGAATATTCATATGTAAATAATATGCTGATGAATGGAAATTAGATGCTATAGATGATACATAAGTACCTACATCTAGTAAATGCTATTCCACTTAAACAGACTTCAATACTACTGCTTTTGCTACCCGCTACTTCCCTAGTACAGGCAGGTACAACATAAGCTGAGTGTAGGTGGCCTTTCAGGGTGTTTCTGATGGCTGTGAAATTAACCTGGAGAAACATACACATAAGCTGGAAAATAAATCTGCTTTTGACAGGAAAGTGTTTCGTAATTTCATGCTCTCACATGAGGGCTTTGTCTTTTCTTTCTGGTTATTTTTAAAAAACAAGGACCTTGGAAATACATATTTTCCACAAAGAATGCAAAATTATTTTCTTTTAAAACAGAAACCCCTTAAGGACCACTTCATATTTTTGGCACTGTGCACCTCTTTTCCTTCTCTTCACATGAAACCTTATGAAGGATGTAACATGCATGCTCCATAGGCATGTTTAAAACCCTAAAGAATCCTGAGGGGGCCTTTAGGTCTATTTATTCATTGTAACCCAGAAAGGTACCACATATGCGCACTGATTGCAGAAAGTCTGCATCATAGCCTTTTGCACAAATTTCTATTGCCGTCTGTCCCATCCACACTTCTCCCTAATATAAGCTATCTATTCTTATCATAATAGTACGTTTAATCCCCCTCTGCTACCCCCCTCCCCCTCACCTAAGGGGTTAAAAGAGTAGAGTACATTTGTGACTTGTCAGTGACATATAATACCCAGGTCCTTCATGCAATCAACTTTTACTTGACATGTATTTGCTCATCACAGGACCCGCATTACTACTGGGAAAATGAAGAAAAACCTAAATTAACACTTGACATTCAATATGGTCAAGTCCTTAATTGGCTGGGCTTCCTGAGAAAGCAATTTTCTATTCCCCAAACTGTTCGTGTGTCATGTGTGGAGTGCAGCTCTTGGCCATCACTGCTGTCCCTCGCTCACTCTAATGAGAGCAGATGAATTAGTGCTACGTGACACGATTTTAGCAGGGCTCCCTCATTCCCTCCCCCCAGTCCTTTTCCTCTGTTAGTGACAGCTGTGTGGTGGGGGGTGGGGACAAGGACACTAAGAAATGCCAATTCAAATAGTTCTGTGAAGACTGAGTATTTTTGAACTATGAAATGTTTTCTTGATATTCCTGGAACCTTGAAATTTAGAAGGAATAGGGATGGAAAAGGAGATGCAGCAGAATAATGATATAAGAAATTAGCTGAGTTTGCCTGGATATGAATTAACTTCTAGCATGTCTCCCATCCCTCTATTAACCTGTAGCAAACCAATTAAAATGGAAATTTCCTACACTGGAAAAGTAGTTAAAAATGTTTAGAGTTGCTAGCTAGATGAATTTGCAAATTTTTTTCATGTATATTTCATGTAAATAAAATATGACTTCTACAGCATGGTTGCCTGTGTGACAAAAGAATGTTTGTGTGTCCTGTTTGGAAACAACAACCATTACACTCAGTTTATTTTTAGTATACAGGAAATTTCTTTCATCCAGGATGGTACTGCTCAGTTTGCAATATAATGTTCAATTCTAATAATGGCTTAACTATTTGAACACCAATGGAAATCCCAAAAAGAGTTCAAGTATTTCCTGAGTGTTTTCTGACTGATGCGAGAATGCAATTTCTATCGCTAACAAAAAAATAAAACAAATTAAAACAATGTATAAAAACTGGAGTTTCAGCTGGTATCAACGATAATAAATCAACAAGAATGTAGACTAAGGAAACAGGACATTCAGAATGCTTAAATTAAATTGCCCACCAGAAAAATGAAGTGCATACATACCTGGACATCTATTATTGAAACTGCACAAATGACTACAAAGTATTTTGAGCAGACAGCTTTATGTGATCATACTTTCATTTTCTTAAACATAACAAAAAAAGCAACATGTATGTCATGTAATGTGAATAAACTTTAAAAAGTCTGGCATTGTCCAAACAATTTAAGCAAAAAATTGTAAGAGTAATGTTAACAGTATGGATGAACTCGCCTCAGAAGTGTCCTTGTCTCAGATAAATAAAGCGTAGCTTTGCCATTTGCAAGTTCTCTCTCCAAATCTGAGCCTGGCCTTGTAAATTTACATGACTTCAGGAATATAACAAATAAGTGAAGACTGTTAATTACAAGGCAAAAGTAAATGTAACATTTTTGCTGTGAAATAGATTCATAAACATGCATTTCTCAAAGCAGAAACGAGATTTTTCACTGTATGTTTCTGCACCTATGACAAAGGTGTGCTGGTTTTTATGGCTATAGTAGTTGTAAATATTTTAATAAAGTGACAACCACGGTGTTTAAAGGCTTGCTTTTTCCTATTTCCTTTCAAAACATCCTTTCATTATTACAGTGTCTTCAAACTACACAAAAGGAACACATACAGCTTTGGACATGAGAATTTTTAAGTGGCTGTAAATGTTCCTCTGTCACGTTCCGAAATAAGCCTTCAAAACACAATAAAACCCAAAAAGGCAACTAGGATAAAAAATTAAAATATCAGTCATATTAAATGGCACAATGGAACCCCACTAAACTGAATTAGTAACTGAATTACCACCAATCATACCTGTATCAGCAGAAAGCTTAACTCCAGAGTACTTCACTGACAACAAACAACTCCACATTTGAAGCACTAGTTGGTGAGGAGAGAAGTGGTTAAGGTTTTCTCTTATAACAAACCCCAAAGTTTGCTCCTATAATTTTTTTCAAGTACTGTAGCAGAAGCATCCTCAAGAAACAAAGGGCATAGTGATCTCACTAATAATCTTGTGGTGACCTTTGAGACACTGACTAGTCTGTCAAGCACCATCTGTGATATGTACAGCACAGTTGAGGAAGACTATTAGCTGGCCTAGAAATTGAAGAGCCATTTCAGTGTTAAAAAGAATATTAACTGAATTCACTGGACTCGTACAGCTCAAGCGTCAGAATCCAGCAGGTTAAGAAAGCCTTCTACTTCACAGGACAGTATCCAAGGATTATGTTCAATATATGGCACCTCTCATCTTAAATTCATCCTGAGTTTTGGAAAACTAAAATCCAAAATCACCACAAATCACCTTTATTATCAGCAATAGCACCTCTGCTGTTCACAGTTATCACAGATACCGTAAAGGTCTTAGAAAACACGGGACAACTGCTTAATGGATGGAAATACTTGAATTAAAAAAGGCTTGGCTTTCCCCAAAAATCTTAATTGTACTTGGTGCAGGATATGCAGCACCTACATTCTGATTCACCGTGGTCAGATTTTAATCATGCAACCCCTTTCACATTGCTGGACGAGAAGCAGAAATGACAGCAAATAATGGGTCAGAGGAACAACTTGCTGCTGAACTGAAAAGCTCCTTTCCTTACTGCCTACAGTAAAACAGGCCATTAAGAGTTGCTTTTTGATTAAAAACAAGTAAGTAATTTCAACTATGGCAAAGTGACATGTTTTAACTTGACATTTTTGTAAGGATGAGTACCCTGTGAAGCTCATGAAAGAATGAAGAGATTCAGTGGAACATTAAGGTTTACTATATATGCTCAATGCCACTGTCATTCCTGTGAAAAACACGTCAACCTGGAAATATTTGACTCAACAGCCCTAAGGTTATTTAGAATAGAAAGTGAGATTTTTACATGTTTCACTTTGATGCCATGAAAGCAGCTGCATTAAGTTCTCTCAGTGGTTTTTAAAATCCAAATAAAATGCTTGCTCTGTGTTTTAAAAGTTACTGTGCAAATGTGTGCCACCCAGCCAGTCAGTAATAGCTTACATTCACCATTTTCAGAAAAGATAAACACAGCAGAGAAGGAAATGATAATATAAAAACAGCCTGGTATGTGAAATGAGGAAAAGCATTGTAGAGTATCTGGCAAGACAAAACACAAAAATATTATTTTATAAAAATTAATAGCACCTGAAATTATACTCCTATCCCAGTACTCTTACCCAACTTCATGCCCACACTGAAGATATTTAATCTATGTCCCAGTTGGTTTGACATACCTAACCTATCTGTAAAATAAAGTGGTAATCTCCAGTTTTTTCTTCAGTTAAAGTTTTCTTCACGGTTCTGGAAATAAACCAACAATTTATTATGCTTATGCCAATCTTACGTGCATTTTGATTTAAATTTGACAGTGAACTTAGTTAAACTCAGTGGTACCTCAGACATTGCCAAGAACAGACCCCCACTTACACATCATTTTAACTAGCTACTCTCTTTTTTTCCCCTCCCACAAAAATCTATAACACAGACACCTTCAATTTAAAATACAGACCAATTCACTACCCATTCTGCTGAAAAATGTTGGTATAACGTTGATATCTGACTTGCCTGGAGAATTGCAATTATGAATTATCTTTCCTTGAAAGGACAACAAAAAAAATAACACTGGACATCAAATTCTGCATGCAGCTAAATGATGCCTCTTTATAGAAGATATCAGTATTTGCTTTGATACACCTTGTTTCAGAAAACTGTAGTGTCATAGTACTTTTCTACAGCTGACAAAATTACAACTACCTGTGCAGGTGAGTAGACTGTAATAGACTGCTGCAACATCTGCACAGTAACTCCACTTCTGAAAACCGCAAGCATTTCTACCAGTCCCAAATATGCCATTTTAAATTTTTGTTGCAGCTAGAAACATTGGCTTTAAGAAATTGCAAAACCAATGGTCAAATTCAGCACTTTTATCATGACTTTAACAATTACAGCAACCACTGAGGTTTTACTTTAATGAAGACAGTAACTTTCTTGACAATAGCTGTCTAACACAATAATACCGACTTCTGCTTCCTGTTTTGAGTGGCTTTAAAATAGTCGATGACTAGTATAAGTAAAACTGCAAAGCTCTTGCAGGACTGTGTTTCTTACAGAGCTGACCAGCTGTACTAAACTCCAATTAGGAGTTAGGGACCACGTTTCTATTAATTATTTTACAATAAGCTGACTCAAAAGCCTACCGTGGAATTCTTTTAAATTTTTTTTTTATTTTTTNCTATAGGAGTTTCTATGCTCTTGGGGCCATGGATGCCTAAATTTCCAGATGCCAATTTCCATATCTACATTATGGTAGCAGAAGAAGAAATATCTTGAATTCCAATCTAAAGAATAATGAATTAGAGTTTTTTATTTGGTACCATGGAACTATGCAGTTCTTTTCAGTGAATCTCAGGGAGTATAAATGGTTAACAATGGATACTATTCATAATTCAAAATGAGATTCCTTATGACTCAATTACATGCTTAAAAACATAGAGAGGCTATGTACATTAGTTACCTGAAATGATTAAAGATAATACCAGAAAAATGCATCTAGAGCACATAAAGATATTTTCCAAATGGACTCCTGTGATTTTCTATAGAATGTCTAGTCTTTGTGTTATGAAGGTTACATAGATACGTTATTTACATACCTCTTTCATTAAAAAACTATTTACAAGGGTTCTGTATGATAGCAATGTGGAAATTTTTTACATGGAAGCTGGGGTGTGTCATAACTCTAGTTCAAAGGAGAAAGAGAGAAAGGGTTACAGAATTTACAAAAAGCATGTAGATGAGATTCAGACTGGCACACAGTGTGTGATAAAAATCAAATATGGAACATAATGGGACATATGGAAACATATCTTTTGTGCAGGGAAGGATGAATCACAAGTTCACAGCTGGAATTTATGTGGATACTTATTTAGTGGAGCATCTGTAGCCACTGTTTAGCTACATTCCCACATCAACAACAAAACAGTGCCACAGAAGAGAACACATGCATCAAGCTCCAGCTGGTATCTGCACCCACCACTCCTTTCTTTTCCCTGAAGCCACATTTAGTCAGTTTTCTTTTTACAGTTTGTAAGTGTATAAACATGCATATGCAAGTCAGTGAATAGAAACAAAATGCCACACCTGACCACTGCTGAATTTTGGAAGTGATGTGATATGGTATAGGAGGGATAGGCTCAGAATAAAACCAAACAAAATAATCAGTCTTATGATTATCACATTATTTTATGCACTTACATATTTAGGTACTTTGTGAACTTTACATACTAGTTTGGATCACAAAAAATTACCTTTAAAAATGTAAATAGAAAAATCATAGACAGTGTTACTTATGTAGGTCTGTCTGTAAAAAAACAAATTTCAACTTCTTATTCATTAAATTGCATACAGATTGAATTCCTTTATCATTTTCTTACCTGACTTTTAGCTCCTCGCCATTGGCATTTTCACGTCTAAGTAACTTTCATACACAAGCTACATAAATACAAACAAAAATGTTTAAGGTGGTTGGTTTTGGGATTTGTGATGGTGTACTTTTTAGCATCATTTCTGTCTATGCTATGAGTCAAATAATTTCCTTCCACTGTCTTCTGAAAGATTTCATAAATGAAGAAATAGATGAAGCATTCATTTTTATGCAAAATTAAAATTGCATGCTAAAATTAAAAAAATACCCATCTCTGAGTGATCAGATTATTTTTTTCTGAACAGCTAACATATACCACACAGTTTCTTTTATTTATATATATATAACTAAAATTTTGAAGAATCAGACTTTTAGATCATGCTTTTACAAATATTGTATTATTTGAAACTAGAGTACAATGCTCTAATCACTTACCCAATTTTTCCCGGTACAATTATTTCTTAATATTTAATATGTTCCATCACAGAACAAGCAAAACATGAATTACCTCTTCCCGTGGAAAGACTGTAGGAAGGGCCCTCAACGCACTGTTGTGATTATAAACTGTATTTTTATTGACTTCAGTGAGAAAAGGATGATGCACTTAAAATTATAATTTTCTAGTGATGTAAACTATTGTTTTTCCACAGAAAACTCTAGTATAGGCAGAAAACTTTGAGATACCTTGGGTTTGACCTGTAATAGTGTACTGAGAGGCTGACTACCTCAAAGAAGCTTTCACCACAGAAAAAATATATAGATATAATTTGAAATACATTTGTAGGTAAGTCTGATGACATAGGAAAATTACTGACCATTTTTATTATTGTCTAAACATTTTCTATGTTCCTGCTCTTGTTCCAAAATTCAGCATCTCTCTTAGACTGAGAAACCACTAATGAAACTACTCTTATTAACAAAAAAATACACTAGTATGTACCTAATTAATTTTTTCGTAATTTTTAAGAAAAAGAAAATAAAAAATGCCACTTTGAAATTACTGCTATACCAAAACTGGAGAAGTAACATTTTCTTTTGAATGAAAATTCACGTATCATCAGAGAGATTCGACATTTATCAAGTTTTTATACCTAACATCTCTGGATTTCTAAATACTGATTTAATATTGCAGTTTATGCAACCAATTTGTATTTTTTAAAAAATATTTAAGAGGAGACAATGTCTTCAGAATGATGTATGAAAAGGCTAAAACAATATGTATTTCCAACTAAATTTAAATGTTTCACTTGTCATTCTTATTTATCCCTGCAGAAGAAAATCAACATCTCAGTAGATTGTCAAGCATTATTTTAGGTCTTTCAAAATAGCATAATAATGTTCTCTTTAGATTACTTTGTCTATTGTGATTAAAATTATTTTGCATTCTAGAAGAAGGAAAGCAAAGTAGGAGGGAACTGGAAATTATACACTAGAAACAAACACAGCCACATGCATTTTATAATTTAAGAAAGTGTTAACTATTCAGCTATGACTACTCTAGTAGAAATATAGCATTTTTTTATGGGTAAAGCAATTATAAGAAAGTATAATCTATGATAAGAAGATCTGAAGTCAGACAGACAGATATCATAACTTCTATAACAACAAAAACATATTCCGTGACTTAAGGGGTTTTTTTCCTAGCAGAAAGGAAGTCATTGATAGACTCCAGGTTAAAATTTATTTTCCTTTAACAATCTGATCATTCATTCTAATTCCCTTTCTCTCTTCCCCCCTCCACCCTGAACTGAACTTCAGCATTGTATTAAACATGGACTACTGGGTAGGAGGATCTATTAAAATGAGTAACTCACTGTGTAAGGTACTTCCTTTGCAGTATGCTCCATCTGCATGAAGCTAATGTTTTGGTGTGCTGACTACTCCTGTAACCAGTTCTCTCCCAGATATCAATGAAGCTGTGCATACATTCTATTTTTTTTTCATGCAAATTATGGTTTAGAAGAGGTCATGCCTCGACACTACTCTGTGATAAAACTAACATATTTAAAATCATCAATCACCTCTCCAGCTATTACCTTGTTAGCAGAACATATTCAAAACTGTTAAGTATTTGGCATTCCTTTATGACATTCTGCACTAAGATGAGCAAAGCATATGTATAAATCTCTTTTTGCGGAAATTTGCATAAAAAGCACTTTTTCCTGACATCTTCAAGGACACTAGCAATTAAAGAGTGAGCCGTTTCATAAAACTGTTTGTACACCAATGTACAAGTTACACTTGAGGAACATAGTAATTCAGATTTCTGTTTAAGGCTTTAAATGCTGGAAAAACCCTACTCTACTCCAAATCCTGAAAAAAACTCTATAAATAAGCTACATTATTTAATCTTGAACACAACATAGAATCTCTACAAGTTGCAGCACAAAAGATAAAGTTCTTACACAGCTGTTACTTTTTTCCTGGTATAGAAACGGTAACCCAGAAGTTGCTTTTGCTTTTCATACCTGTTTTCCACAACCCTTCTTCTGTGCATTCTAATTTAAAAGAAAAACTAATATTAGATAAGGCAACACATAATTTGACAGCCTACCAGTTAAATACTGACAGGGTCAATAAAATGAGAGCTTGCAGGAGTCCCAGATGAGGAACACTTTCATGAATGCCTCCATTGTGTAAACTCTCCGTATATCCTGCCTGCAAATGACAGTCATATGCCACCAGCTGCAGGAGGCATTCCAGCAATGTCAACTGCTGTGGGGCATTAAGGCAGGGTAGATGAGTTGGTACTTCTTTATATTTTTGCCTGGCTAGTGTGAAAGCTGTCACATTTTACTCATGTAAGTGTTATTTTTCTAAAGACTATGCTGTTTATTTAGAAATGTAATGAAATATATAATTAAAGCCTTGCTAATGCAGCTCCTCATTTTAATAGTAGCTTTATTATATAAAGCCAGCTGGAAGTAATTCTTTTTTTTCCTTGCATACTCTTCACTACTTTTTACCTCCCTCCTCCCCAAAACATCTATTTCAGATTTTTTTTATCAAATTCATGTATTCTAAGAAGTAAACTGTTCAGAGAACAAACAGGTACTGAAAGTTACAATAGGAAGTGTGAAAACATGTCCACTACTCAGAAAAAATGTTGCTGCCACTTTTGAGGAGATTGTTTTCCTATGAATTCCATTTTACAGATTGCCATAAAGTTTTTTAGAGAATTCCTGCAAGAAAAAAAAGGACATATTTTTAATTAAGAACTAAATCTGAACACAGTGATACAGCTTAGTGATTTTAATTGCCTTTAAACGACTCACTGAAGTCCAAGTTGACTTATTTTTGTGTACTGTCTGTGTAGGAAAAAATAACATTCAAGTATTCTACAAGCTTAATTTTCCCATTTTTCTTGGTAGTTGTTTTGTCAAATAAACATGTATTTGGCATATGGGAATACAAATATAATGAGGGCTTCTTTCTAAATATTAGCAATGCCTTGACTAAGACACTGTAAAAAGTAGAGATTAAACAGATGTTTTTCAGCACTTACAAATGTGACAATCCAGGACATCACATGTTTTTATCGTACTTTTTGCATACAGACACACTGAAATACAAGGAACCCTCTATGTCAGCACTCATATTCGGCCATCTTTGGAAGGGATTGCGTTTCCTCTCTGCCCCTCATCTCTTCCTATAGCCCCTTATATTCAGGATTGCTTTAATTATTCAATTGCTACCAAGAAGAGTTTTTCTTTTAATACATGTTCAGATACACACAGGGTGAAAGAAAAACTGCAGGGAAAGAAAAATGAGGAAAGACATTAATAAATAAAGGATATCAATAATGATCTATCATAAAATGACATTTTGCCGTTGTACTTCCGCAGGAGCTGTAACATCTTACAAGACATTCCTCTGAAAGCAGCAATAAAACTATAGTACAGTATACAAGGTTTTGAATTCTGTGTAGGCAAAAGGCAATGAATATGCTAAAAGGAAATCAATCTGCATAAAAGGATCTGACAATAACATCTGGTTTGTTTGGGGTTTATACATACACCTCTAATAAGAAAACAGAAAAGACAGAATATTTTGGGAAGCCAAATTTTTGTGCTAGGAAGAATAATTCCTTTCAAAATACTAATGTAATGATTAAATCACCTTTTATCCTGTTGTGTTGCTACTTTTTCTTTGGAAAAGTTGGAAATTCCAGTTAGCAAGGAATCTTGTAAACATTTCTCCTCAAATTTATTTCATGTTGAATTACCATGCCCAAATTCATTCTGAAATTCCTTGTTGAAAAAATTCAAAACTTCAGAGGCAAACTGAAAGCAACCATAATTTTGTACTGCCTTCCAATTGTAACCCATGAAAAACTGAGCTTTTAGTGACTGATACATAAAATCATAAAGAGGCCTATAAAGTCTAAAAGCCCACACCTGAACACAGACTTTAACAAAAAATCTTGTTTTATTTCTGGATTGTGATAACCTAGGAAGCTATGTTTAGGTTTCTTTAAGAAAGTTTAATTGCTAATTTTATTTTTAAATAATGTTCATCTCCCTGGTTTCTAAATGATAGAAAAGATCAAAATACATAACAACAACTTTCTTTACCACTGCAGAATTTTGTCTTGCAAAATACCTGCACATTTAGCTTCATAAAAGTTATGCAGCAGGCTTACAGAATTGAGCTCCTTGTTACAACAGCTCACTCTGAAGGCTAGTACATTGCTATCTGTGATTCTGTACCTAAACTACATGCTGTCCTTGATGCATGACAGGGCCTCCAATGCCATGAATGGAAAACACATGCTCGGATCACAGTGAGGATGTGATCCTTTATATTCTATTTGCCTCTCACTGGTACACCAAATGTTGAACTTTTCAGAGAAAAGAACTATATTGTATGATTTTCATTCAAAGTGTTTAAAGCCAGAAGTATTGCATTTTAAAGTCACTGTTCTTTAAGACATGCACTGTGGAATGCGCTGTGAAAATACATATGCAGAGAGTCAGGTAATCTATATCCTTCCCTGCAATTCTAAAGAAAGTTTAAAAACAATCACCACAAATAAACAAATTGTGTTCATCAGGTGTGCCACACTGTTCCCCGAGTTGTTAAAAATTGCTGAGAACAAGAAAAACAAGTAAAGCTCTCTTTTCAATATGACTTGCAGTAGGTATTAAAAAAAAAAAAAAAAAAAAAAAAGAGAGAGACATTTACCATGTCACTCAATTTCCTTTATAAAGGATATACTCCAAGATGCACAGGTGGGTATACTGCAGCACCCATCCCTACTGGTGTATTTGTGTTGCAGTCCATTTCCAAATAAACATCATCTCAAATGTCACAGCAAGTTTACCTGCCAGTGACAGTACACTTGACTTTAATGACGAGCCCAGTATTAATCTTCTCACTTTCCATAATGCCTCAAAGTATCGCTTATTATTCACTTCGTAAGAAAAGATTGATGACTTCTGTGCTGTGCACAAGGAGGAATGGCATGATCATAATCATGACATTTTCTCTTCTGAACTCACATTCTGTAAGTGGCGGATGACACTCTCCTTTCCTTTGCACAAGTGCATAGACATGCATCACCAGTAGAGGATGGGGATGCAATGGCTTCCCCTGAGAGTCAGAATAGCATCAATGGTACACTGTTGGCAAGTTCACACTGATCAAAGCAATTCTGAGATGCTCGTCCCCCGCCCTCCAAAAGACATGGCCTCTCTATGACAAAATATTGTGTGACACAGCCGTACAAGTGGCACTATTTTCTTTGTAAGTGAAGGAAAATAATTCAGAAAATAGTTTTTCAGTATTTCAGTAAGGGAAAGGAGGCGTTAGGGCATCACAATAATGAGTGGGGCGAGCATTAAAGCAGCAGATGCCTGTCCATTGGCTGTTCTACAATCTCTTATTTTGCACATTTGTTAGACAGACTGATGTTAAGCTAAAGAATGCATTTTGCCTCATTGAGAAACTGTACATAAACACACACACATTCAATAAAAATGTTTTTTTAAATGCACCCCATCCTACAGGTGAGCTGGGCAAAAAATAAACCCCTTAATTACAGTTCATCTAGATGCTGAAGTTTTATCATTGCATTCTCAGAATAACAGCAAAAAGCTGCATTACTGATTCTCTGACTGCTACAGTAACAAAGGAATTCTCTCTTTCTAATATTCTCTGTTTTGGCCTTCTCTTTCTTGAGTCAGTATGATTCATCACCTCCTGGATATACTAGGAGCCCCAAGTTTGGAAATTCTTCTAAACTGTAAAGAACCATTAGTCTACTAAGCAAATTCTTTTACAAAAGCACAAGCACTATTGTTTGAGAAAAAAATTGAGCAAAGAAAGCTATACACAGCGTATGTTTTGAGCATTTCTAGTAAAAAGTAAAAGCTCTTTAAAGCTTTTGTTTCAGATTCTACTTTATGACGGCAGTTCTGTATCAGGGAACAGAGTGTTCCTTTGCAATCAGCACAGTGTCACAATGACCTGGCAAATGCAAATGCTTTCACTATCACTACAGTCCTTGCAATCTTGCCTCAGCTGTGACCCATTCACTTTTGCCCCAACTTCACTAAGATGCCTTACTCAGCATCTAATTAGTTAGGGAAGATTTGCCTTGGCTCTTAACCCCGACATAAGAGCAGGAGACTCTGCTGCTGTTTTATACCAAATCTGTTCCGTCATTACAGAAATCAAATCCCTATAAAACTATATATGAATAAGTAACTACTAAAATACAAAATCAAAAAATAGAAAAAGTATACATTTTAAAATCTTAAAAGCTAATGCTTATTGGACAATAAAGTCGAGCATGTCCTTTAATGTATGTTTCAATGCTTCATGCAGATTTCACGGTTTTGTGCATACATACCTCAAAGTTGAGCAAAGCTCTGACAGTTTAAGCAAATAATAAAAAAAAAATATAGAATGGCACAAATATGTTAAAACATTGTTTGCACATATGTGCAAGACGTATATGCATAGAGAGGAATGGGAAAAAAATTGCTATGTTTTAATACTCCTGCAAATACTGAACAGAGTATGAAAAGCTATTGAGAGGGATTTTTTACTTTTAATCATGTAATGTGCACATAGCCATGTATCTATCATTGCATGTACTTCTATGTCTAGTTGTATACACCATACAAAACATCCTGCATTTTTGTCATGTACAGTATTTCCCAGTGCCTGTATTCTGAGGAATATCAGAAGCAGCAAAAATACTCTTGATGCAAATATTTTCAATTTGCTGAAAGGATCAGTACACATTTCAACCATATTTTACCAAAATATAAAAAAAAAAATAAAAAATAAAACAAGTGTCTGAAATAAGATGATGTAACCTAATAAAGCTTCTAAATTCATACTTGCACATAAACTTTTTCATGAACAACACAAAAAAGAGAAAACTATACCTGGGTCAGCTGTTCTGTAAAATGGTGTAATAAAAATATATATAGCTATAAGATTATTGTATTTGCTGATCCTTACTCACAAAAGCGATTGTTAACTAACTTAAACAAAATGCATTTTACCAGTGTTATTCTTCCTCCAAAATATTCATAGTAAATCAATGTATGATATTACAGCCTGTTGTCAAATTAAATTTGAACCTTTTACATGTACATCTATATTAAAAGAATAGTTATATGCAACAGTAAAACAATTACTTAATAAATGTTAAAATTGCATACAATCTCTATGACCAGCAATCCAGAAACATTCAAAAAGCTTTCACCTTCAATCCATTAGACATTTCACTTTGCTCCTATTTTTAAATACTGGTTCAATAAACAGTTTATGTGCCTATGTCTACATCAATGTTAGGAACTATCAGATGGAAAAACACAAGCGCAGCTCAAAACAGGCAGTGCACATTGTATGCAGTTTAATATTTCCAGTAATGTTAATGCATACTCCATGTATTTTAAGTACTATTTATTTTTCTTTGGAATAATTATGCATTTATGCAAGGAAAAAAGTTGAATTTACTGTACCATATCTCTCATGAACAGACGCGTCTATATTAATATACATCATTGATTTAATTTTTAGTTTTCTTGGCTTCTCGCTCACCTATCTAGAAGTGATTTCTCTGGTGATAACTAACACATCATGCTAATGAGAGAATCTAATGTACAATAGAGAAATGTCACTACTAATAATATTTGCATGAAGTTAAATAAAGCAACTGTAAGAGAATGTCAGACAGTTGTTCTTTAATAAGATGCAGTTACACAATGAAATTATGTTGTTAATTTTGTTACATCATTGAGTGAATCCTAAATTACTATATAATGATGCACAGATCCATTTATAATTCTGTATACTGCTTTTTCACTCTCATGTTGAAAATAGCTTCTGTAAAGGCTATTACCTTTTTATCTGAAATGGATTAAACATACTCCTTTCTCAGCAAAAGCGTAGATGGCTCTGGCATTTTGTGTCACTGTGGGTTACAGCCATTTCCCTTATGGTCTCATTTCTGAAATGACTTTAAAGTATTTTAGAACATTACAGCCCTTAAGGTAACTGGATGAAGAAAAATGACATTTCTTATTCTGACAAATGTACAAAACATTTATGAAAGCAGACAATCACAAAAGCCTTCTTCTTTTTTAAATCAATCAAATCCAGACCTTCTTTTCTGTTGTTAACAACTCCTTGCCAGAACTAGAATGGGCAGTGCATGCCCTGGACTTAACCAGATGAGCATGGAAGAGAAGCCAAGGGTTTCTGCTCATTCTCGACCTGTCACTGATCAAAGTGACCCGAAGAAGCACTCCTTTTTAAAAGTTAAGATTTATGCCCTTTGAGGTTATCAGACATTCTTCTGTATACAGAATGGGATGACCCCTTTCAAGCGAATCACACATTTTTACATGGACAAAAGGTGAATAGGCAAAACAATGCAGTCAAGCAGCTATGTCATAAACTTCTCACAGGTAATTTAGGAGAATATTCCTATTCTCCTCTCACACCACCAAAATCTAAATTTGCTCTGGAATGTGCTTCCATTCTCAAAAGAAAATAATCCAAACATAAGTATCATCATACTTGCTATTAATAGCCTGAACTTAGAAAATTTAGGATTGATTTTACAAGATACATGTCACAATGATGTTGATTTTCCTTTTATTCTGATGAAAGTTATTCACTCCTATATTATGGAAAGAGCAGTGCCATGTGAGTTGAGAGGTAAGAGGAGGGAGAAATTGCAAGGTACTGTTTTGTTCTAAATAATTCTTCTTGCCATGCTTCAATCTTCCCACTAAAAACCTGCTTGAGATTAAGTTGCAGCTCCGAGGAAAAGTGGTGGAGCTTGGACTTTGTTTGCTTCTAAAAAACATGTGAAAAACTAGTATTACACTTAGAAATTTAAAAAAGAACTGTCTCTAGCATTTCTATGTATATCTGGAAAAGTTTCATTAAACAGTTCTTTCAAACCATGCCAAACTTTGCTTGCAAGTTATGTACATTTCATAACTTCATGTTATTTGTTCTCATGAAGACAGTTTTTCTTACAGCATAGAAGAAATTGTAAAAATACTTACATTTCCAGAAGACATACTGAAAATAATTAACTAGCAAATGAATGAAAATAGATAACAGAAAAGAATATTCAAAATTTTAGTGTTTTATAAAGAAACACTGGCACTTAGATAAAAATTTGCAGCTGCACTTGCACACAGTATGTGCAAGCTAGCAAGTTGTAACAGCCTTAACAAATCAGAAATATAGGACAAAAACGTGATACTTAATGAGGAGAGAAATGCATTTAGCAAAATAACTTACCCTCCTCTTAAAAGCATGATGAAAGCATATCTGGACTGAATATGTTTAGCACACGAAAAACAAACAAAATATGACAAGGGTATTAACAAGTACGCAAATGCATCAAGAATAGACTGTTAAGAAATAAATCTGTTCCACATTATCACCTTTGCAGTGCTACTGTGTGTATACAAATTCACATTGATATAGCATCCACCACACATTTAGTCATTTGTACATTACTTCTCGCTTTCTATACAGAATACAACATGAGCACGCATGATCAATAATATACAAAATCCATTTAATACTCAAGAATTAGTACATTAAAAATATTATTTAAAAAGGAAAATAGCAATCAAACAGCCTATCTTACATATATAAATGTTTGGCTTGGATGAATAAGCTAGTTGTCTCAAATTATTTGACTCTTTTAAGCATTGTGATGCTCTTCTATTTAGTTTTGTTTCCCTTCTTTGTCAGTATTGAACATTTTCTAGTATTTCAAAGGCCACACAGCCTAAATCTTTTGGAAAATATCTAATACTAAACAGGCAATCTAATACTATGTGGTTCAATCATAATTTATCAATTGATTGTTATCTGGATCTAGTTATGTTAACTCTTTTGTGGCTGAAATGGAAAGTACTCAACCCCCAAAATTTAATCTCACTTCTGCTAAAAGAATACAGCAGGTAATTTGAATAACTGCTTTCTGTGCCATTACCTAATATCAATATAACCAAATATATTATGTATCACAGATATGCATATAGCTGATAATGTTTGTAAGCACTGTGGTAGCAATTCACACTTCTTAGTGCCAAGCAGTGGTTTTGAAATGTGCATCTCTACCAGGAAATTAACTTTTTTACTTTCAAGAATGGGAAAACAAACAGAGCTTCTTATTTGCCTTATGTTGATTACATTCTATACCACCATACTGTATCAGCAGTAATCAGGGTCCCTCTACAGGATATATCAAAGTATTCCTTATTCAAATGCCTTCATCCTGTCCTGGTCATCCATAGACAACCACTATTGGTTATTAACTATCTGCTTTGGAGTTTTTCTTGCCTTTAAAGTTTGTTGGTTTTGAAATTAACTTATTGTTTTAAGGGCAATATTCAAGCATTCTTTGTCACTGTAAACTATAAAATCCCAATTACTTTCCTTCTCTTTTCTTACAGTACAACACTTCTCAGGTAAATGACTTAATTCATCTTATGTCCAACATTGAATAAAAGTCTAATATTCATACAAAAATTTACTAACTCCTCTTTTGGCTAACACAACATTTCAATTATTATTCATCAGTGTCAGACCATAATTGGGAACTAGTTTTCAGAAGGGCAAAACATCCCCTGGTAGGGAGTTAGCCTGTTAAAAATCTTCAGGTTGAACTTCCACCCCCTGCTTGAGCCCCATCTAAGCTAAAAGTTTCTCTCTTTCTTTTCTCAATTTTTTTTTCTTATTTTTTCCCTTTTCCTTTTCCGTTCACACAGAAGAGCCAAGCAATTGTGCAAAATTAGCTCTAACACACAAGGCGCGTATCACCAAGCGCATGGTACAGAGACACTGGCTCCTGTGATTAATTATCAGTTATAACTGGCCTTGCAGTAACATTTTCACTTTCCCGTCAGAACCGGCATACCAAGCTGCCTTAAACGCGGCCCCCGGTGAAGGAGCAGCTCTGGGGAGGACGCCAAGGCTCAGCTCCGCAGAGAGAGGGGGAGCGAGAGAGGGAGCAAGCGGGGAGAGGGAGCGGGAGAATAGAGACCCGGGGGCTGAAACTGTCTCCTCTAACGACCCTCAGCTCCGTGCTGGCAGCAGCTCCAGCAGGACAGATCGTCGCTCCTTCCCTCTGAATAAAACTGTCTTCTGCCACATGAAGTAAATTATGCTGTTCAAAAGGGCCCCCTAAATTTAGTAGCAGTTTGATTTGGGGGGCTTATGTACTCGGGAAGAAAAAAAAAAAAAAAGGAGTTTTGCTGGGATAGCAGATACTTTTATTTATGGGACGGGGGGGAAAGCAAGGGGGAAAAAAGGCTGGAACAAAACAAGACCAAACAAAGAAAGAAAAACAGTCTTACTAGGAGCAAAGCTCTACTTGGAAACTTTAAAACAAATGCTTTGCTTTTACTTAACGCTTTAATATTTTTTCTTCTTCTAAAAATGAGCCCTTAGGGAAGAAATGAAGTAACCATGCACATTCCAATGACATAGTTATGACAGTTCAGAGGCTAACTATGTAGTGATGAATGAAACAAAAATGAAACATGGAAAGAAAGTGAAAAAGGAGAGGGGAAAAAAAAGACAAAAATGCCATGTTTTAAAATACACGAAAGTAACGTACCTGTTGGGACATTCTGAATAAGAGGTTAGTGTCAGTGTTCTGCCATGTCCCCATGAAACCAGAGTCGGTCGCTGCCGTTCTTGTTCCGAACTGCATGGAGTTGTCAGTGCAGGAGTCTCTTAAAGTCAAGTCTCTTGCCCTCTTTCGCTCTCTGTGTCTCTGTGTGTGTCTGTCTCTCACATCCACTTCTGCCTCTTCTGACTGAAAAGTGAAGGTGGATTTTTTGAGCCTCTTGGCAGCCAGTAGCAGGAGTGTAGTGTAGTTAAGAAGCTAGCTGCACTGTGCGTTTCATTTGGGAAGGGGGGATTCAGGGGAGAGGGTCAGAGCTTCTTTCGCACCTTCAGCAGAGAGACCCCTATCATTTATGCATAGATTGTGACTCCCCAAGCTCGCCTTTGCTCAGTTTAACAGCTGCCTGTCAGGTGTGCATGCAGCACTAAGGAGACCCAACCATCAGCTTCAAACTCTCAGCCACTGGATGTCATTGGATAGCAGAGCAAAGAGTCAACTGCACTGCTCCACTGTCAGGCACCAAATGACATCCTGCACTAACCCTTCAGTCTACAGATACACAGATACACACACACGCACATTCTGTCTCTAAGTAGCACAATGATCAGAGTGAATTGGGAGAAAGAAAAGGCTGTGGCCCTTTCCCCGTCTCTTTTTTTTCTCAACAATTCTGTTAAGTACAGCATGTAATATCTGAGACTTTCCTACCACAGAGGATTAGTAAAACTTAAAAAAAAAAAAAAAAAAAAAAGGAAAAAGCGAAAAAGCCAGCAACTAAACACAGTCAGTATTCACTTAAAAATAAAACAAAGTTTGTCTGTTTATTTTCTAAATATTAGTCAGAAAGGAATTGTGGCATAGCCAGTTTCCATCCCAAATGAAACTCTTAACAAAGAGAGAAAAAAGACATGATCCAACTCCTTTTGAAATAAAACTAGAAAGTCACATGAACATTTCATCTCTCACACCCCTCTCTTCCCTTGCTCACTGCTAAGTGTATCTTAAGCAGCATTGCAAGCAAGAAAGGATGGAAAAAATAAAAAAGCTATCTCTTTCTTCCCCTCCCCCAAAAGATCAAAAGTAGTTTTTCTGTTTTGTTTTTTTTTAAGAAGCTAGTTGAAGCAGATACAATACACCTTTCAAATTGTAAAGAACAAAGAAATTAATCACAGAGAGAAAGAAACCGGTCCCACACAGCTAAAATGTAATGCAAAAGAAACAACGTTTTCTTCCTTAAGATCTTTCTTCTGTACTTAAGGTACACTACAATATGTCAGGCTAAATAATACTACTACAATACTGCTGTAAATTACAAAGGCTTTTTAAAATTAATCTTATTTGAAAAATTCTCTTACCATCTTCATCTTTTACATACCAACAAGAAATCATAACTCTGCAAATAAACTTCATAAATGTAAAACAAAATCTTTGCAATCTCATAAAAAATGGCCAGGTTTTTTTTTTGTGGTTTGTTTGGTTTTTTGTTTTAAAAAAAAGGCAGCTATCCTTTTCAGCATAAGGAACATTCATCTTCTAATAAAATCTACAGATTTGGGAGGACAAATGTACCTCTCACTGCTTTTTTCTTAACTTAGGAATAACAATAAACCTCACTCTCCGAAACAACAAAAGAAACAGAAGAGAGCTTCAGTGGCAGCTCTGTGTCATTAGTGTGCAATGAGAAAAGATGAGAAGATGTACACTATGTTGACACAAATGTGCCTTCCCCTCTAGACCCTACATCTCTTGAAAGCTTTTCTGTTAAACTTTCCTTCCAGTTCAGCACCATTAAGTTAAAAAAAAAAAAAAAAAGTCTGAGAAGCAGCAAATTCAATATCCAAGAAGAAACAAACAAGAACCCCAAGAACTGTTGCCTTAAAATATATTAAGTCCACTTGTGTTCAATAAAAATATTCTCTACTGGGAAGGGGAGAATGACACTTAGGAGCCAATTGTACCAACAGTGGCTGTACCTTTACAGCTAGCTATTAGCCCCTCAAATTCCCTCTAAAATTTGCCAGCCTCTTCATTTCTGAAGTGGCACTCAGTGCCTCAGTTAAGCTGCATGCTCAGCTCCTGACCTTCCCACTAATGGCTGTTATTTGTGGGAGGCTTAAGGACACTGTCAATAGCAAGCTTCCTCCTCTCCATTCTGCATCTCTTGTGCGCTCCCGCTCGCAGTCTTTATCTCCATCTCTTACTCCCCCCCGCCCCCCCCGCCTCATTTTCCTGTCCTGCAGTCCTCTCCTTTACCAGAGAATAAAAAAAATCACCCGCACACACACATCCATGCACACATGCACGCACGCGCGTACACACAAACACACACAAAATCAACTGGCATGCAGCAGCAAGCACCTGCAGTAATAGACTCTTTTATTAAAACTGTTATTCTGCAAGACTTGAAATTCCCGGTGGACCGGGCCATGTCAAAGCCGATATAATTAACTAGAGGCTCAGCAACGGATCAATTACCAGACAAGCAAGTGATAGTGAAATCAATGAAAGATCATCAGCCACATTATCAGTGTTGCAACTCATTAGGGTAAAACTGAGAAATGTGCTCAAAGCCAGCCCAAGCAAGGTGGCATTACAAAACAAAGGGCTAATTTGGAGACCCTGCTGTGAACAATCTGTAACAGAATTAGCCTTTTTTCCCCCTAAACTGCAGAGCAAAGTAACGAAATGTGACAGACTGAGAGAAGCAGTTTATTAAGACACCAACTCCAAGTTTATTTAGTTCATAAACTCTCTCCTAGAAAATCAATACAGTCTGTACAGGGTTATTAGGCTGACTAGCTAATACATCCAAATCTGGTCTTCCCAAGCAGAAATCTTGGCTAGAATGCTACAATCTTACATGAAATCTAAACCCATTCAGATCACTGTATCAAAAGAGGACTATTTTTTAATTGTCAAATGTGTGACTTCTACATCACAGCTTCAGAACATTTTAAAGAAAAATGCATTTATCTCCCCCCCCCATCACCACTAACTAACATGACAGAGAAGAAATAAAATCTAGTCTGTCAGTTCCAGTCCAACTCAGGTCATCCCTAAATTTACAGCACCTCCACAGCATCTTGTTTGGCACAATAATGCCATCACAGAAAATCAAGAAAAGAAATACTTACTGGGTTTCACACATGGGTATGAAAAGTGGTAGTCAGTAAGGAGATAAAAGTAATCATTGCAGGAAATATACATCAGAAGCCTACCTCCCTAAAGTAGCATATTAAACCTCATCTAACTGTACAGCAATGGGGGCAGGGGTGTGAGGAGAAAGAAACAAAACAACAAAAAACCACAACAAAACGAACAAGAAACAGGAAGGTTAGCAAAAATTGTAATAATCAGAATCCAGCCTTAGAACCCAGTACTTCCCTTAGTAAACTACAATCCTCTGTTTATTGCTATAATTCCTTTTTGAGTTATCTGTGGGAAGCACAGGAACTACTTGTCAGTATACAAGTTTTGCACAAATTGAGTAATTTCATTCCTTTTTGGCTAACTCATATGAGAATCTGAAACATTATAGCCAAGGTAGGGGCTCTAAAGGTAGTTAAATCCTTTCAAGAACGTTGAAAAAAATCATTTTCAATAGATTTTTAATCAGGAATACCGTTCTGCAAGTATTTTACTGCTATCCAATGGCATTTGTACTGAAACATAAAAGGAGCTTTGAAATTATTTTACATTTTCAGCTCCTGGGAATACCCAGATGCTCAACAGAAAAGGTGCCTACAGAATCTAGGCTGTAATGGAACTTAAAACAGAGTCCAGTTGCAGTTGTCTACTTGTGTTTTTTGAGAGTTTTATGTGCTTTGTGAACTCTATGTGATATTAAGAGTTTTTCTTTTCATTTTAAATACATTTACTACTTGTCAAAGACAATATATGTGTGACTTCCAAATTTTTTAAAAATGTAACATTGAAGATTTCATCTCTCCTCTTAAAACTACCAATACAGAAGTGGACCATATGGCAAGAAAGGATAGGAAAGATGACTACAGAAAACACAGGTTATGCCAAGAAAATCTAGCCAGCAGAATATGCTACATAATGTAAACATATTTTTTTTTTAAAAAAAATCTATTACTCTGATAATTTAAGTGTTAAATAGCCCAGTCAAAGGGTTAATGCAAATAGTTCAAAATGACTAAACATTGAAAAAATATTTTCTTCTTTTTGTTCCAATTATTCCATATTATTAATTAAGCTGTTAAAACATGCAACAGTTACTATCTTCTTAATGTTCAATAATATGTAAACTCTTTAAAGAGATTTTTGTTCCACGTCTCTGCCTTAGATATTAATCAAGAAAATAATTACAGAGGAATTTAGAGGAAAAAAAAACTACATGCATATAACTATGTACTGTACATGTACGTTCAACGAGGTCCAATTAGTTGGAAAGAATTTGCATTTCAGTTAGTATGAGCTAACAAGACTGTAGGGAGACAATGCAATTCTACTAGCAGGGCAAGAAAGAATGGTGTTTTTCTGTAAGCATTAATTCCCATAACTGATCATTTTAAAATGTTACTGATCTTTACAGTATTTGTTTTTCAAACATCTAGGAGTTCAGTATAAATGTTTATATTAACTGTACATGCAGCAGTGTCCCCGAAATGACTCCTGAGGAAAAAAGAAAGATAAAACAGTGAGCATAGATTTATTATTTCTGTTCATTTAGTATTTCCATTTCTATTTAATGATAAATATCAATCAATTATTCTAAAGGAGAGTTCCTTACATTTGGTGTTGGTTCTCAGGATTCATTAAAGATACTGGAAAAAGATTCAGAAAATCTTCGCATCTTTTTACATAAATGTTCCAATTTTCAGTAGTAAGGAGAGCTATACACAATATCCACAGTTGGTGAACTCATATCTGTATACATTGCTCTCCTAAACCTCTGTACCCTCAACCAGTTTACTGGATAGTACCTGTAAATCCCAGAGTACCTTTGGCTGTAGATATTAACTGTTTCTGTAATTTGTAATGATAGTAAACTGGTCTTTGCTCTTTCCGCATTCACTATTCATTTCTAGGCTTGCTTAAGTAGACAGCAGGGTTAAAGATCAGTGGTTTTTCATGTGACACATTCTGCTATTCATCTAATAGCTCATCAGGACAAAACTGTCCCTGTTCTTGCCAAAATAATGAAAATGGTCCTCCACATCGCATGACAATCAGCCCTTGCTTGTGCTGAAACAACTAAGTCTATATAGTTGACTTGTTTTAAAGACATTTTGGAACCAACTATTTCATACTGCCTCCAAAAAAGAATATATTTGGTCAAGTAAGGAAGAAGTCTTGTCATTACAATAATGCATAAGGAGAGACTGCAACAATCACACTTAACACTTTATCCATGGATAATAACAAAGTTGTGAATTGTGTCCTATCAGTGATATAAACTCATTCTTGAAAAATTATGCAAAACCATCTTGATGTTCGCAGTTAAAGAGATGGTGAACCAACCATGTCATTCTTTATCATCTCCTTCTTCCTAAAAATTATAGAAGGGACTTTGCCTACTCTAAATTGGTTATACTTCCTTTTTCTTAGTAAGTGACATGAGAGGACATTTATCCTCAGAGAAAAGTTACGATTATGAGCCTGAAAGTGAAGATTCCTGTTATGAAAGATTTCGTTTCTAGCAAACTGTCACACTGCAATTGATCCTAATCACAGCTTTCCAAACGACGTATCAACACTCCATACCACAAAACCCTTCAAAAGACACAACTTCACTAGCAAAAATTAAGGTGAAAACTGTAACCGATTGCTTTAAGATAAAACTTCAAACAGAGAACATCAGGATTATAGTCACTCAGCCACTACATTTTAACATGTTAGAGAACAAAAGAAAAGTCAAATACAGAAAAAGTAAGCACGAATTGAAGAAGTGATATCCATCTATGTTGTACTTCAGTATTTAACATGACCACAGTGTGAATGTTGCCAAAGATGTCCAGTTGTAAATTTTGGGAGATGAACATAAACATGGAACTTATTACACATATTAGGGGAACCTTCTTGTCAAGTTAAGGTGATTAGTAATATATACCTCCAATATCTTGCTTTGATTTTGTTGTGAAGTGTTTTGGTTTGGGTTGTGTGTGTGTGGGGGGGGTTCATTTAAACAAGCCAATACTTGGAGGTCAGATGGCTGAAACTCCTTTTTACAGAGGAGTCATATTTATGTTCCTCAACATACTTTGTACAGACATACGTCAAATGTATTAATTTGCCTGCTCAACAAGAGTGGAGTACACACGTGAAGCAGAGGGAATCAAAGAATCACAATTCCATTGGAGACACATATATAAATGAAAAATGCAGGTGAAACAGAGGATGCAAAAGGTTATAAAATCAAACATAATGCCAAGTTATAGCAGTTTGTTGACTGTGCCCATTCAATCTTTTAAGTGATTAGTTGCTATTTAATAGGTATTCTACATATAGGCATGGTATAAAACACTAAACTAAAAAAGTCCATGCTTTTCGCAGAAGAATTTTACATGCCCCAGCAAAAACGTGGTGCAGAGGTAAACACAGCAGCTTGTTCTGCACATATGTCAGTTTCACAAGGAATTTTCAAGGAATTAAAAGGATGTAAGGTGCCCGACATGCCATATAATATAGAAAGAGGCATAACAAAAAAAAAATACATTTCATTTTTAAAATAAAATACTTCAGTTGTATCTGCTGAGACCTAATTCAGTATTCAACAGAAACAGTAGCAACCTCACAACAGCTGTGAAACAAGGAAAACAACCTCATTTATATAAACCATTGAGAAAACCAATTCAAACACTTTGATCTAAAACCCTCCACATTTACACAGGTTTACATCTACAGATTATCATTCCACTTACTATTATACAGGGGTACTACTATATTACAGCATCTTTCAGCTATTGATTATGTGGGTTAACTAAGGTTTATGGTTTTAACATACTATTAAACTCTGCAAGTTTTTCTATTATTTTCTGAAAAAACATCCTAAAACTGTGAGAATTGTTCATTGGATGCTACTTTAGTACAAGACCTTTACAAAGCAATTCATTCTTAGGTAGTTAATTTCACTATTCTCATCCTTTTAGTACACTGTGTCCATAATAAGCAACGCCTTTGGATCCCACAACAGTCTAAAGGGTTTGAGTATAGGCTAAGTTTATGATCTAACTATTCCATAATATAATCTATTGTGCCAGTTCCTAGTAACAAGTATTTGTTGTCTAAAATGTAAGACTGTCATAATTACATAAGTAAACTGACCTAAAAAGCCTGGTGGTTCATAGAACAGCTGAATTTTAGATAACAGAAAAGACACTTGATTCACAATTGCAAGACTGAACTAAGAGCAGCTATTTTTTTCTAATTACTGACTCATCCACAGTACACAGAATTGCTTGAACTGCCCAGTGTCCTACTATCTCTCTGGACAATTAGGAAAAGCTGCATTAGCAAGAACTCAGCATTCTCTGCCTCACTTCTCTCTAGAGGACTGGGGAAATGATGAGCTCCATCACCTGGCCAGCAGTAGCAGCAGCCACAAAGTCACCTCAGGGACTTGGACGAAAGAGATTCATCTGCAGCCTTGGCAGCAACTGAATTATGCCTTACTAACAGACAGTCACACGACCACACACTGGCACAAAGTCCTTTCATTAAGAGCTGTTGTCTAAGTGACCTGTCACAGAGTTTCATAAAGCAGCATTTATAGTGTAGGCCAAAATGAGATTGATCTTTGAGCTCCATGGTCTCCTGTTGACAACAGTGCATTATAAAACCAATACTAAATACTTTATAAACAGGTCTCCCTCCAGTGTATTAGAGGAATAGTGCATATTTCATGCCCTATAGTTAGGTAGCCACATATCCATCAGACAATTAAATAATTTATAAGATACTCAGAAGTGCAATAAGACTCAGTAAACTTTTAAATACTTACAAGCTACTATTTTATTTGAAAACATACCAAAACCAACCAACCAAAAAAACCTGCTCACCTGATGAGTAGAGAGCATCACTAAACTCAGTTTCTATAGCATGAAATTTCACCTGAAATATCCTCATTGCACACAAAAAAACCAGCTCTCTACTAGTTAGAAAAAAGAAAAAAAAAAAAAAGGAAACTTATTTGTTTTAAAAATATTTGACATTACCCTATATTTCAGTTTCCTCTTGGCATCAGATTCCTTTTTTGTCCTTTTGTACACTCTGGCCAAAATGGCTGCAAGAACCTTCTCTTCTGCAATGTCTGCCATCTGGAATCACCGTGCTGAATTTCTCTCCCTCATTCTCCATGTATTTTCAGCCTTCATCTGGAAACAATATGTCTCTGTTCTCATGTCTAGGACTCTTAACTTCTAGTAAAGGGGAAAAAAACTTTTTAATTTTATTAACTCTGCACAGTGTTTTGGAGATAAAATTTGTGTGAAAGATATTACACAAAAACATTTCTTTATTAAATCACACAATTGCTGGGACAGAATTTGCAATAAAAAGTGATCTAAAATACTTCCTATTCTGTTAAATTTAATTCACAAGACAATAGTCTGGGTGAAGTTTTTAAGAAGTGAATTAAACACAGAATGAAAAAATATTCCTAATTTTAGTAATTCATTCACACTTTCAGAAAAAACAAATTGAGTTGTCTTGCTTTTCAAAAGTTATGGAAAACATGCAGTTTTTAAAGATAAATATATCTGAGAAAATTCAGCATGTTTGGAAGAGAATCGGTGTATGTACTTCTTTTTACCACCCCACAGAAAAGATGTTCTCTGTGTTGCTACCACAGCAGAAGAAGACACTAATTGTCCAGAGAGATAGTAGGACACTGGGCAGTTCAAGCATTTCTGTATACTCTGGATGAGTTGGTAATTAGAAAAAAATAGCTGCTCTTAATTCAGTCTTGCATTTGTGAGTCAAGTGTCTTTTCCGTTAGCTAAAATTCAGCCGTTCCATAAATCACCAGGCTTTTTAGGTCAGTTTACTTATGTAATTGTATATAAGCATTGTAAGTATACTGCAACATATTTGCATACTGGTTATCCCAGCAAAGTAGGAGGTTGAGCTCCTGTAATATTAAGACATTATGGGGCAAATAAGCTTTTTCATCTGCAAAACAATAAAATGCTCTTTATATAGGGTTTAACATTTTCATGTAAAAGTGTCTGAATCTCTCTCAAAATGAAACTCGTAAGCCAAATTTTGCACGATTTAAGTCTTTTTGAGCTGGATGTCTTTAAATTTCTTCTAACTCACTTTAAAAACTGACATTTCTCCTGCTGTATGTATTTTCTAAACTACCACAACCGTTGACCTTTGTATAGTATTGTGGACACCATGGTTTCACAGACAAGCCACATGAATACAGGATTGCAAGTATCTGGAACCCACAGCTGTGTGTGCTGCAGCCCAAAAGCACCCACAAATCTATGCCAATTCAAACCCCTATTCCCAACCCACAAATGAAACACACTGGCTTTCTTTAGGAACCAGGCCTGAAATTGAAGCTTTCAGGTTTTCTCCATTCACACAACTGAAAAGAGAATAGAAGTGTTTTGGGGAAAAGGGGCAAATATGTTCTAAAGAAAAATCACAATGGACAATCCCTGCCTTGACTTTCTCATAATGCCTGCTTGGGACAAGCTGATCCACATGCAGCTTAGAAGTGCTTCTTAAAGACTAAATTGGATTTTGTTGCAACAGACTTACAAGGCTGGCACCAAAGAAGTATCTACAATTCTACCTGTTATGGAAAGAACACAGATTTGAAGGGTGGGGTTTGGGGGTGCTGTTCCGAGGATGGGAGACAGGGAGAGTGGAGTACACTCCAGATAGTAATGTTGTTCCTTGGGCCCTCATATATAGGACACTTTTCTGCCCTTTAGCATGCGTCTAGAAAGCATGAAGACAGTTTTAAATCACATTTTGCAATAAAGCTCTGTGCTATACCTCAACAGTTATTTTATTGCAAGGGAGAAGAATTAACATGTCCTCCTCCTTACTAAAATACCTGACATCTTCTGCAGCACAATCCTCAGGCATTTCTGAAACCAAATAAGAATAGGCAGGTACTTCCAAGTTACTTCAGTCAGAATTATTTTGAGATCTCCCATTCTGTGCTAATGGATCCTAAAGCAAAAGGTTATGCTTGTTAATCCTTTTTATCCCTGGGATGCAGATGTTTCAGCCTTTTACTTGTGCTGTATACCAAAGAGAAGCCTCAGCTTTTGGCTATAAATATTCTATGACATGAGATTAAATTACTTTTCTTACTACTTTTAATCTGAAAACTGGGCTTGCAAGTTCCTGCAGGGTACACAAATGTCCCTTCAAAAACTCTCCAATTTTGCAAGAGACCCTTTTCTACTTTATGTCAAATACATCTTGGAAACATAGGCAGGGTTCAATCACAGCAAGAAGTGATAGTTCCCAAAACAAGGTGGTTTCTTGGAAAATGTGAAGAATGAACAATAACATCAGGTGATTTATCCAGTGGGCTGATTGTAAGTGAATCAGTGACGTGGTGACCAGTGACAGGACCTGAAGGAATGGCCTGAAGTTTTGACAGGGGAGGTTTAGGTCGGACATTAGAAAGAGGTTCTTCATCTAGAAGGTGGCTAGGTACTGGAACAGGCTCCCAGGGAAGTGATCACAGCACCAAGCCCAAGATGATACTCAAGCAGATGATGTGACTCTTGGGAATGGTCCTGTGTAGGGCTAAGGGTTAAGGACTTGATAATTCTTGAGAGTCCCTTCTAACTCAGCATATTGTGTGATTCTGTGAAGTTCACCTACAGTTAGCATTCATCCTCATTCATGTTTATGCTCTAAGCAAGGATAAGGAAGATCCAGAGAAGGTAAATGGCTGAGCATCAATGACAGCCACCTCAGGATGCCAGCGGACATTAGACCTTATCTCTTTTCCTTTCTCAAAATCAGTGTCACTCTTTCAATTTCCACTGAGATTAGAAAAACTGAGCAGCAAAACAAAAAATCCATTAGAAGCATTAGTTTAGGTTTGATCAGCTGGTTGTATGCTAAGGATAGAACTACAGAGACAGCCATTAGAATGCAGGATAGTTCTAGTTACAACTATCAGCTATCTTTTATCCAACTCATTTCCAAGATACCTGTGAACATGTTAAAAGTCAATCGTATAAAATCCAAACCAACCTAAAGCAAACCAAAACACAACGTACTTTCACTTCAGGAAAAAAAAATAATTTTTTGTAGGTGGGAAATAACATGTTATTCTCTTCTGTTAGACTCTGAGGAGTCTGAGATGCAAAGTAAAATATAACCTTAAGTAAAATGGCTTTTGTTTAAAAGACAAAATTTGTCAAAGGAGTACATTTGGATGGAAGGAGAATTTATGAATTAAAAATACAAAAAAAACTGTCTTTTTTCTCTTTTGCTAGAGCTGACCTTCTAGGCTTCCAAAGTAGAAAAACTTCAGTGAGTTTTAAAGAGACTAAAAGAGTAACGCAAGGTAGAAATTTTAACAATGAAAACTTTTCCTGTATTTTTATTCCCTAGTCCGATACAAGATTAATAAAAGAAGAATTGAGAAAAACTAAAACCTGACTAGCCAATCAAAATCAGGCCACAAGCAGGTTTATTTCCTTTGCAGGTCACTTCTCAAAAGGAATGCAGCATGAATGTAAACACGTGGAAGACTATATAGCATCATACACTTGACTTAATGGAAGAACTAACTGTACAGAGGTAACAGAGTTAAAAAAAGACATATAGAAAGCATTTAAAAAAAAACAAAACAGCTGTTTCCTGTCAAATAATGTAGAGTCCTTAAAAATAAATTAAACTTTTTGGAAATTATTTAAAAAATTATCTTGAACTCTCAGCTTGTATATTGCTGGGAATGCTTCTGCAGCCATCTCTATTCAGGACATGGGAGTAGAAGTCTCTGTTTCTCAATCAGTGACACATCATTATGTTTTATACTGATGTGTTTTTTGGTGAATGTACTTTAATTGTCTTTTTGCTTATGAGTTTTTCTAAAGCATTAATAATTTCAGAGGTAGCAATTAAAGTATCTGGGTACTCATTTAAAAATGTTATACTTCCCATCTTTTCTTTCTTTTGAATGCTGTCGTGACAATTTTACCTCCTGTATGAAGAGATCATATTCACAAAATTTTAAAAAGCAATCTTTCAGCATTCTTATATTTTGTGTTGAATTCATTCAAAGTTTATTTCCGATCTTTGATAATAAAGTATCACTGCTTATGTGGCAAGCTGAAAGCCTATACATGTATAGCACGTGATTTTCTCAACGTATGAAGCAACAGATGCTCTTTTTTAGTTCAAAACTGAATACAGAAAATAAATTTAAGAAGCCAAGATACTTTGAATTCTCACTTATACACAATTTACCTCATGATTATTTACACAAGAACTGATAGATGGCTTGACTGCTGTTAGCTGTACCCTATATGTATTAAAGCAAAGTCTAGGAGACTTAAAACCAAGCTCATCCCATCTTCCTCTTTGAGCTACGCTGGGTAATGTAAAAGCAAAAAGAAGAGAGAGTTCCTGTCTATAAAGGTTTATAGCATGAATAATCAAAACAGACAACAGAAAGAAGAGAGGAAGTGTCTAATTCTGCCTTTTACTATTGGGAAACTGATACATACACACCCACAGCTCATGCCAGATTTTCAAAGAGCCAAGAATAGCAGGTATCAGAATACAAACTGAAAAGATTATTGGCATGATGCTTCACCAAAGCTTTAAAATGAACTAAATGTAGAGTTTGTAGTTAAGCTAAAAGTGAAACAATACTCTTGAAAAAATATTGCAAAAGTTACAAAATGTTGTAAAAAAATACTGTTGGTTTCTTCCTGATTTTCTCCCACTTGCAGACATACAAATATTTTTCTATTTCCTTATACATACTAATTTCACTCAGTGTCTTTTATGACTCACTAAATTCAAGACAAGCACTTTCTATCACAATACAGAGACAGCAATTAGAAGTACACCAAAACTGCTCTCAGGTTGTCTTCCCAATCCTTAATGTGACTTGATCAGGGCAGGTCAAGTGCATGATTTGATACTGATGCCTTGGAGGACAAAGTCAATGACTCTACTGTTTTACTGCTGTTTGTTTCACAGAGCAGCATCAAGATTCACTAACCCTGTAGTAAGGGAAACATCCATGACTGGCAAGTAAATAAAACAGGTGAAGGAAAAGCTTATATATAACAATAGAAACTGAAAGTTACAGCTCATTCATATAGATGTCCACTTCTAAAAACAATTTTGGAGTACATTTCATTAGAATCTGAAATGCATGTTTCTAGTGAATTTCAATACACATTTGATTTACAAATTCCAGTAAAAATGTGCCACAGCTGGTAGAATAAATTACTGTAATAAATCATTATTAAATAACTGTAAATCTTTAGAATGGCATAATGTCTAATAAAAAATATGCATGCAAAAGTGAATATTTGTGGAGAAACATTCTTCATATAGTCGAAAACAAATTACAAAACTTACCATACTGGTAGTACAGGATAATTCAATGAGTAAATGCTGGAATAAAATTCACATAAATATTGCCTAATCTATTGCAATTTCATGTTAACAACTGCATCTGAACAAATTGCATGGTAAAGGGTGATGGTAAAGGTACTATATTTCAGAGCTTTCTTATGTTAAACATTCACTTTTCTGGTAGAAGGTAGAAAACTCTAGCTCTTGCAATATATCATCAAAGCAGAACATTTACTTTCCAAATACCATATAAACATTGCTTACTCTTCTTGTGCATTATAGAAACATTTTCTATGGTTTTTTTTTTCAGTTCTGGTGGGGTTTTTTGGCGAGATTTGGGGGACGGGTGGGGGAGCTTGGGGAGAAAAAAAAATAACACTAAAAGCAACAAAAAAACCCCAAACCAAACACAAACAAAAAACCCCCAAAATCCCAAACATAAACAGAAAAAAACATCCCAAAGAAGAGTACCAAAAAGCCTCAAAATATTTTATTTTAACCTGTGTTTCCTCTGATGTGCAGCAGATGGACATTTACAGTAATCCATTACTGCAGAAATCAGCTGAAGAGCAATTTGCTCATTCCAAAACTTCCTATGCCTTATTTGGCTCTTACAAGGCTTCATTTGTCAAAGTGCAGACACAGTGCTGATGTCGCATCCAATGGCGCATTTCTAGAGTCAAGATGAGCTGCAGCACCGCGACAGGCCCAGGAGTACCTCGCTCCTGAGTGTGATTGCTTCCACTGCCTCTTGGGATGGATAAATTATTAACTGACACTTTCACAACTGAAGAACTGTCTAAGATAAACCCATTAAAACTGTTAGCCTACAGAACACTTCACACTACTGGTTTGTTAAATCTTTGTCAAAGCCATCATATGGCCAAGCTTTTTAAATATGCATACACATCTATATAAAATCTATTTATAAAACTTTCAATTATGAGCATTTTCTCTACCATTCCTTTTTTTTTTTTAGCTGAACGATGTGAGTTTTGCAGCTAGAGGAAGGCTGGACTGAGTTATACAGGAATAACAAAAGCTTATCAAAGACAGAAATATACCGAGCACTGTCATTCATCTGATCAACTGAACTTACAAAATTCAGTAAAGGTAGTTGGTGATGGTTGCTGAAAAACTTAACACCTTGGACATAAAATTCTATTAACTCAAAAAAATCAATAAAAGTGTTTTCCATGCACATTTTAAAAAGCTTCCCCAATGTGGTGACAATCAGATTTTTGCAAAGCCAAAAAAAATCTTGACAATGCACACGCTTCTCTTCTTATCTTTATGAACATTAAAGAGAATCATGATTTTAACATCAGGATCTGAATTACCAAACTCTTAAATAGACATACTATTATAGTTACTTCACTATTGTTTGTAATCTGGTCCAGATTTTAGTTTAATTCAAGGAAGTAGACAAAGAAATAACATTTTTATGCTGATATGTATGTAGTATGACTTGTATCAAATTAATTAACCCAAAATACATACTGTACATCCAACTACCCTATTGCCCTACTACCACAAAAAAGAGGGAAAATTAAAAAAAAAAAAAAAAAGGGAAGAAAAAGAATCAATAAATCATATATTAAGAAAAACTGTTTAACTAGCAAATATCTACTTCATTCACAGATAAAGTTGCCACAGGCACTCCTTCTTATGTGAGCACGGAAGAAAAGCCACACTGTAACTCCAAATCCAACCACACTTGCCATAACATGAACATGAAACTGCACGCAATTAAAATGGTTTGTAGAAAGTAAGAACACGTCTGAACATTATGGGTATGCATGGAAGCAACTGAAAAATATTTCAACAAGATACCTTTTCTAGTGGATTAAGAAACCAAAAAATAAATAGTACTGTATTCTAATCTAGGCCAATTTAATAGCATATCACACAACCTCTTCACAGGGAAAAATACACAGTCTCTCCTACAGGGATTCAGTTTTAGGGAGCCTAATTGAATGCTAGTAGGTACTGATTTGCTGTTCCAGCTGACTTCTGTCACAGCAGTGAATAGTTAGAGTAATCAGAGCCTGACAGGTCCTAAATCAGGAAACCAAATTCACAAGTCATTTCTGAGGATGTGTCTTTAAGCTGTGTGTAAAGTTAGAATTATGCTTCAGCTGCCTAACACAGATACAGAAAGTATTTACATAAAAAAAATGACTTACATGCAAATTTCTTATGCAAGTGACAAATATTACTTTAAGAATAAGTGTTTTACTCTACGGGAAACACCGAATTAACAGAAACAGTCAAAGGTATTACTCCAGTATCTGCCCAAGTGGTGCGTGTCTGTGAGTCTGCCTGTCTGTGTGCATACATCTATCTAACTACGTGTGTGTACACATGTACTCACACTACATCGCTGTTAACACACACGCGCACACACACACACACACGCACGCACACACGCAGAAACACATACACACGCACACATTCACAGAGTTAAAGTTTCTCTTTTCCAGCCAAAAGGGAGTGCCTTTTTTTTTTTGTTTGTTTTTAACAGGAATTCACCCTGAAGCTTAGAAGGAATTTTGAGGGGGCAGGACAGGAGTTTGTATTCTTTGTTTTACCCACAGTGTTCTATATTATTTCTGATCATTTCAGATAGGTGAAGATATTACAGGCTTACAGGGATCCTGATGATCATAAAACCCAAAAAAGTGTAGCATGACATTATATCCACAGATACTTTTCTAATGCTCACACATAGACAAATAGTGAAATATATGACTCATTTTAGTGTAAAATAATCTGATCCCAGCCTCCTCCATGAACCTCATGCCCTAACAGAAGTATTAATCTACTTCTCTATCCTCCTTCCAGCTTTCCAGTTCATATTCAGCTGCATAATCAATAGACTCAGTACTATATTATCCAAAACTTTCTAACCAAGATGCTTATACGCGTCCTCACTGGCACATTCAAAGATGCTGCTCTACTAATCTATGCACAAAAATATACAATGTCTTTTGCCTCTGAATACCTAATTGTTGATTTTAAAAATCATGTCACATCAAGACTTTTTATCTGACTTAAATTGTCATATGAAAAAAACTAAGCAAAAACTAAAGCAAAAAAGAAGAATTTCTTTGAACTCACATAATGAAGTATTCTCCCTTATTCAGAATTCAGTTGGTACATTGCTTCATGCAGTACATACTACACACATGATTACACATGACAACAAAGGAGCAGCATAATGACTCAATGCATAAAAGCAAGAAGATCACAGTCTGGTGAAAATTCCAAATGTCAGTACCTGACTGTGACAAGTAGCAGGAAAGACACTGAAAGAGTATTTCCTCAGAGAAGTGATGTTCCAGTTTTAAGAAGGGGCTGATAAAATGTCCTGGTTTTGACTCCTGAGGCTTTTATTCTATGTGCAATAAGGTAGCCCAGCCGCCAACATTAAGAGGCCAAGACATAGGGAGAGACAGGCTTTCTTTTAAAAGATAGAAAAAGAGAAATCATCAGAAAAGGCTGTCCTTCGGACCAGATGGTATGGAACAAGTGGACATAATTTATGCACGCAAGGCATTTAGGCCTCTCAACGGGTATAAATGCTCCTAACACAGCAAGGATTAGAAGCTTACGAAGATCAGCAAGAGCCTAAGTTAGGAGGAAGGAGCTATGCAAGGAACGTGAAAGTCAGTAACACGTGAAAACGTATTTCTCTGAATGAAAATAAGAATCTATCTGGAGAAGACAATGTGGTGTACATGTTTACACCCCATGTCTATAAACCATGTGTTACACACAGTTTCACTAATGTCAGAAAGCATGATTCCAGAGAAAGTTGCATCCACAACTGCAAATGCATCACTGAACAAAGCACCTGGCAGAACAATCACAGTAACTTACTGATATGAAATGGAAGAATGGGTGGCAGTGCCCGTTTATTATAAGTAAAATTAACATGCTGAGAAAAAACGCAGTGTAATATCTCAGCAACCACAAAGCTAGCTGCAAAGCAAATGGTGAAGTAACTTCCTGCTAATTTGTATTTATAGACATCTTACCTTAATGTCTTCTACTATGAAAATGTAAGTCCTATGACTAAGAATGATAAGAAAAAGTAACAAAAGCTAACATGGAACATTTCTTTTTTAATTTATTTGCATTACAGAGTATGTGATTGCCCTATGTTGCTCCAAAGTTAAAACACACTCTCTTCCCACCCACACAAAGTCATTTTGTTTAGAGACATTCATTTCTTTTGGCCTTAGCCCAAATGAGGGGTGTGTGATAGAACTGGTGCCAGTAATTGGTTCCATACAATACAAGTTTGAAAACATTTTGCATACTTGTTATGATTATGAATGACATTTATATTTAAAACTGTAATGGGCTTGCAGATTTTATTTTTGCCTATAGAAAACAAGGACACAGACAGAATGTTCCTCTACTATATCTAAGAGAACTAAGTCAAGTTTCTTTTCAGTTAATATCCTATGAACTCTTAGCCTTAAAACATTTGTCTTTTTTATTGAAAACAAAACTATGTATATTGAGTGTAAAGCTGTGATATCTATGTATGCAAATTTGCATAGCACATGGAACTGGACAGTGATGGAACTAGCTGCACCTTTTGCCTAACTGCTGGCAGAAATAAAATTCCCTTTTCAAAAAAAAAAATCTGCAAAAACCTTACCCCCACATATATACATTGCCGTTCGACCCCATATTTTACAGACATAAGATTATTCAGAAGTAGTTTACTAGAATTAAGGCTTTTTTGAGGAAATTTTAATATGTAAGAACATTTTCTCAGATCACTAACCAAATCCTCCCTATACCTAATTTTACTTGAAACTTCTGGGTTTTTTACAACAGCCAGTTTTAATATATGTCATTAGCAAACAATTGTATACTAAGCAGTCTGTTGTCTAATAACTCTCAAATTTCAATCAACTAAAACTGTAGGAAATTAAATTAAATACATACAACATACATCAGCTCATGAGATTCCTAAACTTTTTTTGAAATCCAGATTTAGTTAGGTTACCTGCTGATACTTTATTAACCTGCAATTCAGCTTTTTCATCCTACATCCTCCATTACATGATGGCCACTTCCCCCTGCATTCCAGTCTGCCTTGGAGATGTCATCACTGGTGCCTCACAGGTCAATTGCAGGAATACAGTGAAAAAATATCCCATCTAAAGTTACACTGATCTGGCACTAAAGGTAAAGCAATGACACCTGTACTACAATAAGTTATCAGTTTTCTAGCAAGGCTGTCTCTGAGTAGTTGACAGCCACAACCAAACAGTTCACCTTGCCTAAGATACTCAATAGTATCAAATACAAGTCAACATTCATCAAGCCTGCAATATTTAAGTGCTTACCAGGACACAAATGGTTAACAGTAGCAATGGAAAAGTCTTGCAGTTGTTCCAACACACAGAGAAAAGTGTTTTTTCCTCTACTTTCTAGGTAAAACTAGGAAAAGAGATGGCAGAATGGTCACAGAAACAAGTGGTTTCCTATAGCTATTGGAAAATCACAGATACAGATCTATAGCAACAAAGTTAGTTATAAGGAGAGTGTCGGAGATTCTTTATTCCCTGACCTTCTATCTCTCTTCCCATCCTGTTCTGCACTTCTCACACTGTAGTGGCTTGACCCTGGCTGGATTTCACTAAAGCCACTCTCTCACTCCCCTCTGCAATCAGATAAAAGAGAGAAAATATAACGAAGAGTTTCATGAGTTGAGATAAGGACCATAAGAGATCTCTTACTGATCACCATCATGGGCAAAACAGACTCCAAGTGGAGATATATTAATTGAATTTATTACTAACAGAATCAGAGCTTAGGAGTGAGAAGTAAAATAAATCTTAATGACACCTTCCCTCCACCTCCCCTCCTTCCAAGTTCTACCTCCTCTCCCCCAGCAGTGCAGGTATATGGGGAATAGGGGTTATAGTCAGTTGTTGTTTCTGCTGCTGCTCAAAGTGAGGAGTCCTTCCCCTGTTTCCCATGGGGTCCCTCCCACAGGAGACACTCCTTCATGAACTTCATGAACTTCCCCAATATGAGTCCACCTCATGGGCAACAGCTCTTCACACAGTGTTTCCACATGAGTCACTTTTCCATAGGGTTGGTCCTTGAGGCACAGGCTGCTGCAGTATGGCTCCCCCACAAGTCTTCTTAGGTAATCCTGCTCCAGTGTGGGCTCCTCTCCCTACATTTCAGCAGATCCCTGCCAGGACCCTGCTCCAACAAAGGCCTCCCACAGGGTCACAGCCTCCTTTGGGCACCTCCCTACTTTAGCATGGGCTCCTCCATGGGCTGCAGGTGAATCTCTGCACCCCTGTGGTCCCCCATGGGCTGCAGGGGCACAGCTGCTCCACCATGGTCTTCACCACAGGCTGCAGGGGAACCTCACTTCTGGTGCCTAGAGCACCTTCTCCCCCTCTTTATCCACTAACCTTAGTGTCCACATTGTTGTTCACATATTCTCACCCTGCTCTTCTCTGGCTCCCATCTTCATCTAACTCTTAACTTTTTTTTCCTTCCTTTTAAAATATGTTATCACAGAGGCATTACTATCACTCCTGATTGGCCTGGCCTTGGTCAGCAGCGGGCCCAGCCCGGAGCCGGCTGGCATTGGCTCTGCTGGACATGGGGGAAGCTTCCAGCAGCTTCTCACAGAAGCCTCCCTCTGCCAAAACCTGGCCACAGAAAATCCAATACTCTCACTGTACCCTACTCATCCTGTTTAAGTGAGGAAATCTCAAGTCCTGACAACTAAACACACAGTTCTAACTGCTCTGCTTTGGTTTATCAATGCTCATACTTAGGCATAACATGCTGCCTGCTCTTACAAGAAGTGCTGACATAGATCATAGCAGATCACTACACTGTTACAATCACCATGATCCCTGCTTCTCTTCCAAATAATAATTATTTCTGTCATCCATACATATCAACTTGATGCAAAAACTGTTGTGGCCACACATATTTTTTCCCTCTTTTAACTTTCAAAGCTTCATCAACCACTCTTGAAAGACAGAGCAGAACATCTGCCTTTGCCATTCAAAATTTTTTTCAATTTGGACTAACACACAGAAGACAATTCTCAATTTATAGTCCTACTCTGATTTTGTAAACATTTGTGCTCTACACCACAACTAACAGATTTATTACAGCTGTGTCATACACTCTTCTGTCACTATGGGGCTTCATTTCAAGTATTACAAAAAATTATTTTGGCATTGAAAACCACCTCTCTGCAAAGGCTAAGGACCTTCTCATAAATGAATGTATTTCTATGTAATGAAGAGTTATTAAAAGGCATTTTGATGTTAAATTACCATCAAGAAACTCTACTTGCATCAAATTGAACAAAAGGTATCTTACATTGCAAAGGACTGTCACATTTTATAGCAAGGCTTCAATGAGTTTATAGCTGTGCCATTCAACTCTATGGGATTCAACCATGCTGATTCTCTGGGAATACATGTACTATCACCTAACAGATGGTTGTGAAATGCGGCTTTCCAAAGGAATTATCACTTCCCTTTCTTCTTTGCTCTAGACAGAGCCAGAGGAAAGAAAAAAAAAAAAAAAAAGAAAAAAAAAAGTTGCAGATTCCCAATGGAGAGGAGTCCTTGGCTCCTAATCTTAGCTGCTGCTCCCGGTAGAGAGTCAAAAGAACCTATTTATCCTACTTACATGCATTTTTTTACCAGAACTAAGTGTATGTATTTCAAAAGGAATCCACACAATTAACAGTTACAAATATTATCTTTATGTGCTTCAGATTGTAATTGGCATGAGCCATTTCCTGGGCTGCAGAGAAGGACAGCACTCTTCATACATGTGCTAGTTTACTGTGCATAGCTTCAAGCTTCTACTTAAAACATATTCCCACTGAACACAATGAGTCTACAGATGATGGAGCAGAAGAGTGTCCTCAACAACTACTGAAAGTGAACATAAAAACAATGAATATCTATTATCACCTGATCCACATGTTCAACTACTAAACGTAACTGACTATGAAGGCTGCCAAAGGCAAGTGATGGTTTTGGTGTTCTTGTTCACTTTCAATTGATAAGGCCAATTGGTGTCAATTACAGCTGAAGTTCTAAGATTCCACTCACATAAACATGTATTTTTTTATATACATATTTATATATATGTATAATTGTTTCTGCTGTGTAGTAGTTAATTTCCTTATATGACCAATAACAATGTTTAGAACATCATTATTTGTTTATAGAACTTCAAAGACTTTTATCACAGAGGTAAAAAGAAACCTAAGACACTAAGCACATTTTAATGGAAATCACAGAAGAGATATTCATAGTAGAAGGGGCTCAGATTTTCTCTTTAACATATTTAATGACTGCTGAGCAACAAAATCTCAGCAAACCAAAATAAGAATATGCCTTGAAGAATCTTAATTCATTGTCTCAATAGGGGACAATCTTAACTAATTCTGTCCTGTGTCCTATTATAGTTAGATATTAAAGGGAGAAGTAAACAATTTTACATTACACTTTCCATAACAAATTTCTTGGTTTTAATATTTTCCATCAGATATTTCATATTGTTTTAATGTAGAGGATTTTTTTCTTGAGCAATATATCATATTTAGCTCTGTAACTACCAATCAATATTCCTTTTAATTGAGGTTAATTTCTTTCAACTTTTCATAAACTTCCCATTGGAGCACTGAGGGTTCTTGCACCTGCTGAAGAGCTTAAGTTTATTTCATAAGCCAGAAGTGTCTTCTTATCTTACTCGCAGACAGGACCATCCTCAGGTTTTGTAAGACATTGTGAAAACATGATCTAATTTAGGCAGCAGTTTAAAGGCCATGTCTGACAGCACACCATCAGAATGGAAGGGAGAGGCCAAGAAGAACATAGTGAAAAAAAGAATAGCGTAAGATTTCTTACAATGATATTATAACAGTATTTAATAGTAAACTTTAGGGCAGAACCTATGAAGTACAGATGAAGTAAAAGTATAACAATGCCTTTTCATACATGCCCACACACAAACATATAACATATTAAAAATAATCTTAGTTGATATCTCTGACACAGAAAAACATAGGAGAAAACTGGGATATGTGTGCCCCTCTTGCTCTTCTCTTTCCAGGATAATTTAGGGTAGCACTAGTCCAGACACTGTCAAATAATTTTTTGAAGGATAACTATTTAGTTGGCTGTTCCGGTGGGCAATTACTAACCCATTCCCACTCTTTAGGAACACATTTTCAGAAAGTCTTGACTATCTTTGGCAATATTAAGGAATGGAAGGAGAAAAAAGTGTTAGGAATAGAAAATGTAAAAGGATGTGGAAAAATGCCAATACACAGAATTCTTGAATAGTTTATTAAAAATTTGCTCCCAGCCTAGACAGTTAAACCCTTGGCTTCTCTAAATCAGGTTGCAAGGCAGCATATGTAAAGTATAATGGTGTTCTTCTGTTGTTTACTGCCTAAATCAAGCATCCTAAATTGAATATGTGAGCAGCACCATGAGTCACTGCATGAACACTAAGTAGTATCAAAGACTTCACAATTTAGGACTAGATGAAAATCAACTGGGAAAAATGGAGAGCAAAGTGCCGGGAGAGGAAAGGGCAGAGTGTGAAGCAGAAGAGAAGGGGAATAAGGGGATGAAAGGGATTTAGAAGGGGCAAGTAAGGAAGGAGAAAGTGGAACAAAGGGTAACAGTAGCTGTATAGCACATAAATCAGTACTGTGTCCAATCCTGTTTAACATTTTCATTAATCATCTGGATGATGGGGCAGTGGGCACCCTGAGCAAGCTTGCAGATTCCACAACACAAGAAGGAGAAGCTGATCTGCCAGAGGGTTGTGCTGCCATCCAGCACAAACTCAACAAGCTGTAGAAATGGGCTGACAGGAACCATACAAGTTAAATGAAGGGAAGTACAAAGTCCTACACTTGGGGAGGAAGAAACACTTACAAGAGTGTATGCTCTGGAACAACTAGTTGGGAAGCAGCTTTGCAGAAAAAGATCTGTAGGTCCTGGTGTAAACCATCTTAACCTTCAGCCAGCAACATGACTTATGGCAAAGAAGGGTGATTTTGTACTGCATTAGACAAAGCATTTTCAGCAGGTTAAGGGAGGTGACCCCTTCCTTCTACTTAGCCCTGATGAAGCCACACCTGGAGACCTGTGGCCAGGTCTGGGCTCCCTGTTACAAGACAGAAGTGCATAGACCACTAAAATAATTAAGAGACTGGATAATCTCCACTATAAAGAAGGGCTGAATGAAGTGGGAGGGTTCAGCCTAGTGTAGAGAAGGCTCAAAAGGGATCTCATTAATGTGTCTGAATATCTGACATGAAGGTACAATGAATATGGAGCTTGACTCTTTTCACTGGTGCCCACTGACAGAACCAGAGATGATGTGCACAAACTGAAACACAGGATGTCCCTTCGAAACATCAGGAATCATTCTGGCCTATGGAGGTGACTGGCATTGGCACAGATTACCCGGGAAGGTTATGGTGTTATCTCTTTCCCTGAAGATAATTAGAAGTCATCTAGATATGGTCCTAGGCAACCAGCTCTAGTGGCGTGATGGACCAGATAACTTCCAGAGCTTCATTCCTTCCTACCTCAGTCTGTAATTTTTGTAATTATGTGAAGAGGAGAAGAGGAAAAGAGAGGATGAGGAGATGTAAGAAAGAGAAGAAAGGTGAAAGAGAAGTGAGGAATGGAGGAGAAGGAACACAGCAAAAAGGACAGGAAAAGTACAGAAAAAGAGGAAAGAAAAACTGCAAAATCATCACTAGTTATTACTTGCCACTTTCCCAGTCATTATCAGTTGTCGATGCCACTTAGTAAGCACAGCAGAGGTGAATTTTATACAACAATTAAAAGCCTGCACAGCTGCCTTTTCTGATATTGGAAAAAACAGGTTAAAATGACAGCAATAAACAAATTAACAAACAAATTAATGTTTGCCATCTCAGGGGCAAACAACCTTCTGCCTTCCTGTGACTTGCCTGAAAGCAACAACTGAATGATAAAAGACTAGCATGTAGTTAACTCTTAAAAAGACTGCTAGCATGCTTTGTATAATCTGTCACACTGTCAGTAAACTCTGAAAGGGGCTTGGCCAGCTCACTGGAGCAGACCGGTATAGGTGACATTGTAGTGGGTATCTATTATATGCTGAAGTTCATTGTAAGGAACAACAAATGGATGAAGACTTCAAGAGCTGGGAGGAGCTTCACAGCCATAAGCCTTGGTCCTTGTGCAAAAAAAATTTCCCAGGCAACTGCTAGAGGATCAAAACAACAGTGTATAATCAATTCAGGACTTTCCTGGGAAGCATTGATGACAAATTCCTGACCTAAGTGGTAGATGAGTCCAATGAGGAAAGGCGCTCTGCTGGACCTCATAGTCACAAATAAGGAAGGGCTACATCACCTGTGATGTGAAGGCTGCAGGCAGCCTTGTCTGCAGTGACCATGACAAGGTGGAGTTCAGTGACCATGCCTGAGGAAGGAGGTTGGGCAAGGTCCTTGCCAACCTCAACCATTCCGTGATTTTGTCATTCCAGTTCAGTCACATCCTGCTGCCTCTGAACACCCACGAAGGTTGTTAAAGACACATTTTTCTATGTAGATCTGGTCAAGCCTATTACATGAATGACTTGTACATTTAAATAACATAATTTTTGAACAATAAACACACCTTATTTTAAAAAAACAAATACTTAAGCTACCTATAGCTCAGAACACAGCATTTGTCAGCTTACTAGTACTGGCTGCTGACAGTATCTAAATACAGTGCCCTACTGGCATTTTCTCATAGAAATATTGGACTAAAAATAATGTCAAGGCTTGAGCAATCCAAGCACCTCTTTCAGAATTCTTCAGGTTACTTTAGCAGTCACCTATTTCTATAGATAGTCAACATCTGGAGGAAAAAGCCTGTACAACCTCAGCAAAGAACTCCTGACAGCTTACTCAAAAATGTGAAACCAAAAGAGACCAGGCTTGCCTGAGCCTCACCACACTAACTAAAACATACAAAGATGGCTTCTTAGAGACTGCTTTCGTCATAAAATAAAAGACCAAAGAAAACCACACAGGGGAAAAAAAAATCCTATGTCCTTTCAACTAGGAGATAAAGTACTACAAATGTGTTACCACACAAACACTAATTTTTATGGCATTTAGTTTCCAACAATTTAAGAATATAGGTGGTTAAAGACAGAAACCATGGAAGTTAGTTGGTAACCGAGATGATGGCAAAGACATGGTTAAATAGAATTCAGTAGTACTGCTACTGCTGGGGAACTGCTGGAGGCATGAGAGGACTCCTTCCATTTTTGTCTGTCATGGTTATCCTTCAAGGGATAACAATCTTCTAGACCAGGTCAGCTGAAAGGATACAAAACACCTCCCATAGCTGGGACATTTTTTATTTTTATTTTTTTCCTGTAGCACTACACAATGAAGAAAGTGCAGAAAATCTGAAACAATATTGTTGTATTTTTACAGGATCTTAACTTCCATGGTTAAGATTATTGAAGTCCCCACAAAATGTACTCCGTCAACCCTGGTGTGCAATATAGATTTAAAAAATAATTACAATTTTCTGACCTTGAGATACAACAAATAATTATTTGCAGTCACAAATTGACCACTTCTCAATTTCTGACAAGAAGTAATTTTAAATTTCTTTTATAATCAGTACAGTTTAGCTAAGTGTAAACCAATGCATATGCCTATGAAACAAACAGACAAACATACAAACTTAAAAGCAATATAAAACCCCTCCGAATGAATAATAATCACACTGTTAAAAAAGCAAACAGGCAGGACAGTAAAGCTTGGGGGAACAGGAATGTTTTCTGCAGCATTAAATAAAAAGTTAAAACTGCGTATCTGTGCTAGGCAAGAAAAAATGAAAAGAACCCCTTAAGCATTATCCATCAAGCATAAGTGAATAATGAAATAACGAATATGTCTATACCCTTGGCCCTTAATCTTACAGCAAATTATAGTATTCAAATATAGTATTTTACGCATGCAGTCTGATAACACTTTCTATCTTTCTTGGAGATTTTGTGAACGACATGATATGAAACACAATGTATTTAATGAAAGGTTTCTAAGCTGATTTCCCTACAGGTTATTTTCTTTCTTTTCTCTGGAACCCATACGAAGGATATACAGCAGGGACTAGGAGTGTATATAAAAATAAACTACCAAGCAGCATCAGAGCCGATACCCCATTCCTACAGGGGCAAGTGAATTATTAGATCTGTGTCATGATTTTTTTTTTTTTTAATATGCCATTGTTCCCACTTGAGCACATTAAATTTTCCATATCCACTTTTAAACCAATATTACCTTTTTCCCCCCATGGTCATAATGTTCAAAGTATACATTAAGCCAACCCAACACCTTAAGTCACACATCAGTTATATGTAAAGCAGGATAAACTATAACCTTTTGATTTTCCACCCTATGAACTTACTCTTCAGTGACTAAAGAAGCAAAACAAACCATGCTACCTCATGGGGAAAAAAGTTTACTAATATTCATTTTAAAAGTGGTCATGAACAACATTTTATCTGATTTTGTATATTCATGAAAGTATATTACAACTGCATATATTTTTTGTGTGTGTTATAAGCCCTTTAACATATATAAGCCTTTCAAATCAAAGGTAAAAGCTTTTTTCATTTTGATGATGTGATTGCCAATTATTTTTGCACTAGTGCACATAAACAGGAAGGACAGATTCTTAGATACAAGTTATATATTCCTGTACAAAATAATTGTATATTCTATGAAGACTGATTCTTTTTCCGGAGAAATATACAACAACACAAGGGAAATCTTGTACCAGCAGCATAACTGAAGTGGCAAGACACAATATTAGAAAAACAGAGCTACTTTCATTACTGTGATGCTGTGTGTCAGAATGTCTCTCCTTAATGAACCTGTTTGCAATAAGACTCAGGGTGCAAAGAGGCTATTTAGAGAGCCTATTGTGTCTATAGTGAGTCCTTCAAATATCTTCCCACCATTAGACATGCCGCATTGACCAATTCTGTCCTGATTGCTGTTCTTTTTAGTGTCAAGGGACACTCCTGCCCAGACAGACCGATGGATCAGAAACTGCACTTCATAAAATGTTTACACTGTACACACATTCACACAGTGATACAAGCAACAGAGTCCCAGATCACACAGCATGTTGAATGTGCCAGTGTCATCTCCAGGCTTATGACTTTCCAATATCCACAAAAGGATTTGGGTTAAACTGCTTCTGTTGCCTGCCTGTCATTCTAACAAAAGTCATGTTTTTTCACCAGTTCAGAGTGTAACCAAGCTCATGGCTCACATGGGAGCATTTCAGGCAAATGTTCCCTATGTCACAAAGACTTTTTGCGCAATTGAGACCATCTCTTAATTGCTGACAACAGAAAAGGACCACACATGTCATGCTATCAGAGAGCAAAAAACTTCTCTGTGAATAAACAAAACTAAGAAAAGTGTTCCTAAAAGATTATGAACTACTATTCTCAGTGACAGCAGCAAAGAACAAGGGACTTTTCTCAAAAGTAATTACAGCCCTGTAAATTAGTCCCTTTGTAAGAAATTTTCTGAGGGTAGTTCGATGAAGCCTCGGAGTTTCTATCTATCAAGGAAGTGGTTTACTTATTAGCCACTAATTAATGTGCTTTATTCTCACCTTTCATGAACCTCATGTCAATCAGGCTATAAGCAAGAAGCCTTTTTTCATTTTAACTTTTTTTGTGGTCTTAGCCTTTTATATATCTAAGAAAAATTTCCCCATCACCTCCAGCTGAAGGCTCCAAACCCGAAGCACAACTAACAGTAGGCATACAATCTGTGACAGCACTGGACTAGTATTTTATTTACACAGATCAAAAAATATACATCTTAGTATGAGATACATCTATGTTACCAGCTGAATGCAGAAAGAGGGTGTGGGGAGACCTATAAGGAAGAAAATTCTTTTTAAATGCTGAGGGGGAAAGTAAAGCATAGGTGTTAGAGAAAGTTCTCCCCCAAGTAAGAACCATTAAGACTATATATGCTTTCAGAAGAAGTGGAAGAAACCTAAACATCTCAAGGAACAAACACTAATGTTTCTAGGTTTTGCCCTCAGAACAAAGGAAACTCTTCTTTCCAAGGGCAACCTGTACAGATAGACGAGACAAAGAAAGAAGAGGGGGAAAAAAAGTTTTAACCACCCTGTTCTGTAGCTAGGAAAGAGCCACAAGAACTAAAGCACACATCAAGAAAGTGTACGAACACTGAACAAATTAAGTATGTACATCTGCTAAGTAATACAGAAGTGTCATACTGTTGATGAGTTTATGAAAAATAGTATTATGTGTAAGCCGACTGAACAATACAACAGGTAGAGATAGAATTGTTCTAAATCAACATCACCACTATGTTATTGCCCATTCATTTTCCTCACCTGAGTCACCAGACTAATCTATAAAAAAGATTTACAAAATTGAAAAAGAATTCTTCCCTGAAATGCATTGAAGTCTCTTTTAAATACTTTGAATAATATCTGAGAGGCAAATTTGGCCAATGGACACATTACATTACCCGAATTATAGATATGTGATAAATATTTTCAGAATTAGCAAACAACCCATTTTGTTACACTGATGAAATCTTCTACATGCATTGTGTATCTTCTATGGATTATAATTTAATTTTTCTAGGCTTTCTGTATGTATTTTTCCATATAAAAACATGTTCTTAAAATGTGTACAAATCTTTCCAACAAGAATACATGTCCTTCTTTCATTTCACGTTTTTCCATACTCTCTCAGTATATTCACTCAGTTGGCAAACAGACCTATATCTTATTGGCGACATGGTTTAGGTTACATTTATAAAAGAAAACATCCAGGGTAATGTACTTGTTCAGGTTAACACAAAAGAGCTAAACTGCTCCTTTACAGAGTTTTCAGATTGGCAACTTCAGCCAGACTTCCATTTTCATCACGACCACTGGGCACATTAAGATTGCAAAGCCAATCTCTCTACACTGAAATCCTCTAACTCATTCACTATAATTTCATCTGGAAAAGAAGTATATCTCCTACTCCACAGTTTAGTCATGGAGTGAAGTACCGCTTTAATCCACAACAGACAATGTAGCTTTAAGGACCTGTAGCAAAGTGGTTTCCTCAGCAGGTTGTTACTAAAGATTAAATTCCATTACCTTTAATCAGACCTATGTGGTAATCACTCAAATTCCACTTGCAATATAATTCTTCTCAGATAATCCTAGTAACATGTAAGTCTCCCAAAAATTCCAAAGAAACACTGAAAAATGAGTGTGACATTTGCTAAGCTAGACAACGTGTATGCTGTTCATCTTTACTTGCCAAAGCAACTAGATCCGCATTAGCTCCTGCTCTAAGTAGCCATTCTTAAATTTCTCTAAGGTTTCCATCATAATTTCACTTGGCCTTTAATTCAATCACTTCAGCTAGGTCCTGTGTGATTTGAGGTCTGTTTCACTTTAAAAAAATGTGCATACATGAACATCCAATATGCAAAATTTCATGTACAGGCTCCAGTGTTTTCCTTCCTCCCCTCCTCCTTTCCAAGAATAAGACAAGAAAAGAAAAGGGACTGTCATTTGGTCTTCACTTGTGGGGACTAAAACTTTCTAAGGTCATTAAGAATATAATAGTCCCATGCTAAACACCACCTAACTTCCTCTGTAGTTAGCATACCTAGTTAAACAGAAGGCATATATTACAGAATTAGGATACAGTTTCCACTGCATTTCCTCATGTGTAGATGGAAAGAAACTAATCTTAAGTGATGTCTTCTTGCAGAGCCATACTACCACCTCTGGAAGGGAGGTTACTCTGTTCTCCAGATACCTGCTGACGTTTTTTTCATTCACATCAAACAAACTAAAACAAAACTCCTCCACCCCCCAACAGCCGTATTAACTTAAACCTGGAAATTTTGCCTGAAATAAATGTGACAGCATTCCTACAAAGTTTTCTGCAAGTAACATGGTGGCAAAATGACAAGTAATGTCTTCTGCATACAGAGACAGAAGACATCTGTCCAGAGCTGTAACTCTTAAAAGTATGCATCTGATATGGCTGAGGTATCACATCTTTCTTTTAGTATTGACAGTGAAAGGCATTATTTATGAACAGCTAGAACTTTCCTGTTATGGCATCTTATGACTTCTAGCTCTGAAGGGTTACTTTGACACGGCATGAGAAAAAAGAATAAAAACTGTATCAACAGATTGAATGAATAGGTCATATCTGTCGACACAAATTATATCTTTCCTACAGATTCTGATACACAGAAGAAAATAATTTCTTTTTGTCAAACACAACCCAATAAATTTAAAATGTGTCATTTTTCACATGAATAGGACACCGATAGTACTTAAGTAAAACAAAACAAAGATATATTGCATGTAATAAGTACATGACTGGAAACTAAAATACAACCAGAAATCAAGTAATAAATACTAAAAAAATGATGTAAATATAGAACCTTAACTAAATGGAAGGTGCAATTAAGGGAGCATCAAATTATACCATATTTTCTAACTTGATCAAAGACCAAATTCAGATGTTCTATGTACTCTTAGTCTTTGGACAAGTAAATAAACTCCGTGCACATTGTACTCCATAAGTCTCATACTTAACTCACCATAAAAATTAAATCCCAACACAAACATAGTTGTAAAATCTCCTCACAAAATCACACAGAATTAATAAGGTTGGAAAATACTGTAGAGGTCATCAAGTCCAACCTTTTACCTAACTTAACAACCTATCCAACACCAATCTAACATCTAAACCATCTAAACCATCTAAACTATGTCACTAAGTTCATCATCCAACCTATCCTTAAATACATCCAGGGATGGTAATTCCACCACCTCACTGGGAAGCCCATTCCAATAGGAAATCATGCTCTCTGTGAAAAAGTTTTTCCTAATATCCAACCTAAACCTCCCCTGATGCAGCCTAAGACTGTGTCCTCTTGTCCTGTCACTGGGAGCCTGAGAGAAGAGACCAACTCCCATCTGACTACAACCTCCTTTCAGGTAGTTATAGACAGCAATAAGGTCACCCCTGAGCCTCCTCTTCTCCAGGCTGAACAACCCCAGCTCCCTCAGCCGCTCCTCATAGGGCTTGTGCTCCAGCCCCTTCACCATCCTCGTTGCCCTTCTCTGGACACATTCCTCCTTTCCCACAAAGCAATCTTACAACCACACCAATTAACACGTTAAAATTATGAATGTCAATGCCTTAGGTTCAAATTCAATTTGTTAAGCAAAGATTTCATTACTGAAAATGAAGTATATGTTGCTCTTGAGTACCAGAATATCAAAAATATTCACATCAAACTGGGTCTATCTATACATTTAAGTCATTACATTATAGACAGTCCTTTACAAATCAGCTGATGGGACTCTGAGCTGCACTGTTGCTGCTGTCCCCATGATAAAATCCATCAGATTTCCAGAAGCACTGCTTTCTAAAATTAGCCCAAGTCATATTGAAGGCCTCCTCTTCAGTATCCAGATATTTTTTAACTAATCTCAAAAGAGCAGATTAACTCGTTGGTCTTCAGCTGGCAGAGCTTCTCCATGTCCCTTCTGGTGTATCTGCTTACTATATAGAGAGAGATCAAAATACAGAAGTTATTTTTTGTTATAAAATTACTTTTAAGTATTTAAATTATATTTAATAATATAATCTGGTCTTTTTCTTGAATGAAGGGACGAATACCCATTTAAAAAAGTCTAATACTTAGAGAAGCACCAGGGCAGAAATACAAGTCTCCAGAGACACAGAATGATATTTTCTGAACCAACACTTCCTAAAACAGATAGATTCTAAATTCTAGGCAGTTCAAATATGAATCTTGCATTTCAGGCCTGAAATTTGGTTAATTTTGTAAAGAGCCAAACTTAACCAGCATTCAAGCCAGAGTATAAGGTTTGTAAGCCTTTTAGTAAAGCAGGAAGAAACACCAAAAAAAGAATAATTTCAAGACATATTTTAGACTGTTTCTTAGATTTTGTAAATGAACACAGTTATTCTGAACTCAGTGTAGCCAGTCTGATAAACATTGTTTACTACCTATTCCTTTGAGTAACTGGAAGATAACATAATCAAATTAATTTACTACCTAAAGGCTCAACTTCTCCTTTTCTCAAAAACCCAGGAGAGGACTCGACTTTGCAGCATACACAAAAGCTTGTGAAATGGACAACAGAACACAGATTTTTACTCTGGCATTTTAGAATTTTTCAGTATTCCATTATTTATTGCTGATATATCCCAACACAAAAACTACAGACATTAGTTCACATTCAGATTCCAGGCCAGTTTAGGTTATGTACAATGAAGCTTCAAGAAAAGAAGGGATGATTTGCTGCTCAGTCACATTTCTACATCTTATGATGGATGTGAGGTAACTCTCAGCCATTACTAGAAATGGAGAATGGGGTTTTGTTTGTTTTTAAAGATGATATAAGACAAAAAGATGTCTCTCTCTCTTCCTCAGGGAAAAAAAAAACAAACAACACCACCCAAAAAAACCCAACAGGAATACACTTTTTCAACATCTGAAGTGTATTTTCCCAAAGAACTCATCAGCACTGAACGAGAACTTTACAATGTAGTGGTGGATGAGCCACTCTTTTAAAGAGCAAGTGTCTCCTTTATACAGCAGTGGACCTTTTTTTCTCAATCCGCTGCCACTGAGAATACCTTTATTTTCTTTCCATCTGATTTAACAGATGTGTTACATACTTCACCATCTCAGCTATCTAGCCCATATACGTTATGTCCCCCAGACACTTTATCAGAAGGGATAACAGCACAAAGACTGACTTTTTAACTGAGAGCTTGTCTACACATTCAGCTATTTGGGAATAAAAATTCAAGGACAGCAATTGTAGAAAACCTGTTCTTGAGTGAGTCAGTTCTCTCCGTGATGATGGTTTCTCCAGGAACAGGAGAACCAGAAATACCTTCTTCTGCAATACCGTATGTTATTAAATTAACAAAAATAGATCACTAGCCCTATTTCACATTTCACTAATCCAAATAAACTCTTGGGTATAGATGAACCAGTAAGCAAAGCATCTTGAATACATTTTACAAAGCCAGATTATGCCACAGGACCAAGGTTTTGTACAAGACCAATCTGGAACAAATTCTTCATGAATAGGAATAAAAATTGAAACAAGAAAATTTGAAAATTAAACATAAAAATAAGAAAAAAAAATCAGACTTTTAAAGAAGTATTTTATTACCATAGTACAAAAGAAAGGTTCTTGCACTGATAGTTGCTTTACTTAAAAAGTAGTTCAGGTGAAGGGATAGCAAGTAGAAAATATATTTTGACAGACACACAGACAGAAAGTAGTAATGGATTTGAAAGGCAATGCTATAAAGCTGATTGAACCAGAGCAACTCCCATATCATTAAGAGAGATTCTTAATTTGAAAATAACTTGCTACTGCAAGGTATCCATCAACTGTAAGGCTATCTTGACATGGAATACCATGACAGTAAGTTCCACTACTATAAAGAGCTAAAGCTTCATTACTATGAAGAGTTGGAAGAATTCTATGGTAGTTGGAAAGTTAAGCTTCTCTTTTCTGGTTATTTTTGCCCTCTTAAACACAGTTTAGTTGCTGGCTTAAATCTTGTAAAATATTTTGATTTTTCTTTCTCAGAACTATATGCCAATTAGGACTTTTTGGGGGTTTCTTTTAAAGCCCTTATCTGCTGAATGACAGTGATACAGATTATCTGAATAAAATTACTGTAGAATGGGAGACTTCCTTCCATTTAGCAAATAAACGACATTTTAATTAATAGTCCTGAGCACAGTCCTGAGAAACCTGCTCTATGCTGGTCCTGCTCTTAGCAGGGGGATTGCACCAGATGATCTCCAGAGCTCCCTTCCAACCTCAACCAGCTGGTGATTTTTCATTAGGTCTGAAAATAACGGCTTTATGAGATTTACGAGTATTTATAAACAGAACGAGAAGGCATGGAATAGTTTCAGCTACTTATTGGTGAAAGTGTCTCTTTGTAGCGCAAAACTTGTCTATTCTTCTACAAGAAAGCTCTTCAGATCTGAGCAAGGAAAGAGTCTCGTTCATGTAATGCAAGAGAGAGAAGACTCTCTTTTGTACAGTACAAAGTTTAAACCTCAGATGTTCTTACTGCCACTCTGGATGACTTGTCATAATGAGTAACAATGGTATCAAAACCCAGAAGTACTTCTCAGGTAGTATCCACTGTTCACAAGTATGACTCATCAAGAAACAAAAAAGATGTACAGAAGCATGTGAAAGATCTGAACAGAGAGTGTGGCACAATAGAATCTCAGGTAGGCAAAAGTTATGGGTGTAATTTGTCTTTAATGTCCCTCAACGGCAATATCAAATTCAAATACTATGATGCAAGAAGAATAATGCCAATGACTGACTAAAATAGTCCATATAATACTGTATGACTAGTGAAACACAGGAGTTGATCCAGATCTTTCAGTCCTGACATAGGACATATTCTTTTAATTGAATAATCACATCATCCTCAGGATCTTCCTTAAATTAGAAAGTGTAATCTTTAAAGGTACAGGTATACACCAAAAAATTATGGTGGTGCAATTTATGTTGCATTATCAGCACTCTAAATATGAAGATAATGTTTTTAGAGGAAAGCATTATGTTGTACGGAAGTAAAGAACAAGCAAACAAAAAACTCCCAAACTTTCCCTACAGTAGTATTTTTACTTTTCAGAAAAAGCTGGCAATACAGCAACTCCATTGATTTCAGTAGAGAAACATCATGAATGATTTTAATTCACATAATAGGCTTAACAAAACACGAGAACTTAGTTTTACTATAATGCCACTAAAGTGACTGTTTTTTCCTGAGTTGCCCATCAGCAAATCAAAAAAAATCATACAAATTTAAGTTGATTGCCTAAGTTTTATGTCTTGTCATGATCCCATTTCCCATTACATTGCTGCATCATTTAAAGTCCTCAAATAATGTCCCAGTACAGTAGGCAGTGCAGAAAATATATACAAAAATCAATTCTAAATTTAGTAAGCATGAGTGCAGCTTAAAAATATATAAAAAGAGTTTAACTGGTCCACTAGAAATTAACTCGGCAAAAAAAGGAATTTCCACAAGTATCACAGAATCAGCCCATAGTACTGTTGTACCATGGTCATCAAAGCCTCAGGCATGGAAGGAGTGGTTCAGGAAATGTAAGTGTTGTCATGGATGGCTAGAGGTCAGCATAGACTAACCTGTCACCACATAACACTAAAGGCCAAAATGGTCCAGGACACATCAAGCATCAGAAAGCTGACAAGCCTGTTGGTCTACCCTCATTATACATTTGCACTGAACTTAATGCAGACTACAGGATTGCCCTTGAATTGCTCAGTTGCCCCAAAAATTAAGGAAGAAAACAAGAAAAGTATACAGAATATATTCAATTCCTACATCATAGCTAAGTGATGAAGGATGGGAAAGGTAACAAACCAACGAGAAATTTTAAAATTACAAGTTTCTAAGGACAAAAGCAATAGTAGGTGACCATAATCAAGATCAACTTTGAAGGAACAATGTGTGGAAATGAATTGTTTCAAAGATGTGCTAACAAATGTCTAATGGAACGGAATCCTTCTTAAGGAGACAAAAATCCCCAGATGAATAAATGGCAAAAGTAAAGAGGCAACAGAAGAAATATTGATGAAAAATGCAGTGTAGATGCAACTAAAACCATCAAGAAGAAATGATTTAAAGGAAAAATATACGTTGGGAGCTAGACTGAGTGAAAAAAGAAAATTACACAAGAGAAAAGCAGAGTATCAGAGGGGACAGCAAGCAATATAGTGAAGAATAATAAGGCTTTCTACAAATACATAAAAGGAAAGAAGACAGTAAAGGATAAAAGAACACATTAAAGTATAAAACAGATGCTTAGATACAGGATGAGGCAAGGCTGATGGCAAGATTAAACACTTCCTTCACAGGCATCATTCTCTCTAGGAACTTTGAAGAAAATATTGGGAAACATGAGGCTAATACTGCCTCCCAGATCAATTAAGTAGCAAAATACTTTTTTTACAGCTCATTGCAGTTACTAAGGACAAATGTAAATTAACGTACTGTTTCCTATTGAAATAACCTGGTGCAGTATGGACTGAGAACTCCTCACTCTCTTTGTCTCTTATTTGGTGTTTCACCTTAATCAGGCACTGATCAGTCAACTGCAAGAAGCCTATAATGTGATTATTTTTGTAACAGACATAATCAGAAATCTATCTGCTGTTGGATGGGACCTGGATACAACGTATGACACAGTGAAAAAGACAAGACTGATTTCAGAAAAAAGTGTATTCGTTGGAATTACCTCAGTAATAAAATTTAGACAGGTTTCTCAAAGCCTAAGTACAGTAATACATGAGTGGACTTGAAGGACTGCATATATAGAGAAATTTTAGTAAAAACATTTTTAAAAAATAGTAGGAAAGAATAACCTCTACTTTCAGATGGTAACATAAGCAAAACAACAGCCTTCTAAAAAGGAAAGTGCACATCAATACTCTCATTTTTTTTGGAGAAAAAGTGACCACTGAGGTTCTACAATGCACACACTGAAGCCAATTTAGCCAAATTCTAAAAGGTACCTAGAAATACAGTAATGTTAAAATACCAATTTTATTTTTTATTGAAAAAAAAAGTGTTCTCTAAATCAGCTTGATTTGCATTTCAAAAGTATTTTCATAAAGATGCAGTGACGAAATATACAGAATAATTAGAAAAGATATTTGATACAACCCTAGATCTATTGAAAGACAAAGGCAGTTATTCAGGACATATCTGCCCAAACTGTAATTCATGATTTGTACATATGAATGGTGTTCAGAAATTTTCTATTAATCCCACCAGAAGGCTGTAATGACATCTCTAGGGAACCTCTGGGAAAATAAGCTATCACAAGTTCCAGTTCCCACTTGTTAAAAGGAAATGAAGGTGATGATACAAAGCTCTGTCCACTTTGCCAGTCCCATCAGAAGGCTCCGTGCTTACTCCTAAGGACCACATTTCTAATTTCACTGAGATGAGAGAAGGAGCCAGTAGTCCACTGGAGGGTTTCACAAGGTAAAATTACGTTACTAAGGAAACAAAGGAGCCAATGCAAAGACCAATAATAATAAAGGAAAGTGATGCAAACAATAGAGGTTAAGAAGAAATGGATATAAAATAGTGGAAGACATGGTAACACGGATAACAACAAAGAGAGAACAAAGTGAGACGTTAAGGGCACAGACAGCTAAATTATTCAGCTGGCTCTGCAGTGGATGAAATAGATCCTATCACATGCCAAACTGTGCCTACCAGAGTACGTGTGGTGCCTCTGTGAAAACGTGTTTCAAAGAGGGGGAAACATGGAAGAACAAGAGGAAATACTTCAGCAGGGTGGGAACAAAGTGGCACCTAAGCATGGCTAGAGAAAAGAGATTCTTAAGCAGGTGCAGGGCAAAGAGACACCCAGCTAATACTGGAGCAACAAGATGTCTGAGCAGAGATAGAGGGGAGACACAGAAGGAGGTATGCCTCTGAGGGGATTGCAACCCAAGCAGCTGAGTAGGAAGAAAAGAAGAGTAGGAGCAAAGCAACTGTTATAAAACAACCAGCCTCCTGTTTCACCACTGCCTTACCTAAAAGACTGACTGTGATGTATACTGAGGGGACTGGGGTCCAGCAAGAGAGAAGCAGAAGGGGTGTAAGGGAAACTGAGGCAAGATTCCCTACGTGTTTCTTTAAAGGCACATATTTATTTTTCAGTATTGGAGTCAGTCATTAAAAGTTAATTGAGACTGGTTTTGCTTTTTCGCCTATGGTATGCAGCTACTAAATGACAAACAATATCTGTAAAATATAAAGCACTGACAATTCTATCACTCAACTAGATTGTAAATTGCCACTTATACCATATCATAATCTTGAAAACATAATTCCACTTTTAAAATGTTGTGTACAGTTATAATTTTATTTTGTTAAGAGGATTTTCAAGGATTAAAACTCAGGAGAGCCTCAGAATATTTTGCCTTACTCTTCCATGGAGAATCATTCTTATATCACATTTCTATATGAGAAAATCATAGTGATAAAGGAAATTAAATTTAGCAACATAAATATTGTTGCATTCTGTGCACTGCTGTATAGTTACAATTTTCCCAATCTGATGCACAGAACACAACTTCCTTTTTTTTCATCATGAAAAAGAAATTAAGTTCTACAGAATTTTCCATTAGTGGCTAGTAAAACCAAGATCATAACATCAAAGGGGACAAAAATTCATATTTGGTGTAACTCCACCAACTACAGGTGGGTTATGTCAGGAATTAACTTGACCTTAGATATCTATTTAAATTTTTTTACAGTAAGAGTCAACACAGTTTGCATTAATTCTTATTTCTTCATTATTGACCAATTTTCAAGCAGCGATAAATAATACAGACTATGAAGAAATTACCATTCATCATTTGGCAGGCAATTTTTCAAACAAAAAGAGAAGTTGGAAATATTTCATCATAGGTTTTCAGCCTAAATTAGCATTATCCACTTGTGAAATTTAGGTTTTTCTGAAAAAAGTACATATATATGTGAACATATACAAACCCACTACCATTGCCACAAGCACTAATTTTCCAATGTATACACTATCTTTTACGAAAATATGTACGCACAAACACAAGGGATAAATATTACGCAAGTTGGAGGAACATCACTGCAAAACAAATGCAAGACTAATTGGAATATGGTGAGAGAACAAACAAGAAAATAGAACAGAGAGAACGTAAAAAAGAGGAAGACTTCAGGTCAAGATATCCAGTCCATTCCTCCTCAAATACTAGTTCCACTGCAGAAAATAAAGAGAGATCCCCATATAATCATAAGTACCTATATAATGACTTTTTACAATACCTACATTTACTTGGATATGATTTTCTGTTAGTCACGCGAAAAGGTGTCAGCTCTCAGACCCTTTGCAAAATGGTCACCATCTGCCATCACTGGCAATGGCTGCCATTTCTCTGTAGTTAAGTAGAAAGTAAAAACTAGGCTATCATTCATAAAGGTGATTACTTCCTTTGATTATTTTCAAAATGAAGCAAAATGAAAACCATTGCCTCTCTGTGATTCAGAGATATGGGAATACACACTTTAAATAGAGAGTTAATGAAGATTTGTATATGAAAATGAGAATAGGATGGAGATTTATAATATTAAGCACAAGAGCTTGCGAGATTGTCCTTATTTTGTCATGTTGCCTACTTAAGCATAATTTCTAGACCACAAGCTTTGTCTTAAAACTTACAGCCTCTCATCGTTTTCTGCCTCAGTCCTATGCTGCCTCAGGATCCCATATTCGGTTTCCCTTCACAGAGCTACATGTTCTTCTTACATACTGACTGAAGTAAAGTATGTTCATTTGCATATTTCACTGTCTAAAAATTTCATTGTTTCCTCATCCAAGGATCAATCACTTAGAAATTGGAGGCTGACCTGAAGGTTACTGCATTTCTTTCTAATGACTACATTTTAGAAGAACAGGCTAGTATCTAGTGTCTTAAATCAAGAAAGTGAGCAGCAATTTATATTTGAGTCATCAATTATGGCAGTATAACTACAGAGAATGGTAGCATACCTCTGCACATCTGCCAGTGCTCAATAAAAGCTATAGAGAACAACTTATAACTGTGATACAGTCTTCTGAACATGGACTCATTCACACATAAGATTAAGTCTGAATCCATATCAGACATGTAAATACGTGATCAAAGTCATACAAGTAGAGATGTGTTAATCTCAATTTAAAGTCCGACAGCCATTTCCTCCTCTTTTTCAAGCATCAGAGTTTCAAAACATTCAATACCATAGGAATACTTCTTTAATAGCTAGATTTCAAAAAAAGCAAAACCTCATCTAATTACAGGACTACCAGACTGTACCCCAACATAATACAGTGTACTAAGTCTCATAAATACTCAGCTGCATCTGCATAAGGGTATTGTCCACTTAACTGAAAAATGGAAAGTATTATCTGCAGTATATTATCACATAAAAATTCATCAGTATTACATATACACAACTGCAACTGTTTCTACTGAGTGGTAATAATGTTAAAGGGGTAGTGAATTAACACTTGAAGGGATCTTGTAGATAGAAACAGTATTTCTGTGCTGCCTGTAAACACAGTTTTAAAACTTTGTTAGTGGAATCTGCCAGTGCAATTTTATTTCTCACAGCATAGTGATTTTAGATGTTCTGTGATCCCTCCACAACAACTCACTCTATCATATAAATGAAATAGTTTAACAAGTTAAAAATCATCTTTTTTTTTATCACGTGCTTTAAATGCTTTTAGTGAAACAGCATTTTCATGCCTGGTAAAATACAGAAATAATTATATGGAGTCATGGTAGATTTTAGAAGTGAGGAAATAACTGCTGTGGATCATATTTTGGATGTGTCATGAACAGGAGATCATATAAAAAAATCCATAAAAATAACACTGTTAGAAGAGACTTGATCAGGTGAAGGTGATTCCAAAGCCAGGCCTCTACTTGTCAGCACTCTTCAGAACTCCATAGCTTCTCTGCTAATCATATCATTATGCTATTCCATGTATTTTTCAATTAAACTCTGTACTGCATTCATGTATTTAATTGCCACTTTAGATGTTGTATAAGATGGTGCTGGAAAGCCTTCAATAACTTCTCTGACCTACTAGCTTTCCATTTCCTCTAATGATAGTCTGCTTATTTTGAGATCTATCTGAACTAATCCACTTGCCCAATGATAACTGCAGTCACTGCTTTAGTGAAGTTTGCAGCAGAGGAATCACACAGACACACAAAACCCAGTATGTATCTTCCCTGTTCAGTCCTCCCCTGCATTTTGGAGGCATTAGTAAGGTGCAAATGATTCCAGCATCCCCTCTTAAACAGAACCAGTGAGAACTGCACACCCACCATTCCAAGGAGTGAAGAAGTCACTGCAATTGTAACAATTGACCAAACTAGACAGACAGAAAAGAGTTTGCTCTTCAGTGCATTATCTTGGCATGCATTTGCCCAATGGACAAGGCTTCACTTCACTTAACTTGCACAGAGGTCAACAGTATTTCAAGATTAGAGAACTCAGGTTTCATTTTTCTTTCACAATCTGGAAGCCAGTCTACGTTTTGTTGGTTTTTTTGGTGTGTTTTTTTTTTTCCTAACAAGTATTGTTTATTCTCCCAATTTCTTAGTAGAAACCTATTGTAGAATTTTCACTTCCCAGATTTTCATCACACTTCACAGAAGCAATATATGTAAACAACTACATGGAACAATAAACAACTGAAAGGCCAGGAGAATGAACCTAATCCTTCTTTCCTCACCCAGTGTATCTGTCCTTGAGGTTTATCACGAAAAAGGGAAAGAGGTAGGGGATGCATACACGCATTGTTGGGTCCCTTCAGTAGCATCAGACAGATGGCAGAGATTTTCTCTTTCATCACCATGTGTATCTGAAGATTACTAGTCCTGATTCTTTTGATTCTATGAATACTCTAACAAGCAAATGATTGCATTTATATTTTAAGTTGTTGATAACTCTTAATTGATTACAGAGTGAGAATCGTATTGACCTCAACATTTCGACACTCCCTTCAGGGACTTGTAAAGCCACTAGGAAGAAACATAAGTTTGATAGGCACTAACAGAAGCACTCAGCTTTAAACAGACTGAGGGAAAACCTGTGAATGCTCAGTGGATTCAAGAACATGTCAAACAAGTTTGTGCATCAGGGCACCTAATTTTTCCTTTTAATTCAGTACCTGTCTATCTTTCACAGGTAGTTTTTGGATAAACACTCAAGTAAACTCTGAACAAAACTAATTTCAGTATTGAAATTATAGCACCTGCTTTAGTACAGCAGTTTTCCTAGACTAATGTGTCCTCTTAGATTGGGATTAAGCAGCTAGACACAGACCCTGAAATGTAGCATGATGTTCTATTGCTTCCAATACCTGATTTAGTATTTCAGAATTATTATCCTGCCCTGCATAATAAATTACTACAAATCCCTGCATTGCACAACATAGACATACATTAGCTACTCATGAACAAAGTAGCCTATGTGGTTAAAAAAAACATTAAATGGATTCTTTTACCTCTAAATTGCATTCCTGAGCCCATCCAGATTAATAGTTTTCCTTTATCGTAGCTTGAAGTAACTGCTTTAGGGAAGAAAATTACAGCTTCATTGGCCAAACAATTAATTTGATCTCAATTTTTTGCCTTTCATAAGGAGGGTGTCTACTTACTTTGTTTGTAGGTGGTGGTAACGCATGCACAACATGAGAAGATGTATATGTTCTTGTCTATCACTGTAGGAGGTAATCAGAAGTATTTTCTTTTTATTTTAGTGTATTTATCTGATCTCCTGAGCTTAAATGAGACAACAACCAATGAGCATCAGAGCTGCTTCAGCAGAAGCCAAATCACTAAACTTGCCTTTGAAAATAATTATCACCTTCACTTATTAAGGAAAAAACCTGAAAGTTCGTTGGATCTCTGAATGTAATTTTGATCAAAAAGCTTTATAGGATTTCCTTTCTTTCTTTTTTTTTTTTTTTAAAGACAACTACATGGGTATATATACATTGAAGCAAACTTAGTTCACTTGCAGTTTGTCCCTGCATTAGAACAATTCAAAGTGTTCAGTCTTTTGGCCGGGCATTTTTACTGTAATTCATTCCCCTCCTTAACTCAAAGACAATTCACTGTCATAATTAACACTCTGACTAACATTAAACAACTACCTGGAGGCACTGTAGCCTACAAAGCACAAATTGAATGAGCAGTAGGCAGAAATGCCCCCGGGCTTTAACATAACTTGATTTAGCTAAACTGGTGAAAGGTATGTATAAACCCTCTTGTGTTGGTTTAAAGGTAACAGTGATTTAGCCCACATATTCAGGCTTCTGAGCAAAACAGACAAGTCTGCATTACACAGGTTCAGAATAGGCACAGTATCCATACTGAAATTTCATAGCTATTTATAGCATAAACTCTTTAGTTCTCTGGTTTCCAAAGTGTAGTTCTCACAGGAGGCCATGACAATAAACTGCAAACTACTCTCAACACTAATTTTAGTCTTTTACATATTAATAACACTGGGTTGCCAGCTCTTAACAAAGATCAAAGCATGTGATCTATTTGTTATAAAAGTTCTGAGAGACCCTGCATAGACCAGGTCTACATTTACCATTGTGTGTTTTATGAACCAAAGCCTCCTGCCAATCTGCAAGAGGACAAACAGATGAGTGACACTGCAACAACTGCTGGATTTCTGTGGTGGTTTCCAGAAGAAAAAATGTTTGGCTTAAGCTAGTTCAGTTTGAGAAGTCCTATCACAAATATTACCATTATGTTTAATACTAGACACACTTCATGCAGAGACTTCAAGCAGAAATTTTTTTTAAAAAAAAACAAACCAAAAACCAAAAAAGTAAGTAAGGCACTGATTTCAAGTCTCAAAACTCAGTTTTGAGATCACAAGGGAAACATAAAGTAATACCAATTATTTCAATGTTGTTGGACTGCTTCTACACCTATTTTGTGATTACGTAGAAGATATCACACTACAGGACTCTTTCTCAGGACTCTTCCTGATAATAAGACTTACTCCTAAGCCATACTGCAATGTAATAGTTCTTTTCTTCAAGAAATTAATATTCCCAAGTTACTTACACACTAAGCATTGAATACAAACTCCATAAGTAAAAGTCTAGTAAATTCAGATTATTAGTATAGGATTCTCTGGCAGCAGAACCTTTAGAAGGTGATTCTGATCCTAGTCATTAAAATGGATAGATTTTGCTTTCATACTAGAATCTCATTTTCCTCTTTTTAAAAATAGCCAGTGTATGGATATTTAAATAATGTAACATTCTCAAGAAACTCTACA